>VZSV01000103.1:2377862-2438521 GCA_013398735.1 Nothocercus julius
CGTGTGCAGGGGGTTGGACTAGATGAGCTCTAGAGCTCCTTTCCAACTTTAAGCATTCTATGATTCTATGAACCTGGATGGATTATAGCTTATTGCACTGTATTTTGTGTGATTCAGGATACTGCCTTCTTCCTTCCCTGATAGTTATGATCCTGTTTTCTCTTTTTCATGCACCTAATTTAAGACTTTGAAGAAAAACTCCTGAATTAGAAGTTTTGTTTTCCCTTGAATGTTCATGTTCCAAGGTTATATTTGTATCTGTGTAGTGTAATGGGTGTTGAACCAATTGCAAAATTTCTTTTCACACTTTTTCTTACTCCTGAATCTGTAAGCCGCAGAACAAAACATGGATTTTCTGAATTACTTTGAAACAGTCTCCTGAAAAATCATCCCTCTCAGAATGATTGCAATGTAAATAAAGGAAAAGATGCTCTGATTTGGTTTTGATCTTTTCTTCAAGCTGCTGGAAAGATTCAGTGTGGACAGTTTAGGGCTATTATGAATTTTAACACTCCACTGTGATTTAATGCAGTTTGACCTACACAGAATTTCCCTGCTCCTTTCTCTGGTCTGTTGGATTTGGAAATGGAAAGAAAATGATTTTCTATAGCTATGACTGTATGGAAACAGCAATGAAAGATGATGAGGTCACAACTGTTCAGATTTTGGGCTGCTGTGTCACAACCTTCGGTCTCCTCAGTCTCTTTCATTGAAAGTAGTTCAATATATTTCAGACTTAGCCCATCTGCTTGAGAAGTCTAGAGCCTCAAGGGCCGCATGGTCTTGGCAAAGCTTCATTATTAGCACTTTTTTTCTTTAAAAGGTTACATATTTGAAGCCCTTCCTTGTAAAAATCCACACTGGCAGCCAGCTTCCATTTATTAATTCCATATAATGACATTGCTTGTATTTCTTGTAGAAAATGTACCACATAGTTTTTGCATAAAGCAGTTTGGGGTTAGCAATTAACAAACCTAAAAAAGCTCCATTTTATATTTTCAGTAGAGGGCTCTGACTGTACCCCAGCTGAGTCTTCCTCACTGTTAGAATCTACCCCATTGCTTCTACTCTCCAGATTTTAATAAGATCTGTTTGAAATCCCATATATGCTAAAAATATTTGATCCAATCCTGCTAGGATGTTGGAAATTCCTGTTTGCATAGGAATATTTTCATTTGTTTCCACTCTTTCTACTCCTGTTTTCTTTAGGGCTAATTTCCAAGTCCTGACATGTAGAAGGTGTCTGAGCAGATCTAATCAGCCTTCTGCTTTCTCTAAGGGAGGACAGTAAGAGATATTTTTAACACCTCCATTTCTTCATTCGTGCAATCTGTTTTGATTAAAATCATACAAGCTTCTCATTTCCATATTTATTGCTCCCGTGCCCACAAGTCATCTCATGGCTCTGCCACTCCTGCGTTTACAAGTGGGATCAGAGTGGTACACCAGAACAGGCAGCTGGGCACACATGAATTTTGTTTCTTCCTCATTATGATTTCCAACACATGTATCTTTCAGGAAACAAAATATTCATAGATTTTCTTTGCGAAGCATCCCCTGGGAATCAGGACTCCCAAACTGTTTCCAAGGTTGATTGAAAATTTACTATTAAGAGGAAACAAAGTTCTAATTGAACAGAAAGATGCTGGAACAGTTTCAATGTCATTTGAGGGAAAAAAAAAAAAAAAAAAAGTGTAAAAATAACTTTAGCATTTTCTCAGCTTTTGACAGCAAGAATGTGATGTGCCTTCAGACTGTCAGATGAAAGGCACTGCAGTGGAAATGAAAACTGTGCCTGTTCTTTGTGCTATTGAAAATCCATCTTACTTCCACCATGTATTTATTATTGAGTGTCACTTGCTAATGATCAGATTTTAACGACTGTTTCTCTCCTTTTTTATTCTCTCTGGATAACATAATATAACATTTACAGCTATTGTTTATATAAGATAAGGACATATTTTCTCCTAAAAATCTTTCTGGGCCAGGCAGTACTGTGCAAATGCCATGAATAGCCTCTTATTTTTTTTAAACAGGTTGAAGAAACTCTAAAGTCAATATTAACATGTCTAGAGGCAGCCAAGATATAGGAGTGCAGAGGAGACAGTAAGTTTAGGCCACAGCTGGAATGAAAAAAATGTGCATTATCTTTATACTTTTGTGACTAGAGCTGATGGGCATTTCTGCAGCCTCCACCAGGGCAAAATGCTGGGTCCACACAGTGTTGCTGCCTCACAGCTGACATGAGTTTCTTTAAAAAACAGACCCAGGTTCTATTCTCTGCTCTATAGAAAAATACTCCAGGGTGTAATTTATTTTATTCCTCAAGCATTTGTCTTATAACAGTGTGGTGCTGAGACAGTAGCACAGACTGTGCAAATCTAGGTGAGCCTGTGTCTTATGCCTTCCCTGGAAAGCCATTCTGCTTGCAGAGATTCAAAGCTTTCTACATTGCTACTGCTCCAGTGACTGCGCTACTGCCAAACACCCTCTTCTCAACTGCTTTAGATACAAGAGCACTTTTCTCGGAGAGATTGACATCTTCAACCCAGACATCTACAGCAAGATTTTCAGACATAACACTTCTTGAGTTTATGTGCTTCAAAGGAGAGTCTATTCAATTAAAACAAATAAGTAAAGCTCTTATGATGATAGCTAGTGTGTCTGGTAGCAGTAAGGGCTTCTTTGCACAACCTGTACCTTCACAAGGTGTACTCAGCTGGGTAAAACCGCCAAATGGTTCTTGGAAGTAAAGGTTTGCACAGCAGGTCTCACATGTCTCTGATAGATACCCACAGGAATTTGTTATTTTATCCAGCACCGAGACACAGCACAGTGAATGACATGACTGCAAAATTCAATCTGGCAGAAAGCTGAGTGCTCCTGATCCAGAAAAATTAAGGTGGATGTGAGAGAACACAGCATCTTTTGTTATTATTTGTATTGTGCTTGTGCATAAGGGAAAAAGCATAAGTTCGCTGGTGTGAGATGTTGTGCAGAGGAACGCCTAAGAGATAATCCTTGTCCAGTGATCCAAGAGGGTAATGACAATAGAAAGATGCTAATGATCAGTAGCGAGAACAGAAACAGCCAGGCTTTTTTGTTCTGTATTATAAGTAGGTTTTGCAGACAACCACGTAACCACTGACAAGGTCTTTGAAGCAGAGGGCAGCAATGATGGTTGGATATGAGAGGCAAGATTTGCCAGGAGGGATAATACTTCTTATTAGACCAATTGCTTGTTAAAAATGGCCACGTTCCTGGGCACACAAACCCCTCGGCATGTCTAAGAGTCATGTCCCAACCGTCACCCAAATCCTTTTGTGTACACCACAGCAAGGCCAAGCTCATCCTGAGAAAGGTCATCTTCTTTTGCAAAGACTTGCTGCAGACTCTTAGGTGCCTGTAATTAAAAACAATCCAGCAGCTGATGTCCGCAAAGGAAATACAGAGAGGATGTCTCCAATAAGTGGCATGTCAGCTGCTTTTGAATGCAATCTAATGGAGAGCTTTCTGAAGGGAAGATGGGGAAAAGTGAAGAAACAACAAAGTTTGACAATTGCTGTCAAACTATCTCTCTATCTCCCTCTAAAAAGGTCTGCTCCTGGGTGGTCCTGAGCTGTTGTGTAGATGTGTCTGAGGGGTGGGAGCTGGAGAGAAGATGTCATCTTTGTACTTCAGCCAAAAATATAGCTAATGTATAAATAATTGTATGAAGGTGTCCTGTTCTGTAGATCCCAGTTCTAGCACTGAAGCTCAGCTTGTGAAGCTCACCTTGTATAGTCCTTGGCAGGTCTTACAAGAAACACCTGATCTGAATTAGCCCAGATATTACACTCTGTGTCAAAACACAGAGGTCACGGATTAGACACCGGGAGATGCTTCTTCCAGACCACTTTTCATACACTTCAAAAGGATGTTAGCCATGATACATTAAGTTTTTTGATATCATCTGTAGGTTGAGAGTTTTAGCCAACATGATAAATATTCAGTAAAACTAACGGTGTTCATGTGGCTTTCATCAGTAGTGAAGGTAACAGTGACAGCGGCTCTTGTCAGGAGCAGATTTTTCATTTTCCAGGCATAGTCCAGAATTACAATTTGTACTGTCGTGAAATGATATGTAAACTCACAGCAGTCAGTGGCAAAACTACCAGCAAACTTTCTTGGTTTGGACCAGGCCCATATTCTTGTAGGCTAGGATTTACAAAAACCGTGAGGAAAATGGTGCTAAATTTCACTGAAATTAAGTGGGAATTACATGCACAGCTGCCTTCAGTTTGTCCCATTTACTAGTGATGATGCATCTGTCAAGGAGTCTATCCCTTAAATAACTAGTTAAGGATTAGGCAACAGTTTTACTATATTACCTTGTCTCAGGGCAAGAGGTGTGTGGAAATCTCATTGCATGGAAAGCAGTTTGCAAACCCCAAAGGGGGTGCTTGAAAGTTAAATCTCACTGCAGAAACTGTCTTGAGCGCATTTCATGAACTGCAACTCTACTGAGGGATTGAACTGAGCCACAGACAAGACTTGGAGCATGTCCTTTTCTCTTATTCTTTATTAGCTTCCCTGTGATCTCTTTTGGTGCAGACAAGGATTGCAGATGTATTTGAAGAAAGAGGATAAGTATTAGAAATGACTAAGAGCTGAATATTTTTCCATGAAAAGAAAAAACGCATCCACTGCTGTTTGTTTGCTTCTGATTTATTCTCCTATAAAAAGGAGGTGACGTTCATCTTTGTGAGCTTTATGTTGTCTACATAGAAAATTAACTTCAGTGAAGTGCCTGTATGGCTGTCGCTTTTTTACAAAAGCAGCTGGGATAGCATGAAAAAAAATGATCCTTCCTTTTATGAGGAGCAGGAGGATAGAGGAAGCGAGTTTTTACCATCTGACAAATGGGTTATCATCAAAAGTGTGGTGTTTAACGGAAAAAAATGTTGCTTTCTCATTACTGGAAAAACAACAACACAAAATTAAAAAGATCTTGTGACCAGTGAAAGCGGAGTCACTGACCTAACTGTTTAACCAAGCTTTTCTGGGAGTAGAAAGAAAAACAAACGTTAAGATGACATTTATTAAGTGCCCTTCTTTAGCCTGTCCATTAGCTGCCTTTGGTTCTTATTCTGCATTCTGAAGGGCTGATTCTGTGTGGAAGTCAATAGATGTCTTTCAGCCTTATTCTGTGCTCCCCTGACTCATATCATTTGAAATGAAGGGGTATGGATTGAGGAGGAAGAGGAAATACTGAAGCTGATTAACAAGAGTCACTTTCAGGAAGAACTATTACAGCCCAGCCAGGTGCTTGTGACCATAAGAGGGGTATTGTGTTATAGCTGAGGAAACATGTGAGGCTGGGAATTGTTGCCAAATGAAAGGGCTAATTGGTTGCTAAAAAGACTTTTTCACACCTGTATCAATGTAAAGCTTTCTCTTCCTCTTGAAGGACTTAAGTGATCAAAGGATTTCTTTTCCTTTCCTCTCTCTCCTCTTTGTTATTATTTTTGTAATTAATTCTGGAAATATTTGCCTTCCTGCCCACCTGCCTGCTCTCTTATCCTTGAAGTTTGCTATAGCATACTATGGTTGAACTATTTCCTGTATTTGGACTGATATTTCTTCCTTTTTGGTGCCTCATGGAAGGTAATCTCCTGTGTCATATTACTTTTACGCTAAAGTATTGCTAGATCTGATGTGGGCACTGACTCTAGAGCACTGAGTCTGCAGTGTTCTGCAGAAAGCTCCATTTGTCTTTCTGCTGTGGACAAATTATCTTTACTGTGAACCTATTACTAGCTATAAGTTCTGTAGTTGAGATTTCCAAGCAAATTAAACTAAAGCGTTTGGAAAAGGGCTGCGGTGGGTTTTGTGAGGCACTTTTGATAGTGCCTCAGATTTCTCAAATGATCTAACTTTTGTTAGCCTGCAAGCAGTGGAGTAATAGGGGAAGGGAATGCAGGCTTCTAACAATATCAGTATAATAAAGGAACATATATTTTGTTTTTATATATTTTATGTTGTATGTCCCTACCTTAGTCTTTTGTTTAAGACATTTAAACATTTGTTACTCCATTATATTTGCTCTGAATTTAAAATAATAGTAATTTCTTTCAAGACTGGTGTCTCCTGAGCTTTTGTTCAGGAGCATGCTAAGCTCCTGGAAGATAATGTACTATGCTGTTTTTGTTCAAGTGTGAATTCAACAAGTTTGAATCAAATGAGTTTGTATGTTGAGTAGCACCTCAGCCAAGCTCTTTCAGGACATGAGCACATGCAGTGTTGCGGATGTTTTGCTGGGTGGTACAGCTGCTGTTCAGCTCTTACATGTTGCCTTGTTGTTTTAGGGAACAACTGTACCAGGAAAGGAAATCCAATTTGGTTTGAACTGGCTCTCCAATTTCAACTCCAGACTACAAAGACCAAACAGAAATAAGACTCCATCAGCTTCAGAAAGAATTCAACACCACAATGGGGCTCCCCACCCAGGTGCTGGCCTGTGTGATCTTAGCTTTGTTACACCAACATGCCAGTGCTGGGCTCATCAAGAGAATTATCCGTCATAAGCGGGAGACTGGGCTAAATGTGACCTTGCCAGAAGATAATCAACCGGTGGTTTTCAACCACGTCTACAACATTAAATTACCTGTTGGCTCCCTTTGCTCTGTGGACCTCGATTCAGCTAGCGGTGATGCAGATCTGAAGGCAGAAATTGAGCCAGTCAAGCACTACGAGGAGCGCACGGTGAACGAGGAGAACCAGATTGTCTTCACACACCGGATCAACATTCCCCGCAGGGCTTGTGGCTGCGCTGCTGCTCCAGACATTAAGGATCTGCTGAGCAGACTAGAGGAACTGGAGGGGCTGGTATCCTCCCTACGAGAGCAGTGTGCCAGTGGCGCTGGATGCTGTCCCAGTGCCCAAGCAGCAGAAGGTAAGGCAGCCAGGAGAGCTGCTCTCTGGGAAACTCATGTTGGCTGCAGCCCTTGTTTAGAATATGCGCTAGAATCTGTTTCAAGAATGAGCAAAAGTCAACCTGTTAAATTTGAAACATAATCAAAATTGGGAATGTGTTTGGCCAGCTTGCAAGATGTGTTCATTCACAGTTTTTCAGTTTAATGTATCTGTGGGTCAGCGCTCTGCCGGAGCACCAGTCAGCCACGCTCTTCCTGCAGCTCTGAGCAAGTACGGTGCTGGGCAAGGTGACAGTTAGCATCCATGCTAAGATTAAACCCATACAGTCCAAGTGCAGTACTTCTTGGCTCTGCATTTGTCCCCCTGAATAGACTTCCAGTATAACTATTTTGGTTTCCAAGTTTTCTCTAGCAGAGACCTATAAAAATACAAGACATAGACTATACATGATTACTAGTGAGAACAAATTATTTGAGAGAGAAAAATATAGTATCCTTCCCACTGTTTTTTAAACTGAGGTAAGAGACTGGTCAAGCAAGAGAGAAATCAGAAATCTTCTGAGTAGTAATCTGTCCCCCTGAGCACAGAACCAGTCTCAGTGCCAATGATCCAGCATACTGCCTGTTTTTTTTTATGCTTTGGAGTGAATTGGTGAATAATGCTTCATGGTGCATGCTCTCATGAAGCTTTTAGCAAAGCTGCTCTGTCAGTGGAAAAGGGTTTTGAGAAAGGCAGACAAATCCAACACGCTAATTTGCCAAGCAGTTGGCAGGGGCTCTTCCGTGTCAGTAGGGTGAATTAAAGTGTTCCTGGTAAATTAAATCTCATAAGAAAAAAGGAGGAGGTATTTTGGTTCAAAAGCTTTGGCAAATCTCTAAAGAGACGTGTCCTGCAGGGACCTGGGAAAATCAGACCCCTTTTAGGTAACTGCAATAAGGGACCCAAAGGCTGAATATCTCCCAGTCGCTTTAGAGATGTTATCCTGTTTGTTATAGTTTCTCACTGTATAGTTTCTCTCAAACTATTGTTGGACTTGTTTGGTTCTGGCAGTGGAAGCAGAGAGATGAAGTGCATGAAGATATTTTCTGAACACTGGTGGTACAGCACATAGCAACGGATTTGTAAATCTTTGTAAATCTTTTTGGATACGCATCCAAGGCCCCTGGACTGAAACAGACATTGTATCCAGTTGTCATGGGCACATTTCTGCCACCATGGTCGTTTTTGTTTTCCAGGGGGAAGATGTAACATCAGGCACCACGACCCCTGGTGTCCTTGCTATTGAGCACAAAGGCATTAATTCTTGTAACTCTGCCCCATGTGCATGGTGGGGATGGAGCATCTCTGTTGCACTGGACTGACATAACCCAGAGCCAATGTAGGTAACAGGTTTTCTGATTCGTTGTACAGGTCGTCTGGACACAACCCCCTATTGCAATGGACATGGGAACTACAGCACGGAGATCTGTGGCTGCGTCTGTGAGCCTGGCTGGAAAGGGCCCAACTGCTCTGAACCCGAATGCCCACGCAACTGCTTGAACAGGGGCCGCTGCGTCCGTGGCAAGTGCGTCTGTGACGAAGGCTTCACTGGTGAGGACTGTGGCCAGGCCACGTGCCCGTCGGATTGTAACGACCAAGGCAAGTGCGTCGATGGGGTTTGTGTGTGCTTTGAGGGGTACACGGGCGCAGACTGCGGCGAGGAGCCCTGCCCCGAGGGGTGCAGCGTGCATGGTAAGTGTGTGAGCGGGCAGTGCGTGTGCAATGAGGGCTTCGTCGGCGAGGACTGCAGCGAGCCTCTCTGCCCCAACAACTGCAACAACCGCGGGCGCTGCGTGGACAACGAGTGCGTCTGTGACGAGGGCTACACTGGGGAAGACTGCGGTGAGCTCATCTGTCCCAACGATTGCTTTGACCGTGGGCGCTGCGTCAATGGGACCTGCTTTTGCGAGGAGGGCTACACTGGGGAGGATTGTGGAGAGCTGACTTGCCCCAACAATTGCAACAACAACGGGCGCTGTGAGAACGGGCTGTGTGTGTGTCATGAAGGCTTCGTGGGGGATGACTGCAGTGAAAAGAGGTGCCCAAAAGACTGCAATAACCGTGGGCGCTGTGTCAATGGGCGCTGTCTGTGCGACGAGGGCTACTTGGGAGAAGACTGCGGAGAGCTCCGTTGCCCCAACGACTGCCACAACCGCGGGCGCTGCGTCAACGGGCAGTGTGTGTGCAACGAGGGATTCATCGGGGAAGACTGTGGTGAGCGGGCCTGCCCCAATGACTGCCACAACCGTGGGCGCTGCGTCAACGGGCAATGCGTGTGTGACGAGGGATTCACTGGGGAAGACTGTGGTGAGCTGCGGTGCCCCAATGATTGTAACAACCATGGGCGCTGTGTCAACGGGCAGTGTGTATGTGATGAGGGATACACAGGCGAAGACTGTGGAGAGCTGCGATGCCCTGAAGACTGCCACAACCGAGGCCAGTGCGTAGAAGGGCGGTGCGTGTGCGACAATGGCTTCACTGGGGACGACTGTGGAGAGCTGGCCTGCCCCAATGACTGCCACCACCGTGGGCGCTGCGTCAATGGGCAATGTGTGTGTGAGGAAGGGTTCACAGGAGAAGACTGTGGTCAGAGGCGCTGCCCCAATGACTGCCATGGCCGGGGCCTCTGTGTTGATGGACGGTGCGTGTGTGAGGAAGGCTTTGTTGGGGATGACTGCCGTGAACGCTCCTGTCCCAACAACTGCAACAACGTGGGACGCTGCGTCGAGGGACAGTGCATCTGTGAGGATGGTTACATAGGGGACGACTGTTCTGATGGTAGGTTGTAATGTCTGTTTAAACCCACTTTCCTTGGGTAATCTCTGCGTTCATCCCACAGCATAGGAGGCTCTATGAACCTTTCTATGTAGCTGGGCCTTATTTCTACTTTATCCTAGTCCAAATAACTGAATCAGTGTAGTTATAGCACCCAAAGAAAGGTTTTGGCCTTGGCCTTAGCCTCCCTTACTTGTCAGGGCTATATAGGGTAGACCTTGCTGATGCATTGTGGTGGCTAGCAAACTGATAATGGTAGTGCAATCGGGTTGTTATCTCCAAACTTTCTCCCACCAGAACATAACAGGAGCAGTAGGTAGCGCTGGCTAGGGATTTGTTCCTGTTACTTTTTATTTTCTTCTAATACTTCTTTTTGCTAAGAAGTTTCATCCCCCTCAAAAAAGCTTTGGCTATGGAGAAGGAGGAGATGAATGCAGTCTTCTTAGTAGGTTCTCAGCAGTGTTAGTCAAAAGAATACGGAGAGAATTTATATTGAAAAATAAGGTTCTGCAGGAATGAAGTAATGTGAAAAATGAGCTATAGGGAATAAATAGCTTGGGTAGCAAACATTTCTGGCAGCCAGATTCTGGTTTCCATCCAAGATGCTGGACAGGTACAAAATGGATTTGCATTTGAGGTACCCTCACTATTCTAGGATCAGAAAATGAAACATATGTCACTGATAGTATACAGGCTGCAAGGGCTCAGTGGGCTTTTAAGATAGATCTCTCTGAGCCAGAACCCTTGTGGAGTCAGCGGGTGTAAGGGAGGCAAGGAAAACTCAAAAAATAACCTTGTCCTGTCTGGCTTATGGGTACAAGGCAGCTGTAAAATAGGATAGCCAGATGTTTCAAGCATTATAGTGCAAGCTTTCAGGGTTACTGTGGCCTTGGCTATCTCCCAGCTGCTCTGACGGATTTTTCTAAGTAAAGTAAAATTTGATTATGTTTTTTTAAAATGTTTTCTTACTCATACTGTTGAGTTTGACAAAGTTTGGAGTAAAATTACAGAATCAGCTGGAGTGGAAACCTAGCTATAAAGTCACATGCTTAGTTTCCCAGGACTGCTAACTCTATAGAAGTTGATAGAAAATTTTGGCAACTAGATAATGACAGACATTACACAATAAAGGAGGTAGTTTTCTTTAGAAGATCCCTAAGGAGCAATTTTGGAAGTGAAGTCTTTGTAGAGTAATCAAGGAGTACTTTGAGGGTGGGAATATTATAAAAGATAATGAATACACTTGAAAAGAAATTCCTATATTTTTATCTCCTCCTCCTGGAAGACTCCCAAGCCACATTTTGTGCTCGGAGTGTGCAAGCGTGGAGTAATTCACTGGAAGGATTTAGAAAAATAATCATGTTTTATTTCGCTTTGGAAAATCCATACAATTCCGTATATGCAAAGTCCAGGACTTTCAGCTCTAAAATCATGTGTTGCTGGCAGTTGACTTAAACAACTGAATCCCTAAGGAGACTGCTAGAGTAGCCATCCGCATCAGTCCTGTGTGTCAGCCACCAGAGGAGGAGCTAGAACACAATGAGCTGTAGGTTGTGTGTGTGTGTGTGTGAGAGCAGAAGTTGGCTGATGGCTTTTGGAAATGTCTGTAGTCGTCTTTGCTTTCTTCAATTTCTTTCTTCAGTAGGCTAATTTGTGTGACATGGCTTCTCCATTCCCTATTTGTTAGCTGATTCTTATAAAGTTCTCCTGGCAACATGTGAAACTGGGTAAGCCATTCCTTTCTGAGCCTTGAAAGGCTCTTAAAGTTTGTTTTGTTTTCCCCTTCCCAGTGTCTCCTCCAACTGAGCTGACTGTGACAAACATAACAGATAAGACCGTAAATCTGGAGTGGAAGCATGAGAATCTAGTCAATGAGTATCTTGTCACCTACGTCCCTACCAGCAGTGGTGGCCTAGATCTGCAGTTCACAGTGCCAGGAAACCAGACATCTGCCACTATTCATGAACTGGAGCCGGGTGTGGAATACTTCATCCGTGTCTTTGCAATCCTTAAAAACAAGAAGAGTATTCCAGTCAGTGCCAGGGTAGCAACATGTGAGTTTAATGTTCCCTATATTCACCCATTTGTCTGTGTTTTTTAGTGTGTGTTTAGTTGTGTCCTTTTCTTGGAGTGTTCTCTCTATTGTACTTCTTATTTTCATCTTCTCTTCAGGACCAAGACAGTCACCTTCACTTTCATTTTCTATACTATTCCAATACCAAAGACCACTTTAGTTCTCTAGGTCTTCAGTGCAGTGTCTTGCAATGAAAGTTATAGAGTCCTTGTAAAATAAGACCTTCTTTTTTTTCATAAAAAGCTACATTTTTACACTTTGGTAATGCTTCCTAAAATAATATAAAAATATAACAGCCTGTGATGAAAGCAAAATACAAGCTTTTAGATTCAAAATGTTTTGACTGAGCACTTGTGTTTTGCTTCACTGTGTCTTAACATCTTTTCCTGAGCTGTCTATCTGCTTGCTCCTCTTCTTTTTAAATTGTGCACATCACAGTTGTGCCTTAACATCTCATCCTGAAAACATACAAATTGACTGCTGTCATTGCAGTCAATTTTAGATACCCAGGGGAGGATTCATTTCATCTAACTTGGCATGTCCACACAAGGCTTTTTTATAGATGGAGGGGGAAAAAATAGACATTTCTAGGGCACAATTCATTTTACTCTAAGGTGGCATCCAAAATAGGTCAGAAGAATGTCACTTCAAAGGCAGAGTAACTGGCTGTGAAGGGAGTCGGAACATCTCAGATACAGGTCACTACATTGTGGATATTTATAGCTGTGGAAAGATTTCCCAGTGCCAATGCCCTCATTTGTCAGAAATCATTGCTCATCTAGTTATCTCCTTGTTTTCTCTCTCAGACCTGCCTGCTCCAGAAGGTCTGAAATTCAAATCAGTCAGGGAAACATCCGTCCAGGTGGAGTGGGATCCTCTGAACATTTCATTTGATGGATGGGAGCTGATATTCCGTAATATGGTAAGGAAGCAGCGTTTCTTGCAAAAAGGCCATGTACAAGGGAAAGATCCTGTGTTTCTTGCATTTGTTAACCAACTGTTCTATGTTACAGAAAAAGGAGGATAATGGAGATATAACCAGCAGCTTGAAAAGGCCAGAAACATCATATATGCAGCCAGGTTTGGCCCCAGGGCAACAGTACAATGTATCCCTTCATATAGTGAAAAACAATACCAGAGGACCAGGATTATCAAGGGTGATAACAACAAGTAAGCACAGCCTGATATTTGATGTAGCACAGCCAACGAAACTACTGCTATTCAGTGTAGTCTGTGAAATTTTTAAATAGGAAAAAAAGCCAAGATATATACTGTATCCCCTGAGGGGAAAAAAGGAAGCACTGAAGCTGCTAATAAAAAGGTACAAGGAGAACTGAATTAATTTCCAAATTATCTGACTGAAGAGGAACGGAAATTTGTTTTTTAATCTAGAAGTTAGCTAGCAGTATGCACTTGGTTCTTGTTTTAAAGGTACATGAATAGGAATGAGAACCCCAGTGATCCTGGTAGTGATTGCATTAAAAAAAAATATATATATATTTAGGAGAAAGAGGTTTTGTTGCACAGGTGGAGAACCTGTTAGGGTTTCCACTCATCTTTGCTCTGGCAACTCTGATGTTAATTAATTTTGATGAATTAGCATCTGATGAATTGGCTCCATTTGGCATTTTTTTTATGTAGCTGTAGGAAGTTAAGGAAGAAAGTAAATGAAGATAAGCTTCAGCTGGTAGCAACCACTCACTTTTGTCGTTAAATAAATAAAATAAAATCACGTTTTTGTCTCTTTGTAACAGAGCTTGATGCCCCTAGCCAGATTGAGGCAAAAGATGTCACGGATACCACAGCTCTGATCACGTGGTCCAAACCCTTGGCTGAAATCGAAGGCATAGAACTCACCTATGGTCCCAAGGACATTCCAGGGGACAGGACAACCATTGACCTCTCTGAGGATGAAAACCAGTATTCCCTTGGAAACCTGAAGCCACACACAGAGTATGAAGTGATGTTCATCTCTCGGCGAGGGGACATGGAAAGTGATCCCGTGAAAGAAGTCTTTGTCACAGGTAAGAGGCTTGGATAACAGTCCAAAGTTCTGGGAGGGTAATGCCATTGCCACCAGTGTTCCTTGGCTGTTTGCAGCAGGTGACCCAAGGTACAGCATTGACGCAGAACCACCTCTATTACAGGGAACTTCCTCTGTTCTGGCATTGTTTGCTGTCTTTTTTTCTAAATTTAGTTTTTTTCCACTTGGTTGTCCTGGGAGAGTTTTATGAAGGAGGTGTGTCTTTTAGCATGTTGTCAAAGTTTGGATGCATTAATGGAGCTGAGTAAATGGAACATGGAGAATTGCTTCTCTTTGCATCCCGAAATGTAGTTGTTCCTTCAGAATAGGATTTAAGACTGTTATAGGAGTGAACAGTGAAATCCCATGGGATTTCTGTGTAATATTCACCTTTTATTTGAAACTTAGAGATCTCTTCAGCCATGACTGCAAGGTGTTTACTGGAAAAAAAGCCCCAAGTTGATCAATTCTTTTTTCTTTGAGAGGCTTTTTTATTACACAGAGGTATTATATACTGAGAAAACTTAATATCAGATTTTTGGATCATTTTCACCTTCTGGAAACTATCATCACAAAAGAATGATTCCTTTTCTCTTTTACAGACTTGGATGCTCCAAAGAACCTGAAGCGGGTGTCACAGACAGACAACAGCATTACTTTGGAGTGGAAGAACAGTCATGCAAACATCGATAACTACAGAATTAAGTTTGCTCCCATCTCTGGTGGCGACCATGCTGAGATCACAGTGCCAAAGGGCAACCAGGCAACAACCAGAGCTACCCTCACAGGTAGGAAGATTGAGAGGTTATGAATATCCTAACTCCTGATTGCTCCTGTCCTATGCCCAGTGCACAGAGCTGTAGTGGAAAAAAAATGCCCCTTTGGTAGTCATATCTAAAAGTTTACAAGCAGAGGTTACACATTTTGAATATGAACAGTTAAAACAGAGGTAATACTTATTTGCACCCCTGCAGATGGATGACTAGACAGCAGAAGGTGTCTAACCATCTTGCTTTCATGTGTGACTGAGTCCTACTGGTAACTTCCCTGAGTTTTTAGGTACTATATCTCTTTGTGGGGGTTGTTTTATATCTCTCAGTTCAAGACACTTCTGTATGGGCTAATAATCGTCCTTACTAATATGACTGCAGTAAAAGCTTTGTACATGCAAGTTGCCTTCCCTGCCTACAAGGCTAGATATTTGGAATTTTTTCATTTAATATGAATGTCGGTGCCCTTTTCCTGAGTTCTACTCCTACCTACTCCACAAGGTCTTGCAAGGGAAATCCATCTCTGATGCAATCTTAATCAGCCATAATCCTTATCGTCGGGTTCTATGTCCATGGAAAAAGATGCATTCACTTCAGATCAGCTGGAGGGTAAATGAAACCTTGATTCTCCACGTACACAGGAAATAATATATCTAATTTTGCATACTTTCAGGCTTCCTTGTTTAAATAAATGCCATTCAGCATCTCCCATAGACAGGGGCTCATATCTCTCCTCCTTATTCCTTAGGCTTGAGGCCTGGGACTGAATATGGCATTGGAGTGACAGCAGTGAGACAGGACAGGGAAAGTGCTCCTGCTACCATTAATGCTGGGACTGGTGAGTAACTTTGTGCTCTGAAAGAAGCAAGTCAGCCTGAACCACTCTGGTATTTCTTTCCTTTTTAAGTAATGCTGTAAGAAGTATTTTAGGAGGTTCTTCATTTCATCTTGATACAAATAGAACATTTTCCCTGAAGGGAAAGAGAAAACATTTCCCAAATATCCTAGCTGCTGAGGACATTGTACCTTTTCTGGTACCAGCATCTCTTAATGCACTGTGAGATTCACCTTCAGGTGAGCTCCTCTGTGGTATTTACACTTCCAGTGATTACTCTGGCCGTCCTCTAGGTTTGAGGATTGGAGACAGGAAGGTGACTAGGGCATAAAGTTTAATCTGACAAAGAGCTCAGCTTCAGCGCTCACAGTAGTCCTGCCTGCCCTTCAAATCCAGGAGTTCTCTACCAACATCCCCTTTTTCGCAGGTGAATGCTCTGAAGAATTAAATTCTATGTCTCCTCCACGCAGTACTTGCTAAAGTGAATGTAAATGGGGGAAATCTGGATCCAGTGTGGTTTTCTTGATGAAGGGAACTAGTACTACTTCTACTTAGGTCGTGCAGCGGGGCTTCCGAGGCACAGAAAGCCAGATGAGTCTCTGAGCTGTACCTAGACGCCTGGTATAAATGCTGCTGAGTCTGCAGGCTGCAGAGCAGGCCAGAGACTCTGCTTAACATCTCAACTTTGCCTTTTTAAACTGTAGATCTTGATAAGCCCAAGGATTTGGAAGTCAGTGACCCCACTGAAACAACCTTATCCCTTCGCTGGAGAAGACCAGTGGCTAAGTTTGATCGTTACCGCCTCATTTATGTTAGCCCTTCCGGAAGGAAGAATGAAGTGGAGGTGCCCGTGGACAGCACTTCTTTTATCCTGCAAGGGTTGGAGGCAGGGACAGAATACAACATCAGTCTGGTGGCGGAGAAAGGCAGACACAAAAGCAAACCCACGTCTGTCAAGGGTTCGACTGGTGAGTAATGGCTTTTGGTAGGTGCCATGCACAAGTCTGTTGGGAAATGACTGGCTCAGACATAACTTCACCTGATTCTGTAAGTCTGGGGAACAGCTCAAAGACATCAGCTGCCTGCAGAGCAGGCATTGTGATAGGCTTGTTGAGGGGAAACTATGTATTTCTGGGACTACTGTATTTAATTCCATGTTGTTAAGGATTTCTTGCTCTCATTTGGGAAGGCTGGTAAACAACACAGCTGTTTGTCCTGCAGGAAATGAAGCTCTCCTCCTTTGTTTTAAAAGGGACTCTTTTTTGTGCATTGTAATTTACTTTGTTTTTTACAGACAAAAAAAACAGGGGAAGAACAAACAGAATATATTCAAAATGGTTTATTCTTGCCTTATGACTTCTCTTCACAGTATGCTTCCATCCATCAGCTTCAGCAGAGTCCAGAGGGCTCTGTGTGGTGTGGTGGGTTTTTTTTTGTTGTTGTTGTTGTTTTGTTTTGTTTTGGTTAATTTTTTTTCTTTCTTTCTTTCAAAAGCAGACAAAAGCCAATGTCAGACATCTTGTCACAGTCATTGTTTCCTTTGGATTCCATGACTGTTATGTTTCTGTGTTAGCCATCTCTATTTGCACAAATTGTTGTTTACTTAAGTGAAATTAGTGGGTTACTTGTTGACTAAGGTTTTATTCCTCATGCTTCTTCTTTTTTGCACATAGTTAATATCTTCATATAGAGCATGAGTGAGTTCTAAATCTTCAGATGCCCTTAGGCTAAATACTGTCAGGCAAAGCCACTGCAGCTGTCACTCAGCATAGTCAGAGAAATCAGAATCAGTGGGGTTAGAATTTATGAATTATTGCATTGTCTAACAGATACTTTCTGTAGCCTTTTCTCTCCAAGACCACCTATGAGGTAAACACGTGCCAGAAGTTGTGGGCTTTACATATTAATATTTATATACAACTGGTCAAAGCCAGTTTCATATTCCATAATAGGGTTCATGCCATCAGTGCCTGAGAATGTGTTTTATAGAGTCAGGTAATTTAGTTCAGATGAGAGTTATATGGTATGGTGTAAACCATATGGTGGTGGGAGTGAGCAGCCTTTCATTATTCCAAGGTTATTCTTTCCCCCAGTTTAAAGACTAGGTAGTCTCGCAAGAAGTACATGTAAAGGATGAAACAGCATAAGCAGCATGCCATGGAATTTCACAGTCTGGTCTTTCTAGCACCAGCTTCCGAAGTCCCATAAGGCGGCTGTTTTTCCCTCGAGATTCTCTTTTTAAAAATACATTCATTTGGCCAGTGTATTTGTTTTAAGTCTTTGCTCAGAGCAACCAGTAAACAAAAAATTTGCTGCAGAGGTTCCTTAGAGTCAGCAGCAGGAGTTGACATAAGCTGTCTCTGTGACCTTCCTCCTCTGCACGAATAGGCATATCCAAGCACAGGCGCATCAGGAGGCACAAGCGGCCTGTAAACTCGTGGGGTATAAGACAAGAGGTTGCTTCAGTTTACCTTTTCCTCAGTCCATCTCATCCATGTTACCAGTACTTGGGAGGTCCTCCAGTGCTCAGGCTAAGACACACAAACTTGTTGTTTTACCCTTTCTTGCAGAACTGTAGGGAATTTCGGGTCCAATTCACTGCCGGGGAGAGTCTCATCGTAGCTAGGACTGCATTAGCTCTTGGTGAGTGCAGGGAGGAGATAGGCTTGCCATTTTATTCCTACCTTGCCAGGTACTCCAGGAGGGCTGAGAGTAATTCCTTTCACAATTTCTTTTGCTTCTGCACACTCCCAGTATTTGGTCTTGTGTTCTTCCCAGTGTCTTGATGGTTCAGGCAGGCTTCTCCGCCTGCAGATATCCAGGAGAGTCAGCGCTTTTTCTCCTCACACATTATTGTTTTTATTTATATGCACAGTGAATTTTCTCTCACTGAGAATAGGGTTTCTTCCAGCCCCAGAACTGAAGATGTTCTTTTGGTGCCTTCGCACCTCCTCACATTCTCCCTCTTATCTTTTTCTGTGCGTCAACTCTCCGCGCACAGATGGTCAAAACTTTCAGAGCTCATCAACCTCTAGCAAAAAAACACATGATGATATCTATTGCTTCTATCTTTTCATATGGAAGAAGTGTAGCTCAAGTAACCAAGCTTTTTTTGTTCTGATGTCCATGAATTCAAGGGATGGTAACAACTGTAAAGTGCTCAGTTTGCTAAATGTTGTTTTATGTTGTTGAAAAGGAAAGATTAAGTATTTCACACCGCTGTTTGCTTATTTATTTCTTTGTAGCTCCACATAGTCTAACCCTAATGCAGGCAATGACTCCTGACCCAGAGGAGCCTGCTGGCTCGGGGAGCTTTGCTGCTCCGGAGGTCTCAGGGCTGCGGAAGGATGCACTGAGGGACCTTGTGGTCTCCAGAGTAACAGACCACGACTTTAGTGTCTCATGGTATGCAAACGCAGGGGTCTACAGTAGTTTTGTGGTGGAGTACAAGGAAGTGTCATTGGCAGCTGTGCCCCCTGCAGAAATTTTCCTGTCCAGAGAATCCTTAGGTGCTGTGATTGAAGGCCTCCGAGCTAATACTTCCTATGAAATCAAGGTGTATGGATTGGCTGGAGAACAGCGCTCCTCTCCTCTGGAAACTGTGGCTACAACAGGTACCTCTTTTCTGTTATTAACTAAGGTATCATGAACTAGGTACCATTACTTGTTAGAGGTCCCACCCAGCATCATGTTGCATTTTTGATTTAGGTCAACTTCAGAATGCAAAGAAAACAGATAATTTTGTTAGCTAGTAGGACCTTTCTGGCAGCATGTCTGGAGAATGTTACATGAGATTTACAATAATCTGTAGGGCGAGCACATAACCCAGCTCTGAGGAGGCCAAGCAGTTAGACTGCATCTTTATTCCTCCTTACTCTGGTCCTGGAGCGCTGCCTGCAAAGCACAATGTGGCTCCTCAAGGAGGAGGGATGGTAACATGTCAGGCATGAGAAGCCTGTGGAGATATATGAGTGGACTTCAGCATAAACGAGTGCCAGCCTAGCATTCCTCTGCTGCAGGACGCAGATTGTGCGGCAACTGCGGATGAATCATGGATATGATGCTGCCTTGCCTCTGTAAATGAGTTGTGCATAAAGAATTGAGCAGAAGCATGGCTTGGAGAAGCAAGCTTTCCACTCTGTTGAATGTTGTTAAAATTTATGCTGTTTACCAAAAACCCTTGTCTGTGCATCAGTCTCTCTCTCCTGGCTTCTACTAGTCTTGGATAATGCCACCCTTTCTTATACAAGTTCAAAGGAACGTTAGGAAGAGTGATTAGGTGAGCCAGTTCGATGGGAAACTACAGAGCTTAGCACAGCAAAAATGATTTTGCCTGCTTCTTCAGCTAACTCTTCTGCTAAGAGTAGCTGGAATCTCAGGTATTAGAGGGTTTTTAGTGATAGGTTCTGTAGCATTTCTGGCTTGGGATATATTCCACTATTTTCCTTTATGGAGCTCAGAGCTGCAAAGGCAATGTAAGCCCAATTCAATGAGCTGGTCAAGAGGAGGGGAAAATATTTAGGTGAAGGAATCTGAAAAGAGTGCAAATATCACAGTAGACCATGGCTCTATAACCTTCTTTCCTGGAGCTGCAGTCATATCCTACAGTTTGTTTCAGCTGATGAGATACTCCACAGTGAAACAGGCTAATAGCCTCTCTTGGAAAATAATGCAAAATCCAAGAGACAGAGTGAGAAATAATACAGAATGCTCTTTGCTCCATCCCAAGTAACCAGGGAAAAGTCCTGGCATGACATTAACATTCTTCTTAGTGAAAAACGCCAATGAAGCATATTTTTCTAAAGGCAACAGCAACAGAGACATAATTAGGCCATATTCAGACTAAAAATTTTACTAAAATAATGATATAAAGGATTATTGCAGTTGAGAAAGAGTGTGTGTTTATTGTCTATCCAGTTCCCATCTACCTAGCTTTCAGCCGTTCGGCATCTGCTATTCATTTATCTCACTACTATGAATCATCCTATCTCGCTCTCATTCACCCACCTAGAGTTCCTAGAGCTCTGACCTTCTCTTCTTCCCATCTATTGCCCTAGCTGCGTACTCAAGTGTTTGGTTTTATATAACAGTTCGTCGATTGCTCTCCAGATTTTCACTTATCAATTTTCTAGCTTGTATTCTATGTGATAAACATTGAACAATGATAACAATGATGCATGCTGCCTAGGGTGTTAAAGCATTTTTTCCATATATCCATATCATTTTCCTTTTTCTGTCTGCTGTGTGTTTGTACACAAAACCACGTATTCCTCTATTACATATTCCCTTAATATAGGGTATGTGTATTTACTGTGTGTGTGTGTCATCTAGATAGCTAGACCACTCTTTTACATCCACAAATGCATTTGTTAATATTAAATTCCAAAGAAGTATTCATAGTTAGATCTAAAAGAGGAAAAAAAAAATCAGAGATAATGTACCTATGTGGAAGTACACATGCTTCATGGCACAGTTTGTACATGGCAATCCCCCATTAAGTCATCCAAGTCGGCACAGTATGCTTAACCCACTAGTAGTGGTAAAACACTGAATTAAAAATGCCAGTTAGGGATTTGGTTCTTCATTTTTGGGTGATGACATTGAGCTGTTGCTCTGTTTCCCATTCAGATTAGAGAAATCAAAGTGCTCATACAGTACTACCAAATACCCAGGGTAAATGTCACTAGGGATGTTCAAGTAAAACGAGAAAGGGATATTTCAGGTAAAATATGAAATGTTAGTCAAAACTGGCTTCTCAGGATTTTCTCAGGGATCCCCAGTAAAGCAGAAGCTTAAGGCCAGTCTTGTTTTTCTTTTTCCCTTGTTCTTTTTGACATTTCTTTGTGGATTTCCAACACAGGGAGTGCATGGCAGTTCCCTGACAGGAATATCTGGAGCATGGAGTTGTATCTGTGTGACATACTTCAGCCCTTTCCTCTCCACTGCTCTGAACACTGTGTTCATGCCTGTCTCCTGCAGAAATGGTAAAGCTCAGCTCCTAGTAGGCATGTTAAGTAGGCAGCATTAAGGCTAACTACCTGCCAGCTCATTTGTTTGATGCTGTAGTTTTTGCCTGTTTTCAGAACAGGAAAGAGCTGTTTGGCTTTTGTTTGTGCATTTGAGGCTGATGGAGTCACGGAAGGCTAATGATTAGTTGCTGCATGTTTTTCTGCTTTGTTCGTGGGGCCAATGCATTAACTCAGTGAGCCCAAAGTGGTCAGGTAATATTTGTAACAGTGTACTTGCTAAAAAAGAGGGAGTTAACCTAGCAGCTATATGCTCATTTGGTAATGTGATGACAATATTGCTGTCTTCAGATTGTATCACATGTAGGGTCTGATTTGAATCACATGCTGGGGTGTAATTTAGGAGGACCCTTACCTAAATCAAGGGTATAGCTAATATATAAAAATATTCTTTCCTTCTTGGAGGTGAGCAGAAAAGAATGCTTTTACATATATATTTATCTTGAGAGTATATTTTGGAGATAACGTTTCTGCATTTAAACATTTTAAATTGATCTTTTTCCTCTGGAAATATTTTTCTGTTATGCGTGTCAGTTTGGAGACAGATGCTGAATCCTGCAAAAGTTTTTGTGCTGTTCTGACTGATGAAAGTAGATGGCTTGCTATCTCTTAATTGAATGCCAGTGGGACATGAAGATAAGCTGATCATTGGGGTGTGAAATGGTGTGGTTATTCTACTAATGAGGAGATAACTCTGCATGGCTAATGGAAGCCTCAGAAAAATTAGCTGCCTCTTGCCTTGCAGCAGTGATGAAATAGACATTGTCTGTCATCTCCACAGCTCTCACATTTTCAGCAATCTGAATGTGCTACAGGGCATGTTCATAGTCTTGTTGGGCATGTTAAAAGCTGATCTTTTTCCCTTCCATCCTTTTGTAGCCCCTCAAAAAAGAGACCTCAAATTCTTGTTGGATCTCTCTCTCTCTCTCTCTCTCTCTCTCTCTCTCTCTCTCTCTCTCTCTCTCTCTCTCTTTTTTTTTTTTTTTTTTTTTAATGCTACATGTATCCAGAAGGACAACTGCTCCAAGCCTTCTTTTTCTTGGATAGGAAAAGATTTAGCATGTTTCTGCTGTGGCTGACTTCTTAGTTTGAATTTGGCTATGTTTGCAATATGTGGCATGCATTCCAGTTCTGATTTCTATCAGTAGCAATAACTGACATATTCTAGTAAAGATAAAAAACATGTTTAAGAGATTTGGGATTCAAATCCTAGCAGATGTAAATAAGTTCCTTGGAGCTAGCAAAAGTGTACTGATTTACATCAACTGGGGATGTGCCTATGTCTCTGATGAAAGCCAATGTTAATGGCCTGCTATAATGATTGTTGCTCTGGATCTGCTAGTTAGTTTGATTCTGTGTGAGAAGCACATATTTGGTGTTGTTCATGCTGCCTTCGCTTATGACTTGGATTCAGTCTCCAAAATAAGAATTACCTATATGTTTTATGTGTTTTTAGAGATCTTTAATGCAAACCACAGGAACTGTTTTGTAGCAGATGTTAGACATTGCTTAGTGTCTTTTGGAATTTATGATTAGGAAATTTTAACTTGTAATTTACCTCTGTCTAGCAAACCTAGTCACAACACCTGGAGAATCAAACAGTGAAACGTCATTTAATGCTACCAATCCTTCACCTACTGAATTAAGTTATTTAACAAACCCCAGCCCTGATTCTCGTGCTCTGCTTTCGGTGCCCACTGACCTTCCCATCTCAGAAGCCACTGATGCTCTTCATGACCTTAATGTCACACACAAGACTTTCACTAGTTTCACGCTGTCTTGGGCAGCACAAGATGAGGTATTTGATCAGTTCTTTATCACTCTGAGAGACCTGTCCAGTTTAAACAGAACACGGGAAATCTTTTTGCCGGGAAACCAACAAGAAACAGAAATTACCAATCTCACACCTGGCACACAGTACCAGATTAACCTCCATGGAAGCATTCAAGGTCAGCTCTCTTGGTCCCTGGAAGCCCTAGCTGCTACAGGTATTTTCTCTGGATTCATTAGCCATATATTCTTTTCCTGCTTTGAAATGCAGAGCTTCATTTTCATACTACTGTTCCATTGTGGAAATGCTAGGATTTGGGAGTGGTGATATACCTTTCTTGTGATACATTTTTTTTTTAGTGCACGGAATGCACGGAATAAATCATTTACTGCTATGGAATGAGAGCCTTGAGTTGTACAGCATGGGCAGTGCCCCATGCAGCTTTTAAGGTGTTGTAGCATCAATTCTCTCTTTTTAACCTGCATGCAAAGAGAGGCAGTGATGCATCTGCTATTTCCAAGGCATATGAAAATAGCAAGATGTTACAGGGGTCTATCTGGATTGTGGTTCAAGCACAAGAAAGATTGCAATGAGGTTTAGTTGGCAGCATTGGCATGAAAGTGGTGATGTCCAAGAAAAAAAAAGATTGTAACACATTGGGAGTATGCTTTTCTGAAGGTTTCCACCGAATATATGATTTTCTTGAGAAAACAGGCTTACAGCCGCAGACCTCAGTTCAGTAATGACCAAAGTACTAATGTTTAAGCTTATGACTGGAGAACCTAGCTAGAGATGAGTAACCATACCAGTCCGTCACCCAAAACCAAATAGTGTATGTGAGATGAAGTATTTATGCAGAAACGTACAGATTATTTCACACTTAGTACATGGTTAAAGCAATCTTATCTCTCAATGGTTTGTTCTCTCTTTTTTTTTTTAATTAAGAAACATCATCTCTTGGTATTGTTTGCTATATATTGTCATTGTTTTGTCATATATGTTAGATGCTTTATGGATGAGGCTTTTTGAACTCTACAGATTCCAAGTTGGTGCATGTTTTTGTATGAGAAGCTCTTGGTCTCTACAGAGCATGATGGGGTTGTGTGTACTTCCATTTCAGATATGCATGACAAATAAATGGAAGGAAAAGGGACTCTTCATCTTGAAGGAGAATGAAATTGAGCACTCTTCAGAGAAATTTAACTTTCTTTTAAAATGTGATGATTCCTGCATTACTCATTCATAATCATGCTTTTGCTTGAAAAAAAATTGCTTTTGAAAAGTTACTTTTCGTTTAGTTGACTTTTCATTTAAAGGAAATGTATTCATTTGTTTCTGTTGCCACTGAAAGATCATTCACTTCTGATACAGCCTGTTCCTTTTCTGTCCTGCTTTTTCTTTTGCAGCTAAATGGTGTTATTTTGACAGGAATTACATTTTGCCTCAAGGAGTGTCTCATTCCTGCTCCTGATAAAACAACACAGTTCTGGATTCATGCATTTTCTTCATTAAACATCACCGTGTTATTCTGTAAACAATTTTTTCCATTCTAACAGGATGACAAGAGCTGATCAAGACTTCCATGTACCTGAGTGGTAGCAAATTACTGTGTGTAGATGCAGTGCTCGCATATGAGCGGATCACACCAGTGAAAACTGACTGTGCTCCATGAGTGCCAGCCCCCACCTATTTATATTGTGCCACACAACAATCACACAATCTTCCTCCAGGAAGATTTGGGAACAGAACCATTTAGCATTATGGAGCATAAATCTATTAAACTGAGATCATGTAGACAGAGTGGAAATTTTTCTCATTTTATTGGTTTGCAGTAGATATTGCTTAAAGAATAAGTAATATCTTTCATGTGGACACAGTTAAAAGCATAAACATCTAGGCACTTATGGTACTATAAGCTCACAGTACCTTCCTACTCTTACAAAAGATATTTTTATTGTATTCACAGTCACTTCATAGTGACAAACACTGAGTTGCTAACAGCTGCAGTAAAGCGGTTATAGGAATACTTACTTGTCTCATAGGGAGTTGTAATTAATGTTGGCAAAACACTTGCAGCTGTAAGACAGTCTATAAACTGTCTTCTGTGAGCTATGCTCTAGCATTAATATGATTATTATTATGGTTCTTTTCTTACTGTTTTGTATTGCCAAGTCTCTGAAGAAGCTTTATGAGTTTTCTGGGACTGCTGAGAATGGAGATGTGCAGGGGTGTATATCTCCATGCCACTGATTGCAAATGAAATCCGTTAATGTGAAAAGTTTTTAAGTAATACCTCATCTCCAGTAGTCTGTAATCCAAATAACTGTTCGACTCTTTGTCCTTATTCAGAGGAGGAACCTGAGCTTGGGAAGTTATCAGTGTCAGAGATTAATTGGGATGGTCTCCAAATCACCTGGACGGCAACTGACGGGGCCTATGAGAACTTTATCATTCAAGTGCAGGAGTCTGACAAACCAGAAGAACCAAGGACTATCACAGTCCCAGGTGGACTGAATTTTATGAATATTACAGGCCTCAAGGCCAACACACCTTATAACATCACACTTCAAGGTGTGATTCAAGGCTACAGGACCAAACCCCTTTCTGTTGAAACCGCAACAGGTATCTTTACTAGTCATTCACCCAGCCTTATTCCTCCCTTACTTTGCAGATGGGGATATGAGCCAGATGTATTTCAGCTGCTAGTGAAAGCTTGCTCGCTTGGGCTGTTCTGAATGGGGTGCTCTGAGCTCATTAAAGCTTGGCTGAACATCTTTGGCATGGAAATGTCTCATGATCAGGCTTTCCAATAAGAGTCTCAGTGCCCTCATGGAGCCATTTGCTTTTAAGAATTCTCTGTCCTTTTTTTTTCTTTTTTTTTTTCCCCCCGCCCCTCTTGGAATGGTTTGTTTTCTTCCATTTTATTCACTTCTCTGCTGGCTGACACTACATGGTCAGGAAGGCCCAGACTGGCTTGTTAAAATTATGAATACCTCTTCTTTATAGCCCAGATAATCAAAGCCAAGAATGTCTGGGGTTTCATCCTTCAGAAGTTATTTCTGAATCAATTCAGCACCTTCTGAATAAGTACAGTCTCAGGAGTGTCATGTATGTAGCTGACTAAAGGTCAATGACAACCACCTTGCATAAGTTCTTCCATGGGAAGGCAGTGGATGGCTACCAAGAGTAGTATCACACGTTGAGCTATATAAAGTTGTTAAACAGTCTGATTGCCCTCAGAAAATATAATGCAAGAAGATCCAAACAGAATTGCATTTGTTTAAAACTGACCTGAAACAAGAAAGTTAAGCCTTAACTCACCAGAAGGTTGCATGACACTAAACAAGAGTCATGAAAACAGTTTTCTGACTGATCTTGTGAAAAACTGCAGTTTAGATAAGTGAGACCTTTCAGGACTCCTCTTCTGAGATGTAGAAAATACACTTATGTCTTTTCCGTATGGTTCACTGCCTCTCCCAGGTACTATTATCACTGGTTATGAACAGGATGTGAATTTATTGGCAATAGAGGGGCAGCAGTGGCTCATCCTAGAGGTGATTTCTCGTAGCTCTGCTGGCTCTAGGCTTCCTTTTCGCCCTTTGCAACCTGCAGCAATTGTGGAGGGGCTGGAGCATGCTTTCCCTGAGTATGCGTTTCCCAGCATGGAAGGGTATAAAAGTAGAACTAAACGGAGTTGAACAAGCGGACACAATTCAGCTTGTTTGCTGCAATAATGCTTTAAGCAGCTTGGCTTAGGTAGAAATGCGTGTAATGCAAGGTGCTTGTGCTTGGCTATATCCTTCTGTAGGCTGGCAGTCCTGCACTTTGAGAGTCCTGAATGCAAGCTGGTAGCAGATCGTCCATTGAAAATAGACAAATGCAACTAGACGAAGTAGGCTGTAGGGGCACAAAGAGGAGAACCGACTTCATGGGTGTCCTGCCTAAATTCACAATGTGCTCTCTTTTTATTTACTTAATGGAAACAGCAGAAGATGCCCTGCTGAGGTTTTCCCTTCCCTTTCAGGGTCGCACTCAGCACCCGCCTTTTCAAATTTATTTCTTGTGGGGACTGCCAATTGTCAGAATTTTCTGAGTCTTCCTGTAGAGTGTCAGGGATGTCTACAGAGAAAGAAACCCCAAGGCATCTATCACTGTTGTGCATTTTGGCTCCAGCTCGTAAACTAGATGCCAGCTTTCATAGTCTAAAGCTGAAAGGGGAAGTAGAAGAGCTAAAACAAAACACAACCTTTCCCTCTGGATAGACCAGTGCCTTCTAGTTTAGCTTCCATTCAAAGCAAAAGTTGACTTTTCAAGCCATTGGATTTGGAAACGTCCTTTACATCTGCTGTTATGCTCAGACCTCAAAGATGCACAGCAATTCTGAAGAGCTTCTGTAACTTTAGGGCTTTTTTTCTTTTTCTTTTCCTTTTCCCTTTTTTTTTTTTTTTTCCCCTTATGTATAATTCTGAGGTGTCTTCATTTGATGTCTTCTCGTTAGTGCCTGTGTGGCTGTAGTGAGCTTTTACTCAGATTGTTTTCTCCAAGGGCAGCTCAGAGAGCTGTCAGCATGAGTAAAGTTCAGCATTTCTGAGCAGAAGGAAGTATGGGGCTGTCCCATTCTGACCAATGTTATTTTCCTCTTCAGGAGAGCACCCAGAAGTTGGTGAGCTAACCGTTTCCGACATTACTCCTGAAAGCTTCAACCTTTCTTGGACAACCACCAGTGGGGAATTCGACGTCTTTACTATTGAAATTATTGATTCTAACAGGTTGCTGGAGCCCATGGAATTCAACATCTCAGGCAACTCAAGAACTGCTCATATCTCAGGGCTTTCTCCCAGCACTGATTTTATTGTCTACCTCTATGGGATCAATCGTGATTTCCGCACTCAGGCAATAAGTGCTGCAGCTACCACAGGTATATAAATCTACCTCAACACTAACTCTCCTTTCTTCTAACTCTTCCTTACAGGTTGTGCCCCTTTCCCTGCCCTCTGCTACCCCATCGATCTACCCATTGCCAAATCCTCTACCTCATTCCTTAACAACTCCCAAGGAAGACCCGCTGGAGACATTTGGACCTGTGAATGTTAATCCACCATCCCATCCAGCAGTCAGTCAATCACAATATGATGCAACTTCATTCACATAGCAATACATTTTCTCTTTACTCAAAACATCAGGATAGGGGCAACCTGTTGCACAAATGAGAAACACAGTAAATATCCCAAGAATCAAGCCGGAGATGATGTATATTAGCTTTTTAGCATATGTTTCCATCTGTTACTCTGCATAAAGGAAGCACTGTTTGTCTCCAATAAGCAGATTTCTAGTTTTAATCCTGCTTTATAGGTTTCAGACACATTTTAGTCTGTGACAGTAGATGCCCACAAGGCCAATGCACTGCTTTAATTTGACTGCAGAGTTCAGTTTACATTGCATGAGAAATTCAAAGAGTGCATTTGACTCGATGAGGGTAAATGAAATAAGTAGATATTTAACCGTCAGTACATTGCACATCCTGAGGTTTTATGACTGGCAGTTTTTTTCCAGGGCAGGCTCTTGAAGAAAGGGAAGTCAAATGTCGGATATGTGCTGGCTAGTGGATAAGTGGTTATATGTGGAAGTGGAAGGAGAGGACTAGTTTACAGAAGCAGAATCACATTTTCAAAGCAGGCAGACACTAGCTCATGTTGTGATAATTTAATATCGCTACCAAATTTTGCCTATTGACAAGATCTTAGGAAAAGCTACCATAGCAATTTATCATAGTAATAGATTAACCTGGCAATAGATTGTACAGTTTATACAAATTCTAACTTTTTAAGGGCTACAAGGAATATGCCTAGTTTTATTAAAGTAAGCTTAAAAAAGGAAGAACTATGACCCACGGTTGCTCTTGAACTTTCTAAGGCCAGTGATATTAAGTGTAATATCATATATCAGTGATCAGATCAATAATAGAGGGTTTCTTTTCTAATGTCAGTAGGTTGTGAATATCCTCACTGAATTACAGGTAACACGGGCAGGGTAACTATAGGGGTCCTGGCATGAAAAACATTGAGAAATACAAGGCTAGATATTCTTTGTGACCTGTGCCTCATGTAAAATTCGAACTTTTATTGCTTTTGGCTTTAATAACTGCAGCACATTTCCATTTGTTTTTCTTCCCATAGTAGAGGAACCTCTTCTTAGCAAACTCACTGTATCAAATGCTACCTCAGACAGCATGTTGCTCACGTGGGAAGCGCAGGACAATGCCTTTGATCATTTTATTCTAGAAGTCAGAAACTCTGACTTCCCTTTGGACTCCCTGGTTCACACAGTGCCGGGGGCCTCCCGGAGCTATGTAATCACCAACCTCAGAGGTGTCACTAATTACACTGTTCAACTCCATGGTGTAATTGATGGGCAAGGTGGTCAGACCTTGACAGCACTGGCAACCACAGGTATTTCGCTGTTTCACCTTCAAGGTTTGATTTTTTTCTCTTATTTCTTTTGCTGTCCACCAAACTGCTCTAAAACATGTCTCCAACTCATCATTCCTTTGATAAATAATAGGAAAGTTGCTATGAGGGAAGACTGAAATAAGCTGAGTCTTAGAAGAAATGGAAAAAAAGAAAGATGTGAAACAATGGAAAAGGCTGAAAAAGTGACCCCAGAATTAAGGGAGCTAGTAGTAAACCATGATTGGTTTGCTTTATATATACACTTATCTGCAAGTTCTGTGTGTATATATAATTGCCTTTCTCCAGTTGGTTGTAGTTTTTTTTACAGATTATCTTTGCATTTCATCTAGAATAATCTTTTTGTTCATCCCATCCTCACTTGCTTTGTTCCTCGTGGGAGGGCTTTCATGTCTTTGTCAGATCAGACTGGCACCTGCATGCCATTTTATTTCTTTGTTTGGACAGGTAAAATGTCTTCCAAAACATTTGACTCCCTCATGGGGGTTTCAGGCAGCATGTTACATGTCCAACCAAAACTGCATGGAGTGGTCCATTCACCTTGTGTTGTTCCAACATCCTTCTCTGCCTGGCATTTGTTTTTTTGCCTTTCCAGCAAAGAGCTGGGCTCAAAAAGGAAGTCTACCCTTTCTTCATGTCTAGCCCACTGCTCTGTCACTTGCATTGAGACTTTTGAGTACTAAAGGAGAATGGCTTGTCTGGCTTTACTGGATGCCAGAGCTTTTCCCATGGTGATAGTGGTTCTGGGGTAACAGGAGCTCACTCTGACTTGCCTGAAGAGATGATTTCAACTTTGGTGCATGTGGAATTCTCTGGAATTTAGATATCATGATGTGAACCCGCTTGACTGGATGCAAGCGGATTGTAAAGGATGTGGCCATTGCTGATGTGGCCATCAGGGTCAAATTGGAAAATATCAGTTTGTTCTCTTTGACCTGCATGCTGGGCTGATGGCTCCATGCTCAGTTTCACTCGGTTCTTCACCCTGCTTGTTTGCTTTATGAGTATTTTCTGATGTCCTACCCTGTCTTCAGAAGTATCATGCCTAAATGATGGTATTTTCCTTGTCTGCCATGGTGGCATTGCTGGTCACTAGTTGACAGCAGGACAGCAGATCTAGCATGTGTCCTTAACTGGGGCCACTTAGAAGCGCTTGTTCCTAGATTTTTCTGGAGAAAAGAGGTGAAATATTTCTTAAAAGTCTTGCGATGAGGGACAGGGAGCAAAAGTTGGAACATTTCACAGCAGTTATGAAGAGGTTTTCATTCTTTCATTGCTCTCTTGGTCAATGGGATATATCTTACTTACTTTTCTCCCAGCATGAATCTCATATGTAATTACTTTCCTGTATCTTGCTGGCTGCATTTCCACAGATGTTCTGGTCTATATCCAATTGGCAAGTGAAAAAATAGAGAATCAACCCTTGGGGGGAGATACAGGGTTCTGTGACCACCTGATGGCAGAGTCATGCTCGTGCTGTCTCTCTGCTCTAGTGAATCTCTAACAATTTTATGCTAAATGGAATGATTTTCAACCAGGAGGGATGAAGAGCTCTCCATCTGCTATAGCTGGAAAGCCAGGATTACCTCCTGACTGTGGAGAGATGTGGTTTTAAGTTTCCTCCAGCAGAATAGGAAAGTTTTGGCTTCCTGAAGGAAGGTCCTGACCATTGAACTGGCAGAGCGGAGGAGACCAGCAGCCGTCTCCTTTTGCATAGAAAGGAAAACTGCTGTGTTGAGTTTTTCACTCTGTCCTCTAGATACTGTCTATTGGTGTATAATCAGAGGACCTGCGTGTGCAGGGGGCTTGGACTAGATGATCTCTAGAAGTTCCTTCCAACCTTAATGATTCTATGAGGAACACCTTATTCACAGACCCCAGGCAAGTTTTGGCCCAATATTGGTGCTGATGTAATCAGTGCTAGGGCTGAAACCTCTAACAAACTGCAGCTCTAAGCAACAGATTTCAAGGATGTACGTTTTGGATATCCTGCCTGAATCGTGCTCTATCTTACTTGCTGTAGATATGAGTGTTCCCATCAGCTTTTCAATGCTAAATAACTTCAGTTTCCATGATTTTACCCTGGGGCTGTATTCTGTCAGTGCTTCTGTAAATCAGGTCTACATTTTGTTAGGAAAAATGAGTTTATTTAGGAAAAAAATGAGAAAAATTAAAAATCAGCACTGAGTTCACTAGCTTCTTTCTAAAACCTTGCAAATCTCTGTTGCCATGTTCCATTCTTTCCCTGCAAAGCAAGGCTAAAATGTGTGTACAGCCATAGCTTTAAGCAGCTCTAATTCTTCACTGCTAATTCACCCTGCGGCCACTGAGTAATGCTGTCTCTTCACCTGTGTTCCTCTCTCCTTCAGAGGCTGAGCCACAGCTGGGCACGCTCACACTCACAAACGTTACTCCCGACAGCTTCAACCTCTCATGGACCACAAGAGATGGGCCTTTTGCCAAGTTTGTTATACATGTTAGAGATTCTTATGCAGCACACGAACCCCAGGAGCTTACGGTGTCAGGAGGTGCTCGCAGCGCTCACATCTCAGGCCTGCTAGATTACACTGGCTATGACATTAACATTAAGGGCACCACCGATGCAGGTGTTCACACAGAGCCCCTCACTGCTTTTGTCATGACAGGTACCTGCTTAAAGGTTTGCATTCTGTTATTGGTTTACAAAATTATGTATTTCAGCATGGATGAAAGTCTTTCTACAATACTGAATATCTTTTCCAGCAACAGTGATTTCAGTTACTACCTGTGAGGATGGGTCAGACAGCCATGTTGACCCTTAAAGAATTGTCCAGGATGAGCACTAATTTCAAGTGACGTAAGAGCCTTCCTGAGTCTTTTACCCACATTTAATAATCTTTTTTAAGCTCCTGTTTCCCTTAAAGAAACCGGTTGCACTTTGCACTTGCCTCCCTGATGACTTGTAGTTAGAAGCGACACAGTGTTTTCTTTCAGCTCCTGTTCTTTTGCTCCATCAGAGCATTGATGCTTCCTTTTGAAAACTGCACCATGGAAATTGATATTTTTAAAAGAAACTTCTCACTGTTAGGGAAACATGTGGCGCGCTCTACGCAGCACTAAGATATGCAGTAGTTCACATAAACTCACAGGATTCAGAGTGTTGGTGTCACTCAACACCTGTCCTACAAAATAGTTTCAGTATTTGGGACTCATTATTTGTTTACCCACCCGCCCAGATACCAGACTGAAACATGAATGTTTGGAAATGCTTCTTTAGAAGCAAGTAAGCGAGTTGCATAAATGGCTCCAAAATAATAAAATTCTGACAGCATTCCCAATGTGTATACCACAAAATATAAAGACTTTTAAAACTTCAGGACAGATTTTTTTTTTATGTCAAATTGTAACAAAACATTAATTTTAGCAACTATGAAACGTCAAAACCAAACTCTAAACGTTTTCCCAGCTAAAGTACTGGATTTAACCAACTAGTACTTTCTTAAGTGAATGGAATTTGAAAAATTGCCAGATGTGGGACTAGAAGGCTAAACTTGTCAAAAAATTAGAAAAATACTGGCAGTGGCTGGGACCCAAGGCTTAGCAGAGCCAACTGATCTCCACATTTATCCTGTCAGATTTTGAAAGAACATAAAACGCTGAGAAAATATCTTCTGAAATTGGACTTCATTTTCAGGGCTATGGTGAGAAAGTTTTGACAGGCTGGTCCTCAGCCTCTAAACTTTGACACATGTCAGGTTTATGCAAAAAAAAAACTTCCCTGGAATTTCTTTAAGTTGTCAACATGTCACATCAACAGCTGTCTATGAAGATTTTGGGGCAGATGATTCTTCTTTTCTTCAATCATTAGCCCCTGTCATTAGCCAGTGCAAAGTCTTGATTCTCTCTAATCTCCTTAAATCAATGTTGAAAAAATTTAGCACTTACACTGGCTATGACCCTGCATTATTAATACCCTGCTTCTGGCTTTCCTACTGGCATCAATGACCCTCCACCACTGTAAGGAAAAGCTGGAGATACTCATGTGAAGTAGAGAAGTAAAGAATGCAAAATGCAAGAATTGTGAATGCCAAAGTTGAGGCTTGTCCCTGAAGCACCAATGCTGGAGACAAGTGGGAGGAAGTGACTGCTAAGTGCATAACATCTCTAAAACAGTTTCAATTACAACTGACTTCTTTAGTAGTGTGCATATATATATTTATGTATATATATTGAGAGAGTGCTTATTTACAGTGCATGTGTAACTGAAGAAATGTGCTTAAATGGTGAGGTTTGAAGGAATTTCAACGGAGCCTGTGAGATGAGGTGCTGAGGCACCCTTGATGAATATGAAGAATTAAGCAGCTAACTTCTGGAGGCTCCATTAAAAATCCTTGTCTTATATTCCTGGCTATCCATTTCCATTAAATCCATATTTTTGGGGAAAAAAAATGTGATTGATGTTTGTTGGAATCTGTGATACTTTCTAATTTGCAATGTTTTTCACTCCTTTTTTGTGTGTTTTTTGCACCTTCCCTTCTTTTAGAGGCCATGCCCCCATTGGAAAACCTAACTGTCTCTGATATTAACCCTTATGGGTTCACAGTGTCGTGGATGGCATCGGAGAATGCCTTTGACAACTTTCTAGTAGTCGTGGTGGATTCGGGAAAGCTGCTGGACCCGCAGGAGTTCCTCCTTACAGGAGCCCAGCGGCAACTGAAGCTTAAAGGCCTTATTACTGGCATTGGCTATGAGGTTATGCTTTATGGTTTTGCCAAGGGGCACCAAACAAAGCCCCTAAGCACTATCGCTGTTACAGGTATTTTAACGCAAACAAATTGTTCTCTTCCACCCTTTCTCGCTTGCTTTTCCTCTCACCTTTTGGAAGATGTTTCATGCAATCCATTTGCAAAACAAACCTTGGCTTTTGCATCCTTTTTTTGCATCGTGGCTACATGTAACTCCTCATGATTGATAGGTTCACCAGTGAAATTCCATTCCTTTTTACTTGGCATTTCACTTTTGGCTCTGAGAAGGAGCTGGTAGCGAAGCATGACGGGTGGTTTGAGTGGTGATAGTTTTTGCATGTGGTCATGCAGGTTCTTCTAACTGGAGTCTTTAACAAAAAAATGGCTGCAAGCAGGAGCTTATCTTTTTAAAAGCTGTTGAGCATCTCCGTAGTCTCCAGCTTGCCAAGCATCTGGATCATTAAAGAGGAAAGTCATACTGGCTTTCCTGCTCATGGTCTCCTCTCTTTCATTCTCTGTGTGAGTCCTCCCTGCAGACTATCAGATGTGATCATTGCCACCCATCAGGTTGGCATCTCTCTCTCTAAAACCTAAGCTCATGTTCTCAAAATCATCATAGCTGTTGTTTTCCAGCTGCATTTGAGCTTTCTTGGAAAATCATTGCAGATGGATTCCATAGCCCATACCCATCCGGGCTCATCTGCATGTTGCTGTCTATGCACCAGTAAAGCTAAGGGTTACCTGGCTGGAGATTGGTGAGAAAGTAGATGGGAATGTCTTCCTATAGAAGAAATAAGTGTGCTGGAGATATTAAAAAAAAAAAACCCTCCAGTAACTCATCTGTCGGTATGATGCTTGACCATTCTGAGTCAAAGATACTTCAGAGTAGCTTAATGTGTTAGAACCCCTGGGATCCTCAAGTGGCTTCTTTCTTTCAGTGGCAGCAGTAGGTCTTTCGTTTTGTATTTTAGTGTGCAGTTTAAGGGATATGGATTTTCATGACACCTTGTTATTGCTTCAGCATTCATTTATTATAGAAGGGAAGGATTTGTCTGATCAGAAACAATACGGAGGCCAGAACTGCATGGAAAAGGAATTTTGCATGAAGGAAATGACTCTTTCTAGTGGCTTCTGTGTTTTACTCCTAACACAGGGAAATATGACAAAATTTTAGGCATGGCTGCAGATTTGTAACAAGAGCTCGTTCTTATTATAAGTGAAGGTTTCACATATGCTGGGTAGTTCAGTGAAAGCAAGGGACAAATGCACATCAAACTTACTATGAGCATGTTTCATTTTGCATGGCAGAGGCAAATGGTGTTATGTCTATATACTGGGTTTGCTACGAAGTCATGAAAAGTTTGAGTGGGCCCACACACACTCACATATTTCTTCTTCAGAATGTGTGTAATGCTAATATACTTTTTTTTTTTTTAATAGCAAGCAGATTCTTTCCCTTTCTATGAACTGTGGTTGGATTCTTACAGTGTGCTCTATCCAGACCTCAGGACAATGAATAATGAACTGGTTAAAAAAGTCATCTTTTTTTTTTTCCCTACTGCTATCTTCCTTTTTAGAAGCAGAACCGGAAGTCGACAACCTTCTGGTTTCAGATGCTACCCCAGAGAGCTTCCGTCTGTCCTGGACTGCAGATGATGGGGTTTTCGACAGTTTTGTTCTAAAAATCAGGGATACCAAAAGGAGATCTGATCCACTGGAAGTAATAGTACCAGGCCATGAGCGCACCCATGATATATCGGGGCTGAAAGAGGGTACTGAGTATGAAATTGAGCTCCATGGAGTTAGCAGTGGACGGCGTTCCCAACCCATAAATGCAATAGCAACTACAGGTATTGTCTTCACAGTAACAAAAGCAGAACATGTTCATCCCTGTTTCTTTTAACGTCTTTGCTTTTCCTAGATGGTTTGAGCTGTTACTGGTGTGTCCAGACTGTCTTCTCCATGGCCCTCATTCAATTTCTGTTCTGTGCAGTGTCCAGATTTATAATCAACCATCTCTGATTTCTTACCTTCATCATTATCTATTTAATATGGCTTGCTTATTTTACTCCCATGATCTGCAAGTAGGCAGCACAATCTAGAAACTAAAGCATTGGATTTAGGAGCCAAGAAATATCTTGTGTCCGTGTTAGATTTTATCAGTGGTTTCCTGGAACTAATTACATATCCCCATTTCACATCAATTTACCTCCCTGGAAAAGAGGGATAATGAAACGAATTTACAAGAGGTATTGACAGGTTTATTTATGATTTGATCAGCCATAGGACTGAGCATCATTAACTCAGATTGATTTTACTAGGAGTAACAGCTGCTCAATAATTCAAGCGAACTTGAATTTCTTGCAATATTAAAGCTTTGTTGCCTGTGAAGTTCTCTGAAATCCTCCAGAAGTCACTATATTTATCCATTCATTTATGTCAAGTATCCTGAAGTGAATTAGCTTAGTGAATTATCCAGATAAAATCTCCAGAAGAAAAGAAGCAGGTACCAATTACTGCTGTTTGGTTTAAAAATACCAAAGCCTTGATAGTTACAGTATACTGATTTTGCCTAGCTGGAGCTCTTGCCTTTTGTCTCACACTGGCAAAGAAAACTTCTAAATGGAAATGTCTGGGGTCTGAACTTAGCCTAAGATTTCATATGTTTCTGAAAAATCTCCACCACAACAAAACCTCATTTTCATAGTCTCAGTGAGAAGGAGAAATTGGTTTGCTGGTTGTAGCTGGATGTATGTTCTCTCTTATATTATTTTCCTATGAACTTAGATAGTAAAACAATTCTTGAGACTCAAGTTGAATTTCTCAGATTAATTGAAAAAGAAAAAAAAAAGATTCACAATTAGAAGCATTTCAATTTCACACTTTTGGATGAAGCCTTTCTATTTTTTCATAGTTGCATTTTGAAACTTATTTAAATCCTTTAAAGCTATTATTTTTAAAGCATTTGTGAAAAAAAAATAAAGCAAATGAACCTACCTGCTTTGACCCAACTTCTCAAAATTTTGAGCTTACTGTTATCAAAGCCCAACAATTTGAAGTCAACCTAAATTAGACAGGAGGGAGAAGAACAGAAGCAGCCTAAGTTCAGTGTGTGAGGGCCTCATGAGTCACGTTAGGGTTTTTGTGGTGCCAGTTGTTAGCATGAAAAGGCACGTTTCTGACTGCATCACCTCCCTTGAGTAAACAGGGAAGGAATAGACACGCTCACCAAGACTTTTACATGAACCAGAACATGTATCTATCACAAGCCACCTTTCTCCACGCTCACGAGGGTTGACTCATAATGGAGAGGGATGGTTGAAGTCAGCTGCACTTGTTAGCAGTGTGTCCCCATTTTATCTACTCCCAAATTATTTATGGTGAACATTTTCCTCATGACTACGTTTTTGTTTAGCTCTTTCAGTGAGGTTTAGGAGCTTGTCAGATACTGAAGCCTGTAGCCTAAAAGATGTTTGTCAGCTATAAGCAAGCTATGGATATTGGATAGGAGAGCTGGATTCACAAAACCCAGCTAAATCACTCAGACCACAAGTTGCTACATATAGCTGGGGCTACCAAGACATCTAACTAGATCCTGATTTAGGAGTTATTAGAAAAACATGCATTTATATACATATATATCTGGCATTTCCAGCTTGATTGCAAAGAAACATTGACTGAAGTGGGTGACTCCCTGCCCTCTGCAGTTTGTCCTTTTGCCCCCAACAAATCAGAGAGAGAAAACATCAGCCGTAAAATCATGGTGGTTAGAGGTAGCCCTGTCCAGAGCTGCAGTGCTCCAGCAAGGAACCGGCTGCTCTCAGGGGAACATTTGACATCTCCTGGAAATTTGTTTCTGTAATGTTTGCCAAGATGCAATTCAGCCCTGAGCAGTGGACCACAGCATGGCTGTGTGCTGCTTGATATCCTAGGGAATAAAGATGCTGCTGCTGTTTTCTTCTAAATGTGTTTTGCTGTGCTGTGCTGGTATTTTTCATCTGAGAGGATCCCAAAACACTTCACATGCTACTCGTACATGATAAATGTAGCCTGCTGCTTCTCTTTGCTCAGAGGAAAAGAGCCAATGTATATAGTCTTTGCAGTTTGTTAGTAATGAAAAACAATGTTTTAGCCCAAAAGAGGAATAGGAGCTCCTCAGGTACCATGGATGTTTTAACAACCTCACAGCCTAGGAAGGTCTTCCATTGCTCAAACAGCTTGTTGTGGATTATGCTGGAGAATAACACAAATCATCTTTATCTGCCCACCAGCTGCATCTAATTTCTTTTTTTTTAATTTTTTTTATGAATGAAGTATGCTTATTTATGAAGTATGAAACATTGCCTGTTTTTTATGCCTGCTGAATCTTGGCTTTCAGGTAGCTGAAGAAGATTGTTCCGGTTGCTCCTTTTTTTGTTTTCCTGTGCAAAAGGGAACAGCTCTGTTACATCTCCATCACTTTTCCAGGACCGATGTTTGCTGTGGTGGTCCTTGTGCTGTTTGCTCTCAGAAACGTAGCCATGGTTGGGATAGTTGGGGCTGTGGGATTGTTTTTTCATGGCTCTGAGTACAGGAGGGTGACTATTTGCCAACTCACGTCAAGGCTCCTGCGACCCTCGTCTGCTTCTCGGCAGTTCCCCTGCAGCAGAACAGAGGCCCAAAGCATCTGCCCACAGACCTGGCTATTGCAGAGTCCAAGCAGGGGGTACCGAGGACCTTAGTTTCTGCACAAGGCAGAAATGGTCATGTCCGGGAAAACCCTGAGTGAGCTACCACCATCCGATTTTGCTAAGGACACCTGTGTTGTAATAGGAAATCAGTGTGCTTTTTCATTCTTCTTTCTTACCTGGTATTTTGTCTTCTCTCCTGTTTTCCCTAGACTGTAACTGAATCAGTAGCAGCTCTGGGTGTTGTGTAGTTTTACTATCCTTTCCTTGCTTTCTTCCTTCTCTTTTTTTAATTTTCTTTCTTTCTTTAGCTTTTCCTTATAAGCGAACCCCACAGACCTAGCATATCGAGTGAGCTTCAGAGAAATAATTTATATTTCTCTTGAGAGCTTGGTTATTTTTCTTTCCTTGCCTTCCAGCCCATTTAGTGCATTGCTGCTGGAGCTTTGGGAGGCGTGTGGAACAAACAGCCCTCTTAGACCCCTTTCCCACAGACACGTTATTTCCAAGCTATTTCAAGCACAGACACTTCTCCTCTTGCCCTCCTTCTCCTGCCCACCTCTCTTAATGTGGCTAATGTTTGGTATCTGTCACCGCTGTGCTAATGGCCTTCTCTGGGTGGGCTGTTTATTTGGTTTTTAACATGTCAGGGTTGTTTTGCTTACAGTCAAAGAGGCGAACTGGAAGTGAGATGCTAAGTATAAACTTCCAAGTGGCAGGTCTCTTCACCATGTCTTTCCAGAAGCCCTTTCCATGCTCATTTTTATGTAGCTTAATTAAGCTTTTGACTGAAATTTTATTCAGACTGTAGCAAATGTTTGTTTGCATCTTCAGTTTAGGTTGTTTTGACAAGCAGGACCTCTCTTTTCTATCCAGATGTCCAAGGCAATTGTTGAAGGGGAGCAACATCTGGTTCTAATCAGTACCCTGCTTCTGTCGGAAGAGTTGAGGTGTTTGGGGCTGTGTGTGTGCCTATGTGTTTTTTAAAAAATCCAGTATCCTAGACTGCTTTATAAGTCATCATAAATCACACTAGTAGTGTAGAAAGGATGGCATTCCCTGCCCATTCTAGCAGCATCATGTTGCTCTGAAATCAGCAGGAAATCCAGCTAAATTGAACTTAGACAGCAAGACAAAACAACAGGATCATACCTGTGCATATTTCCCTGCATTGTTGCATTGGACAGAATACTGACAGCATCTTGGGACAGAAGACTAAGACAAATTACTTTTGCAGCAAGAAGAATTGATAGATGATTTACCTTTTTCTTTCTATGTGTTGTCTTTGTCCTCTTTTCTTCACTTGCAGTTGTTGGAGCTCCCAAGGGAATTTCTTTTGCGGACATCACGGAAAACTCAGCTACAGTCAGTTGGACACTGCCACGTTCCCGTGTGGAAAGTTTCCGGATTTCCTATGTCCCTGTCACAGGAGGTGAGCAGGCACAGCAAAGGAGAGGGAGGAAGATGGGTGGAGGGGACCAGCAGAAAAGGTGAGCCATGCTCATGTCAGTGCGTAACAGTCCCATGTAGATCATCTCTTGTGTCTTCCAGCTGTTAGCCAGGAATACTAGTGAGCATACATGGTCCCCATGGGCAACCTCTGTGTAAATGTAATGTCGCATATCCCACGGACAACATTTGCAAGGGACCTTAGAGCTAAATGCTTGTATCACTGTATGCTTAATCAGGGCTGCATTCACAAAAAGCTCATTTCTCACAGAGTCTCCTCAGTAAGAGTACATTTCCAAACTGCCTTGTTCTTTTATAGGGACATTATGAGCTAAGCTTATTTGAAAAGATGCCCCTTGGAAATAGTAATCATGATCTATGATTATAAAAGTTTTCCAAGGCAGTGATTTTCCTTTGTGCTCCCCAGTGTTTCATTCTATGCGTTATATCTCTGCTTTAGTGTTCAACTTAAAAAATCTTCCTATAGCAAGTTTTGACATAATTTAGGGACATCTCTGAATGTAAACAGCCAAAATCACATAAACAACAAATACTAAAAACATCAGGAGCACAGAAGTGTTTTTTTTTTAAATAAGACCAGTCAAGATAAAGGCCTCTAGACAATATAGAATGTAATCACACAAGCAACTTTAAGCACATTAGTAGTCACACAGAAGAAAAGGAGCAATCCAGATTCCTAAAGAAAAGAATATGCCTAAATGCTTTCCAGAATAAACTCAGAATTCAAAATAAATATACGTCCTCATCCACACATGCAGGACCTCTTGGAATACTCTATCTGTATTTAAGATGAGATGGATAGGGGAGAAGCTCCTCATACTTAGCTTATCTTTCTCCAGCGTCTGTAAGAAACAAAGCAGATTTAAACTAGCTTGTCCTTTTATGTGTATGAATTTGCATATAAAGAGACCTATGTTTTCAGCTGTCTCATTTGTGAACTTTGGATATTTTTGTGAACAGAAATGTTCTTTTTTTTTTTTTTCTTACTTTGGACATTGATACCACTAGGGAAAAAATGCAAATCGGTATCTTGGATTTAGGTTTAATGGCAGCAGTGTGTTTTCCTGAGGTTGTCCGTCAACATTAGTGATTGTATATAGGAAAAATTCAGCCACTTTTGCACAAGTTCATCCGTGGTGGTCACAATAGCTTTCAGAGGAAACACATCCTTAAAGCATTTACTGGAACACTATGTTATTAATCCCTTCGCATTTGGCTTCATCTCAGGTACTCCCAGCATTGTTACAGTTGATGGAAGCAAGACAAGGACCAAGCTGGTGAAATTAATCCCAGGTGTAGACTACACTGTTAGTATCGTCTCTGTGAAAGGCTTTGAAGAAAGTGAACCTGTCTCTGGAACACTTAAAACAGGTAATACGTACAGAAGAAATAGTTATTTTCAAATGTAGTGTTCATGCCATATAAATGACTCCGGAATTGGAGATGAAGACCCAGTGAGACATCACTTTGGCTATCACCACAAACTGTAGGACTTTTTTTGCCCACTTTCCCTTTCTGTGTTTGTCCCTACTCTCCCTTTCTGTCCCCTTTTGAGGACCGGCTCTGTTTAATTCTGCTCTCTGAGAGAGAGGCATTAAGAGTGAACATACCAAGAGCAGATCTGAGGAGAGAACTAGCTATATCTGTTCCCAGCTTTTAATCTTTTCACGCACTGACCACCCTTTTCAGCTGAGACAGCTGATGTTTTGTAGGCTCTGAAGTCTTTTCTGGAGAACTCCACCATTCCAAAGGGGGATCATAAAAGCTGCATCAAGCAAAAAATGTTTGCCTATTTTGTATCATATCATTAAAGTAAAGCAGCAGAGACTGTTTGTCTAACTCATTCAATCAGGTATTCTCTTTTTTTTTTTCCAGCTCTGGACAGTCCATCAGGCCTAGTAGTGATGAACATCACAGACTCTGAGGCATTGGCGACCTGGCAGCCAGCAATTGCCGCCGTGGATAATTATGTTGTCTCCTATGTTTCTGAGGATGGTAAGGAGAGTCAGTGACGGGTCAATGAGCTGTCAACATTGCAGCTTTTAAGAGGGATCCTCAGGAATGAGTTTAGCAGGGTGATTCCAGGAGGATGGGGTAGGGGGACGGCTGTTATTTGAAGGAGATTTCTTGTTGGAAGCATTTTGAAATATCATTATTTTAGTTGCAAGTTCATAATTCATACCTGATATTCGGGAAAAGAAAGCACAGTGTTATAATTCATATGAACACTAGGGAGTGCTCATACTTTTGGATAGAAGACTGTTGCTAATTCACATTCAGTGTAGGTGTAAAGAGAGAAATGAGGTCTGTGCTTTCATAGCTATTTCATGCTTGCTCCCACCTGGTATAGAAATGATCACTAAGAATGGAGCTGAGCACATTGTGACATGTCTGTCCTGCTGAACAGCAGCCAGGATTTGTCCTTTTCTTGTCTGTTTGCTTCTTAGAGCCAGAAGTCAATCAGATGGTGTCAGGAAACACTGTGGAGTATGACTTGAATGGCCTTCGACCTGCAACTGAGTATACACTGAAGGTCCATGCGCTGAAGGACACGCAGAGGAGTGAAACCCTTTCCACCAAGTTCACTACAGGTGCTGTTTCACACCTCACTGGGTGCCGAGGTGTCATCTTTTGTAGTCCTACCAAGTTTACATTTTCCCAGTACCACATTGTACATTTTTGGCCCAGAAATTTGAATTTTGATAGTCTTTACACCGTATTTTCCCCTGATAGAAGGCCATCTGTCTAGCACAGAAAGCAGTATTTTGTTACCAGTTCTACAGCTTTTCTCACATTAAGTAAGAGCAGGAGCGCTTGTTTGGGAGCTAGTTCCACCCTAACAGCTTCCTCTGAATATCAGTGAAGTGATGCACAATTCTCATTTTACTGAGCATACACTGCTCTTTGATAGATCATACTTGTCTCATTCAAGAACATTTACAAAAGAGTTAAGAACAGAACCGGGCAAATTCATTGCTATAATTATGATGGTGAATAGACACTGCAGCTAGAAAAAGTATATTATATGAAAAGCTTTCCTATTCAAAAGAGGATTCTTTGGAAACAAAAAAATCTCAGTTTCCTGAAAATATGATCTATCTTTTTGTGTGAAATAGTAAAAGGCACAGCTTTGTTTCAAAAGACATTTCAATGCAACTGCTTATAAATTGAAGTGCCTAAAACAGATTGATATTTTAAGTTAGATAAATACATGCAGTTTAAAATTTCCAGTAATAAAACTATTTTTAAAACAGAAAGTGAATATAGTGGATAAATTAATGATTTTGGTTTTATTCTCTGTAGAGCAAAAGTTTGGTTTCCTGGCCTGTTTTGTTATTTTGCCCATAAAATAGTCTCTGTACTTCACTCCATGTTGAAATGATTGTAACTGGTTGTTATTTTCTCCTTCAGGACTGGATGCTCCAAGAGATTTAAGTGCCACTGAGGTTCAGTCAGAAACAGCTGTGATAACTTGGAGACCTCCACGTGCTCCTGTCACTGACTATCTCCTCATCTATGAGTCCGTGGATGGCAAAGTCAAGGTATGGCGCTGGTATCCAAACCAGAGAGGCTGTGCCTCAAAACTGAGCGCTACGGTTGTTCGTTAGTGTCTGGCCATGGGACAGACACCTCAAAACTGAGCGCTACGGTTGTTCGTTAGTGTCTGGCCATGGGACAGACAATTGAATATGGTAAAATACAAAGCACCTGTTTAGGTACTGCCTTGAAAATGAATGAATTTAAAACCTCCTTTATACTTTCCAAAATCATATTCTGAAATAGAAGCTTAGTTGCAGCCTGAACTTCGACAGTCCTTTCCTTCGATACAGAAAACCCGTATGTTCAAGGCATGCAAACATTTATGCTAGCTTGCCTTTAAGCTACAGATCTTAAGTATTATGACATTAAACATTCATTTCCAGGCAGCTTCTCTCGTAATTCTTATGAAACTTAACATTATAAAATTCTTCAGGGAATAGGAGTGTTTTGTTAATAATTTAAATGGTAAAATACCATAAATAATTTACATAAAATTAATCTGCAAATGTAAAAATATGCAGCAATTCCAGTTTTTATTATTTCCCTACTGAGATTTCTCTGTATTATTTATTCTCCCTATAGGAAGTCATCCTAGGCCCTGAGACAACTTCCTACAGTCTGACAGAGCTCAGCCCATCTACTCAATACATGGTGAAACTTCAGGCACTGAACAGATCCCTGAAGAGCAAAGTGATCCACACTATTTTCACTACAAGTAAGGACCTGAAAGTGTATAAGCAGCTGAAATAATGTTTAAGTTACTTTCCTCAGGATGTCTCTGAGCTCTGTAATAAACAGATTCAGATTTCACAGAAGTTTTCTAAAACAATTGTCAGTAAGCACTTCATACACTGACAGTGTCAGTGCAAAAATCTCTGTGCTCCCTGAGCTCTAGTTCCATCTGCTTCTCCCAGACTGGCAGAATGAAATTTGTTTCTTCCTATCCTTCTGTGTTCACCACCCTAGTCATCCTCCTGCTGAAACATTATGCTTTTCCCATGCAAAATATTGAAAGGAACATGTTTTTTTAAAATTCAGACAGACATTTCAATTTATTTATGTGTTGATGCATAGCAAGCTGTTAAATCAGCAAGGAAGCAAACCACATGTCCAAAAAAAAAGAAAAAATCTGTTCAGCAGAATTCCTGGGTTTTTTTTGTTTTTTTTTCCTCCTCTTTGAGATCAGTTTTCACACTGCCACGCTGGCATTTTCACTCCAGCTCTAGCAGGAAAGACTCTGCAGCACGCTGAATGCAATAATAATTTGGGTTCTCTGAAGGTCACCTTACAGTTGACGTAGCTGGCAGTCACTGGTCTCACTGACACATTTTTGAAATGAAGGAAAGGAAAATAAAATGTTGCTTAGTATTAACTGTGAAATGTTGCCTGTCGTTTGTCTCCCTTTTCACTGTTTCCAGTCTTTCAGACCCAGCAAGACTTTCAAATTTGTGCATAACTTCCTCCCAGCACTTGCACTAACTTCAGCTCAAGGACTCTCAGAAATGCTAATCAAAGTCAGAAAACCCTAGATCTGCTCACAGTTAGTTTTTGTTGTGTAATACAGAGTGAATTCCACCAATAGGAAATGATCATCAACCAGCAATAAAAGGATTGATCTGGGTATATTAAAGTGACATTCACTAAATTGGACATAAGCAGGAACTGGACTTGATAACTTCCCCCATGCAAACACAGTGTCAATCTCTGATTCAGACAAACGTTTAAGCCTTTTTTATGGTTATAAATTGTACTAACTATGATGATGCTATTCTTATCAGAAAGAAATACATAGCAACATTTCCATGTGGTTTCAACTGTCATTTGCTTTGTATTTTTTTTTTTAAGAGCCTATTTTTATAACATATTTAGTATTATACTTTTAAATCCTTTGTATGAAAGGTAAAGACTGTGGCTTGAACTTCTAGGCTCTGCACCTGGCTGATGTCATTGACCCAATATAGATTTTTATGCGAGTCACCTGATTTCCACATGTTCTTTGCAATTGCTGATTTCTTAAGGACCGCTCCTTGTTTTCTTCTGTTTGCAGGTGGTCTTCTCTATCCTTATCCTAAAGATTGCTCCCAGGCTCTCCTGAATGGAGAAACTGCCTCTGGGCTCTACACAATCTACCTGAATGGGGACAAGGCACAGCCTCTGCAAGTCTTCTGCGACATGGGCGAGGATGGGGGCGGATGGATTGTGAGTAATGGATAGAGGGCCTGAATCAACCTTTGCTGTCAGCTGGCCGTGCCATGAAAAGTGGTAACAGAACAGGCCTTGATCTCCTACAGCATCTTTCATAATACTCCATCAGTGTAGGGCTGCCTTGTCTAAATTTGGGAAATTTTGTCTTTAAGGACACTTCCATGCCTAGAATCTAGGTTGTCAGCTCTTTTGGTAGTCAGAGGAGGGGAAGGTATCTCCAGAGCATGGATCATGTCAGCGCTGTCAGCACTTAGGAAAACACAATTTGCTGCCAAATAGCATGGATTTCTCTCCATTGGCTATAGGGGGACCTGAAATCATCTTAAATTAGATACACAGCTTCTAAACTAGCAAGTTAGGTGAGATGGAGATGATCTGAACATACTCTGATTGTAGGTGTTCCTGAGGCGCCAAAATGGAAAGGAAGATTTCTACAAGAACTGGAGGAATTATGTGGCTGGCTTTGGAGATCCTAAGGATGAATTCTGGATAGGTAAGAGGCAAGATTTATTGATTTATTTATTTATTTTTAAAAAAAGAACAACCAAAAATAAAACCTCCAAAATACTAGGAGCCATTTAGCAGCCTTCATTTAGATTTAGTTGGCAAAAGTAATTTTTAAAACCTTTTGTGGCAAGAAGATTGGGCTAAGGAGACTAGGAAAAGCCTGCTATGAGGAATGTATTGATTGTTGGATCCAATCCAGTCCCTTCCAATTGTAGTTCATAAATATCATCTCTTCTTGGGTCAGTGAATGTACCAAGTCAGTGTTTCTGGTTTTTGGTAAGAAAATACAGGATTACTAAAGAAGCAAGTGCAAAGCTTCCTACGGTATCCTAGGACACCCCAAACAACATAAGCAAATGGCCCCAGAAAAAAAAGTGAGGAAAACAGAAGCAAAAAGCAAATTTTCAAAGCTTGTTCAGCATTTCTTTGGTGATCATGCATCACACCTTTGATTATTTTTCCCAAAGGCTTAGATCCTGCTGTGATTAGAAAGTGTATGTGAATCTTTTAAAGTCTCTGCCAGCCAATTTTTTTATTTACATTACCCAACAGCTCAAAAGCTCACTTTCCTCACCAAGGCTTATGCCCTGTTGTATCTGTGCAGGCCAGTTATAGCCCTTTTATGGTATAACATGATAGAAGATAAACCTGGGGAGATAGATGGATCATTGATGTATTTCTACAGGTCTGGAGAACCTCCACAAAATCACTGCTCAGGGCCAGTATGAGCTGCGTGTGGATCTGCGAGACAGAGGTGAGACAGCTTACGCTGTCTATGACAGGTTCAGCGTTGGAGATGCTAAGAGCCGGTACCGGCTAAGAGTAGATGGGTACAGCGGCACAGCAGGTGAGCTGATATTCTTATTTTTTTTCTGATTTACAATTTCCTCCCATTTGGCTCAGAGTCACAATGCGTAAATGCGGCAGATCATCCCCACAGCAGATACCTCTTTTGTGTCAGGCATTTGAAAATATGAACGTATCAATATCTTTTATGCTCCCAGTCTAAATCCTCCATTCATTTAGGTGCCACTTTTTATGGCATGCTTATGACAGAATATAAACTAGTGTATTAAACAGACACATATCTCATTTTGGCAATGCTTGGCTGTCATTTATCCAGCTAATAATAGCTCAGTACAGTCTCGTCTCTGTCAGTGGGATATGCTATATTCCTACTATAACAAGATTTGTGATTTTGCTGAACAAATCATCTGCCAGTTGTAATTATCCAGGGGCAGAACCTGCAGTTCTTATTGAGTCCTCTTTGGAGCTTCAGAGGAGTAGGACATAAATCCAGCTCCAGAGAACGTCTTAAAGGGAAATACTTTCATACTGCAAGGTGTATGAAACAGAGACCAGAAATAGTCATTTCTGGAGTGTCCCCTGTGACCATCACATGAACTTTCTGTACAGCTAATAGGGGTGCAGACAGAGTTTTTTTCTAGAAACTTGTAGGATGTATATCTATTACAGGATTTAACCTGGGGACTGCTACTTCTAGTAAGATCTCACCTGACTACTTCATGAGTGCTCAGTGCTGAGTAAAAGGAGATGCTAAGGTATCAAATATGAGCTCAGCTCCAGCTTCCCCATAACACCAACTACAAATGGGCACCCAGTCGTTGGGCTTGGGAAGTCAACTGTAGGCAGACATCTATACTCTGTGTTGCTGGCTAATGAAGACAAGTAGCTTAACTGCATGGACCAGCTAAGTGTGGGCATTCCTGTGGCCTCGACTTGCTCTTCGTGGAGTCCCTTTCATGCTGCCTTGTTTACACTACCTTCTGTACAGAAGACCAAAGTCTAGTTTTCAGTAAGAACTGCAGAAATAGAGCTGCACGAGTGACCCCCTTAATAACTTGGGTTACAGATGACCTGGAAGAATATTTTGAGTGTCTTCCAATGACAGAGACTGTGCACTTCCTTCTAAAGTAAAACAAGTCAATTTTGAAAATCTTTTTTATTTTTGTGCAGAATGTTTCCCTCCATATAATCTAAATCATGCAAACCATGACCTTGCCCTTTCTTTTGTCCCCTCAACTAGGTGACTCCATGACTTACCATAACGGAAGGTCCTTCTCCACCTTCGACAAAGACAATGATTCTGCCATCACCAACTGTGCTCTGTCATACAAGGGTGCATTCTGGTACAAGAATTGTCACCGAGTCAATCTGATGGGCAGATATGGTGACAACAGCCATAGTCAGGTGAGCTTGGTGTTTGAAGTCTTCCATAATACAATAGAAGAGTGTGAATTGCAATAATCTATTGTTCATTCCTTCAGGTGGTTCAGGTAACCAGACATCAGAGCACCAATAAAACTCATTGTATAGGCCAAAGGATAATATGGAAAAACATGGGCAGTTTCTCACTAAACAATAATTTAATGTCAGCTGAGCAAATCTTGATGAATTTTTCCATATGTTTTAGCATGGGAATATCCCAAGTGTTCAGGGAAGTACTATCACCCATTCAACCATAGGTTTCCACGCGTGAAACAAAATGTTCTTTCTGTCATGAAGGCCAGGCAAAGAGTTGCAGCTCTAGGGGACAGCATGTGGTCTGTCCCATATGGGCTGTGTGAACTAGACCTGTGCTGTGTGACCTGTGCTTCCCAAAGGCCCTTTACTTTGCTGTGCTTCTGTTCCCTGCGGTAGAAAACCTGCAACCTGAAATGGGAGCAGTAAAGGCTGAAAACAGAGGGCAGGGGAATAGGCAACCTCTCATGCTTCATCTTTGCCTTTGCAGGGTGTTAACTGGTTCCACTGGAAGGGCCATGAGTACTCCATCCAGTTTGCAGAGATGAAGCTGAGACCCTCCAGCTTCCGAAATCTGGAAGGAAGACGAAAGCGAGCGTAAAGCCCCGGAGTGACGAAAGGGCTACGGGCAGGGCAATGGGGGGGAGGGAGAGAGCAGGGGTGAGGGGGAATCCTCTGGCATCACAGGGTGGTGGGGTGTGAGGAGCTGGTAACCTTACCAAAGCATCGACGACCCTTGACTTGGCCCGACAGAGGCTTCTGCAGCAGTTCTACCAACGAGCCTTATGCAGCCACCGCGTTTTCGGCAGAGCAGCTCCAGCTGCCCACGACTAATGTCCTTTACACCAAAGACAATGATCTCAAGGGTTGTATGTTGTTTTATTAATTTTTATTTTCTCAGAAAGCCTCTGGGATGAAGTTCTTGCACAGTCTGACTATCTCTTGGGTGGCCCAGGTTAGGGGAGGGAGAAGAGCTTGTACATTGGTAGTTTTTTTTAGAACCAGCCATACTTTATACACAGAAATGTGTATGATTAATTATCATTATTATTATTATTAGTTATAATTGAAATCCTTTGGTCGTTGGAAAGCCTTTTTTTATATATATATCAAGTATCACAGAGAAAGATGGGGAGGGAAGGGGAAAGCGGTATGTTTTTAAACTTAAGCATAAAATTAATATTATTAATATAAAGACAAAGTAATAATAATAATAATGATAATAATAATAATAAGCTACGTTTTTGTCATTTTTAAGAGAACCATGCTTTCCGATACACAGCAGGACAGTGTCTGATTGTAAGTTTTTTTAAAAAATAAAAGCACAATTACTTTTAAATAAATCTCTATCTTTTTATTCATGTCAAGTTTGTGCATGTCCAGGGTATATTTACTTACAAGAGGAGGTTAATGAAAGGTTGAGAATGATCAGGCTGCTAGGCACATACAGAAAACAGTTCCTTTTATTAGAGGTCTGTTGTGAGTATTCTGGGGGGTTTGTTAACAGTGAAAGGCCCATAGGATTTGATTTCCTTTAGAACATATTTCTTTTACTTTCGCCCAAAAGCTTCTTTACATGTATTTCTAAGTGTTACTGACCAACACTTGTTCCATCTAGGTGGGAATAACTAACACGGCAAAACAAGGAAAATGCAATCTGATGTTGGGTACCAACAGTGTCTTTGAACATGTGTGTAAATAAAGGGCTCTTTTTTTATATATATATATAAATGAAATCTGTGTGTAGTTCCTCTGTATTATATTTCAACTGAAGATAATAAAAGATTTTTTGTTTTAATCCGGTCTCTCTACCCTACTTCAAGGTTGCACTTTGCAAACAGAGCAAATGTTTCTGCTCCCTCCTTGACCATCACTGCATTCTGGCTGGACAAGGAGAGGCTTTATGGAGGATGCGACCAGCTCTGTGACTAAGACGTAAGTGGTAGCTATTAGGTTAGGTTGGATATTGTTCATTTACAGTGTGTGGCTCTAAGGCACCAAAAAAGTCAGTCTCAGCAACAGACTGGCAATAAAGTCAGTCTCGGCAAGTCCATTCAGAAACGTTCAGCATGATGGTGATGGGTTTACAGATGGACTTGATGATCTTAAAGGTCTTTTCGAACCATAATGATTCTATGATTACCTGAAGTGGTATTCTACCGCAGCTGCCTGTAATATGTCTCTGAATTCTCTCTTCTGCAATTCAAAGATGTGTCTGTGGCCCAGTGGCCAGCACATGGCACACGGCAGCACCCAGGCTCTGCTTGGCAGCTCCTGGTGTCATGCAAGTATCGGGTATCAGTCCAGTCTCTGCTGTCATTCCCTCCCAACTCATTCAGTAGCACTCAGAGCTTTGTGGCTGTCCCTGCTGTCTCTGCAGCGTGTGCTTGGTTAGGAGAGCTCATTGTGTAAAGTAAAGCCCTGTGGCCATAGACAGCAATTTTGCCCAACCTGATAAAAGGCTTTTTCTCATCGTGATAAAAGACCCCTTCTTGCGGAAGGGGAAGCTACATCACAGCAAAAATACTCAACAAAGAGGAACTCTTGTTTACTTTCTCTGTGAATATTATTTCACAGAGTTTTAATTTCTTCCTTCTTTTAACCCAAGTGGAAGTTAGATTAGTGAATATTGTTTGTTTTGCCCAGGGAACAGGAGTGTCTTTTACCCCTCCTGAGCCCTGGCAGGGGTCTGAGCTGCAGCACTGCAATTAAACTCATGCTCTGTAATTAACAGTCATTCTTTGGTTCATCAGAGCAAATGATGGGCACTATAAAAGACAGCAAATGCAGTGGTGAAGAATTATGACACCTTCTTAAGATATTTTTCAAGGTATTAGGAAATGAGACTAAATAATTCTGTATAACAGGGAGCCTGAACACCCTTGCCATTTGTTTGCAGATATTCAGAAAAAGCAGTGACATTTATAAAACGATTTCCTCATTTCTAGTAACATCACAAAGGTGCCTGCGTCTGGCTGTGATGTCATGTAGCTTTGGCAGATCCAAAGACGGGTGCTGGAGATGGGCTCAGACCTACCCCTGAAATGATGCTATCAGGCAGCACAGAGGAAAGAGATTGCTTCCTGTAATGACCCACGGGCAGGTGCCCTGCCTCCCTTGCTCCTGAGAACAAAACTGGCAAATTGTTGAAGTAATGCATGCCAGAAATACCTGTCAGACCTGATACAAGCTTGACTTGGTACCAAGCATCAACACCATAGACTATTCTAAGCAGTATTTTTTGTCTATATTTTTCTCTCACCTCCTTTCCCTAACTGCAACTTTTGAAAATAACTTAAAAACACACTCAGGCTTGAAATTCATTCCAAACCTGCCCAGGTTGTGCTGAGTTGCTGTCTGGCTGGTTTGCAAACTCAGAAAGCATAAACCACCTTAGTGTTGGGGTTAATATTTTTAAATCATGAGATTAAGCAGTTTGGGAGCCTCCAGAAGGGGAAGGATTTGAAAAACACATAGGCAGCAAAGTGCAGGCTCTCAAAGGCATTGAAAGAGATATCATGGGAAGTTACTGGGATCTGTGTGCTAGGACTGCTTCCATATGGGAACAGAGAATTTCTGAGACATGTAAATCGCAAATCTATTCCAGCGCAGCTCCACTTATCCCTCTTGATAGAGCCAAAGTGCCTGCCAGACACCTGTGCCCTTAATTGCACTCCAGCCCTAGTAAGATCTCAAATGGGGATTTTTTACTTGCGTGGGGCCCTCAAGCCATGCAAAAGACAGCTGGACAGGTCAGTGTTGGGACTGACACTCCCATTCATGGCAATTGTAAACCCTTAGGGTTTTAGTGGGACTTGGGCTACTAAATTCTGCTTTTTGTGTATCTAAGCATGAGCATGCAGCTATAATAACCTAGGGGCTAGAATGCTCCTGTGGGATGTGAAAGATGCTTTTAATTCCTCCATCTGCCTGACTCCAGATGAGCACACTCTTGGGTTACTCCACCTCTGGGTGTAGCTCTCTTCCATTTCTTTCCAATACTGATCAGGTCCTGCTTCAAAAGTCTGCTTGCAAGGGGCCAGGGCAAGGTGACCTGGGCCTGCGGAGCAGAGGCAGGAGGGCCCAGACAGATCGTGGCTGTTTGTTCCTGGTTCCCTTCAGTTGGTCAGCAGCTACAGCTGGACTGGAAGCCAAGAGGAGATTTGGGAAACAGTCATATAATGCACTACCCATGCGCTATCACAATACTGCTGAATTAAGTCAAGAAAAATCATAAAAGGTATTTTATGGGAAGCAGCGGGGAAAAGACTACCCTTCAGCAGCTTTAGATCTTCAGGTGGGGATATCCCCTGTTCAGGATTTCCTTAGCATTTTCTTTGAAAAAAGTCTGCTCAGAAAACCTCCTGACTCTTGTCTTTGTTCGTGTGCGTTCTTCTGGGTATTTCCCCATCGGCCTCATCAGGTAAAGGCATCTCATCCTCAGGCGCCATAGCAGCAGTTTTGTGTGGGCACAACATATGTTTGGCCTGATAAGCAAGGTGAGTGGCTGCAAGGAAATATCGGCAAGAAGTGTGCATTTAAGTGTTGTTCTTGGGAGGCTGACAGCCTCACTGTAGAACAAAATCACAATCAGAACATGAATCTATAGAATAACATGACCTCTCTGTGGTGAAGAAACAGCAGCTCATTTAGGTGAGAGGTAAGGCCTATTCTCAGAAAAAAAACAAAACAAGACTTAAAATTAGAAGAGCTTTGGCGTTCTGGGTTGTTCTCAGTGCTTGCTCCCTGAGCAAGCCAAGAGCAGCAGCCCTGATGGTTGCAAGGTGCAGAGGTTTTTCCCTTGCTTAGCAGCCCCAGAGGCAACATCCCTGGTGTTGAGAGGGATTCTCCAGCTGGACTTTTATCAGCTCATGTTCCTCTGGCAATAGGAATCAGACCTATTCTACTTTGCAGTATAAATGTCATCCCCGGTGGAGGTTGGAGTAGGAAGACCTAATGACTTGAAAGCATTGCAACACGTCTAGAAAAAGGATGGTTTTGTGGAGGCAGTGGGAGTGGGAGAAGAAAGCCAGAAAGGGGAAGTTATTGCACTGTAGTTAAGCAGAGAAGCTGATGTTCTACCGAAGTCTGCAATCTCTGTCTTTCTTTATCTTTTATCCCTTCTACTCCTACATTTAGATACATGCACACTCAAAACCCCACCTCAGTTTTAGTCACTATTAAAGTGTGGGGAACTCATGGTCTTGCTGAGATGCTATCTGAAGAGTTACTCACTTGTGCCCTATTAGGTGGCACTTTGGATAAAGTTGTTTTTCTTTAGGGTAAAAGTCCCTCTTCAAGACTTCCAAAATTGCAACGCTTGGGGTGGAGGTTTTCAAAGGGGCCTTGTAACTCAGGCTGCTCAGGCCACTTTGTTTAAGATGAGGTTTGGGTCCCCTCACTCAGCTTCTCAGAGGGCAATTGAGGTGACTGGGTCAAAACAGCAGCTCCGGCTGCAGCTTGGAACAGCACAGGGAAAAAATGTGACCTCGTGTCCCTGCCACCCGCCATCGTGTCCACTCCAAGGGCCCCACGACATCGTGTCTCGGCCTGACACCAGGCGGACCCAGGAGGAGCAATGAAGTCAGCCAGGCTGCTGAACTTACCAACACCACTGGCTCACCTCTCCATATGGTACTTTCCTTGAATGAAATCGTTCAGCTTCCTGTGTTTTTACTGTAAATTATAAGCTGCAAAGAGGAAAGAGAGAAAGTGAGCAAGACTGGCAGACGGATCAGGGAAAGCAAACGCACAAGGAGGGTTTCAGTACAGCTGATGCTTCCCTTCCACGGCACCTCTGTGACTCTGCTTGCCCAAGGCGTCACCCTCCTTTCCGGCTGTTCGGAAGGGGTTTAAAAAAACAGCTGCCAAGCTGCAGCTCTGGCCGCTGCTTAAAATGAAACTACTTTCAAGACTGAAAGTGCTGGTTTCCTCCCCACCCTTCCCCTGCCACTTTCCTTTGTTTTACCTACTGCCTTGTCCTCCACTTCTGCACTCAGCAAGGAGAGCAGGAATGAAGTGAAAAGGGCTGGTTCTTGCCCAGGGTGAAGAGACCAGCCTGTTTGTGTCTTGCAGGGTAGAACTGAGATGGTTTTATTAAAAAAATATTATTAATTTTTTTTGCTACCTGCAAAAACTAATAATTAAAAAAAAAAAGGTACTTATCTAAAAAAATGTTATTTCCCCTGTGAGCTATTTCTAGCCCAATAGAACCAAGAAGTGTAACTGACTGAAAGAAATCTAGGTGGGGGAAAAATAATCATATCTTGATATATGTGCACACCAAACCACTTGAGTTTTCCCTAGGAAATAATTTTTAAATCTGAACTCAGATTCCTGAGCGCACAATTTTACTACGTGTTTCAAGCATGACCTGCTCTGCCTCACAAAAATCAGACTGCCTAGGAATCAGGCACCTGCCTGCAGTGTTGGCACAGCGACATCGGCTTAAGTTGCTGTTATTTTTTTTTTTTTTAGCAGAAAGTTGATCAGAACAAATGATGAAGGAGAAAGGTCTGGGCGAGGGGAGGCTCCAGGCAGCCCAGAAGCCAGTAGTCTGACCCTTGTGTGTGAATATTGCGTTGGACATGCTATATATATATATATATATATATATGTGTGGCGGTGTGTGTGTATAAAGATATTAATATATATATGCACATATATACACACATGCATATAAAAAGTTTTAAATATATTTGTATTTATACATGTACATGTGTGTGTATATATATATAATATACATATGTATGTATAGGTATACATATAAAGTAAGGTTATACTGAGGGAGTACCCTGATTTCACATTTATGATGGCACCTGGGCAGCTTGAACCTTTTGCTTTCCAAAGGATTTCCAAGAGGTCACAGCACCAGCCACTGGAATGGGGTAACAGCTCCCAGATTGCGGGTGCCTCTGAACAAAATCTTATTTCTAAGCTCTGAGTCTTTCCCAAAATATCCCCGTGACTGTGCAGCTGAACAGTGTGGTTTTGGTGTGGTGCTGCATCCAGACTAAGGAGAGTCTGATGGAGAGAGCTATTGGGCTTGCTGCATGCAAAGATTGCAACATGCACGTATATGAGTGACCTTTGTGTGTGTGCACACACTCATGCCTGTTAGTCTTATAACTACAGTCACACCATCAGACTATTGCAGCAATGCAGATGGGAAACTCCCGTGCTAAACCCCCGGTGCTGGAGATCGTAACAGTCAGCTTAGGTGACATATCTCTGGTCACTGCAGAGTCCCTGTGCTGGCGACTGTGAGCACCCTAACCCTGTTTTCTTTCCTGTCTGATGCTCACACACTCGTATGGACTGTTGTCAGGTCCATGGGCAACTCCTTGCCAGAGGACAGTTGTGCCTTGCCTGCTTCCCAGGCCGAGGAACATCCTGCCAGACTGAGTGTATATCGAAATTATCCATGACTGTGTTTGTATTTGTCCAAAATAGCACATCTATACCAGCATCTATTTGTTCTACAAGCAGGCATGCACATGACTGTGTATGTTTGCCAGCATTGCAGTACTGGGGGGCATTTAGCTGAACATCACTGGTAGAAAGACTACAAAGTGCTGCCACCTTAGCAAAAACTTCAGGATTTTTATCTTGCAGAAAGCACTGAGCTCTGATGCCCTGATACTGCAGCTCAGCTCCAGCCCTAGTCAACTGCTGGCAGCTGCTTGTGACTGTCGAGTCTCAGCCCTGAAGAACTGCAAGAAGAAATTCCCAGTGTTTTAAAACAGTCATGTTTTGATGGATTCTCCCTTCTGCCCCCCTCTGCTCCTCTGTGTGGTAAGAGTACATGGTTATCATGTCGTAGCTTTTTTTATTGCTATATTTCATTTATGAGTATGGCTTCATTGCTTTCTTTAGCAATTAGTTCACTCATACTAAGGTATATGCTTTAAAGTACATAAGAGGAACAACAAAGAAGGGGGAAACCAAACTGTTATCTCTGTCTCTGATGGATTTGTCTGAGACCAGAGCTTGCTTTAAATGCCTGATGTCTGAGCAGGTGAGAAATATGAATCAAGCCAAAGAACCAGTAATCATGTACTTGCTGTACTTGTTTAATAGTCCTAGCTGGAAAGTTTTGCTTCTCCCAGGGACGGATATCACAGCCCATGCCTTTAGAGACGTCTCCTTGCTACCATTTGGCAATTCTCCTCAGCCTTTCGCTGAAGCACTTGTTTGAGAGCTTTGCAACACACTCAGTTCTCTTTTCCAAGATAGTCAACCACTGAATAAACATGACCTGATAATGTTCCATAGATGGATACCCAGGGAATTTTATAGTATTGGAAGAACTGAGATACTTGGTGTATCTGAGGAAAGAGACATTTTCATTTTGGTGAGAGGATTTAAAAGCGAGGATCTCCCAGCAGCTGCAGCTCAAAGGCAACAAAGCTTAGGGCTGCTCCAGTAAATGGCCTGTCCGGCATGAGCATGCAGCAAGAAATCAAAACATGGGTATGTTCAGCTCCCTGCTGTTCTCTGCTGAACAGTTAGTGCCCAAATTCAAAATGGATAATTTGGTTTTCTTCTTGATCACACTGTGGAGCTAGAGCAAAACAACAGAAAGGTTAAGCACAGCTGGGAAGCAACTTTGATTCTTACTGAGGATCAAACTGGTGGGATTTAGACTTTCTTCAGCCATAGTCTGCTGTCCAAAGAAAACTTAGCTGCAATACTGTCCATGGCAGCCATGTGCTCACCAGTGAAGTCCAAACATGTAGTGAGGGCTTTCACACACCTCTCAACCATGAGATTTCCCAAGTGCTGGAGGCACAACAAAATCTGGGCACCTGTTGAACGCTTAAAATGCCTGGAAACAGAAGCACCTTGTTAAGTGACCATCTAGAGATTTAAAAATTTTCATTGAGAGTTTCATTTAATGTCAGTTTTAGTCCTGAGGTTAATATGTATGTTCAAACAGATGAGGAATGAGATTAAGCATGTTTATAAAGGGAAAGTTCCATAACAGTCTATGCAATCACTGCTTGGAAATCTGCTTTATTTCAGACAAGTGGTCATATAATGATTGTTTTTAAATCTTAACTTTTATTGGTGATCTGCATCTGGGTATAGATATATAGACATACGTGTCTCAGAAAGATACCATCTCCCACAAACAACACAGCAAGAAATATCCCATCAGCACTAACGATCTTCAGTGCATTCTGAGTTCACGGGAGTGTCTGAAAGCAAGACTCTCGTGTGGTTTTATGTTTCAGCAAACACTTCATAGTAGGCTTCTGCTGTTATTAATGCTGTTATTTGCCACGCACTATTTCGTAGGAGTTCCCTCAGCTGATAGACTCAAGGGGGTGCACTGAACAAGCAGGTAACACCCTGGCTGGACATTAGTCCTCTTCTCAGCACAGAACTTGCTGCAAAGGCACTTTATCCAGAGTACATCAGCCTTTAGCATTTAGATGCTTGTCTGATGATAAATCAGCTGAACACCCAGGTTGTTGTGGCACTACCACATGTCTTTGAAAAACAGCGTCTCCTTTCTGGGGAGGCAACAGCTCTTGGGGCTCAGACCTGCTGAACAGGCCACAAGGATGAGCGCTGGCTTGAAGGTGTTCGCAGTGGCAGGAGAGGGAGGTAGCTGCTTTTGTCCTCCAGCTCAGCCCAGGACAAATCAGCATAGAAGGTGGTACCTTGGCTTGTATAATGGACAAGGCGAGAAAATAATAAAGGCAGGCAGGCTGTCAAAGAGGATTTTAGCAGCCCATACTTACATAAATCTTCTGACCTAGTTTCTAAAAAGGCCTATATAAGGAAGAATATTCTCCACTGAGCAAGCAGCTAATAAGCAGTGCCAGCATTTAAGATTTTGGAGCGCATCAGTTCTGAGATTCAGCTGTCTCTTCCTGGAAAAAAAAAAAAAAAAACAACAGCACAGAAAGCAAACACTCTTCAAAGTAAATTCCCCCCAGCTCTAACACAAGTGCCGCATCTCCGGCACCATGGTCCCAGAGTCACTACTCTCTCTGCTTCCCCATGGGTGAGGTGCCACGTGGACTGTCCTGGGAAGGAGAAATCCTGGCCAAAAGGTACTACAACTCTCCAGCGTATTTTTATGGCATCACTATAGACATCCCTTGAACTATGTGTTTTTGCAGACATCCATGACTGCAGAGTCTTGGCGTCGCCCTCTTAAATTTCCCTGTTGGAGTCATAGTTTGCAGCAGGCTACATGTGAAACTGTTGACATACTTAAGATTACGCACAAAAAAAACCCCTTGTATGTTTGCGAAGGTGACCACAGTGTGAAGCTCCCTGCACCCTTGGGGCCTCCGTTCCTGGGTGGCCAATGGGATAGGTTCAGCAATTTCCTTCCTTTAGAGACATATAGCTGCAGCTTAAGCCCCTCTAGTCCCAGTAGATTGGAGGTATTCAGCATCTAAGAGCAAAGTTGATCAAGATGGACTTTGAAAAACAAGAAAGCTAGAGATGTTGTCCAGGTCTCATCATTCTGGCCAGTTTTCATGTCTGACAGATCTTATTTTACTTCTTACGTTGGTTCTACCTGGGCATACAGCAATAAACAGCATTGGTGCTATTTCTAATTTATTGAGTTGAAGGATAAATAGACCTAGTAAGAGTCACAGGATTATTTTTCATGTCTTTCTCCTTTCAAGAGGTGCTTTATATGTTCTAAGAAGTAAAAGATGTCATGATGTTTTAATGCTTTTTAGCCATGAATCAAAAAAAGATATATATCCAAAATCACATGGAAGTGCCTTCCTCTGAAAGAACCCCATCTTACCTTTGTAAACTGCAGTATACAAACCTTAGATTAAAAGTCTCCTCCTCAAGTGATGATGTTTTCAAGGCCATTGGAGGAAGTGAAAACTGAGAGAAGAGAGATGGCTTGGTACATAAATAATCTAACATTATTGATTCACAAACTTCTTGCTTTCTCCTTAGAGGATCATTTGCGGAAGAAGACTATTCATGTATTTTGCTTGAACAACTAAAAAAAAAAAAAAAGCCAGATATTGGCGTTGTTGAGGGGCAGCCTAGTAGTTTTTATTTTATGTGGCATAGGGATGAGTATGAGGTAAGGGCTATAAGGGCTACTTACTATCATTCCTTTCTTCCTACATTAAATTTTTCTTCGCATACAGTACTTGCATGGAAAACACTTGCTATAGGGACCTTTAAAACACATCAAGTAGCCCTACATCAAACCTCCCAACTCCATGGGGATTTCCACTTTATCTGGATCAAAACACAAGCACAGAGACAGCAAATGTCTGGTTAAAGGGTATAGAGCAGAGTTGCAAGCATCACCTTTCTCTCTCGACCACCATCGCCATCGCTTTGGCTGCGCAAATGTCTCCGGTCGATCTCTGCTCTGCCTCCTCGAGGGGCAGGGATGAGGATGAGTGCAGCCCTGGGGTAGAGGCTGCCTCTCACTTCCGTAGGATGCCACGATAACAGTTTCCACTGCATGTTCTCTCCTCTGTGAAAAAAAAGAAGAGAAGAGAAGAGAAGAGAAAGAAGAGAAGAGAAGAGAAGAGAAGAGAAGAGAAGAGAAGAGAAGAGAAGAGAAGAGAAGAGAAAAGAAAAGAA
>VZSV01000103.1:2438551-2481363 GCA_013398735.1 Nothocercus julius
AGAAAAGAAAAGAAAAGAAAAGAAAAGAAAAGAAAAGAAAAGAAAAGAAAAGAAAAGAAAAGAAAAGAAAAGAAAAGAAAAGAAAAGAGAAAAAAGAAAAAGAAGTGTAAAGCTTTTTTTTTAAAGTAAAATAGCAAGCCCCAGGGAACATATGACACAATCTCCGTCCTCCTTTTCTTTCAGCCGTCTTATACAACATACATACGCTGCCTTGTGGGAGGACCTCTGAGAGGAATCCGCCACAGGTGCTAGTAAAAGCTAACCGTGTTTTTCTTGCAGCTTCATAACCATCTGCCTCGTCAGTCTGTTGAAATCACTCGGTGCTGTGTGCACTGAACAGCTACCCATAACCTCAAAGGAGCTTTGCTGAGACCTGAAGAGAAACCAGGAGATTGGTTGACCGTGGCAGCGCTACGAATTTTTGCTCCTCTCTAATGTTTCACAACACCTACCTGTTTATTAAGTCTTTATAGCACTTAGGCTTACTTGTGGCTTTCTGTAAAATTGCAAAACAACAAATGTCCCCAGATTCTCAGGAAACCATACAAAACCACACTAGAAATCTGTCAGCTATTCTGAAACGTGTTCTCACTCTGCCTGCTTTGGTAGGGATGAGGAGACTAAGAGAGACCAAAAGAAAAACTGACCTGATGCTGTGCCTGAAACTGCAATGAAAACAAATGTTAAAACCTGCTTCAGCTTTTTTCTTTTTTTTTTTTTTTTTTTTAAAAAAAAAGGTAAATATCATTGCATTTTGTTTTTTCTCTCTAAGTGCCTTGGGAATTACTGCTCCTGAATAAACCTGAAAGTGAAGATCTCAAATGAAAGAGACCAGCTTAGCGCCTGTTCTGGGCAGTAGTGGGAAAAAGCCACGTTTCCCATCCAGCCTCCTCGTGGGGCGGAGGACACACACAGGAAGGCAGCAACGTCTGCCCTCGGCACAGGCAGGGAGCCCTTCCTGATGCCAGTGCCTCTTCCTCCCAGGCACCCACGGGACAACGTCCTTTTCCGCGCCTCTCACTTTGATGCCTTTGGGTCCACATCGCATTCACAGCTGCCACCCCCTTTTCCCTCCTGAGCATTTCAGTGTTTGGGAGGAGTCCTGTAATGAAATGTAGGCAGCCTCTGAGTCAGTGGAGAGAAACAGACACTTCCAGGGTACAAATCATCTCATTCTGAAGCAGATACATAAAAAAGTTAGACCAAATCCTTCCTAAAAAATATCTCAGGTGAATGGTCACTGTATTTTGCCTGTTTCTTACACTTTTTTTCTGAGGTACCTGCTACTTCATGACCATGGCTGAAGATGGCGTAATGGCCTTCATAGTCATCTGGTCTGACTCACTGCGTTGGCCAAAACCAGTGGCTGCTGAACTTACCTGTGTTCTGTTAGATGCCTCTTGACAGCCTGTGTCTCCTGCCTCCAGAATGGTTTCATTACACTTATGGGTCGCTGTAGCTGTAGCAGGTGAAGGCCACAACAAATGGAGCCCGAACAGGGACCCCTGAGGGTCCAGGGACCGAACAGACGATCGGGACAGATGGTACGGTGGGGCAAGCTCGGCAGGACGGACAGGGGGAAACGTCTTTCAGCAGCTGCACAAAGAAGCTCTAGGCGAAGGGGGGAATAGGCCTTCGGGAGCCAGGCTGCCGAGAACCATGGGGGAATCCATGATAAAGGAGCAGAGGCCATTTGCTAAAGACTCTTAAAAGGGGCGTATTAAATCATAATGCAGGCGTTGTGTGTTATGGGACTTGGCTATCAATGTGATTCACAATCCAAAGAGGTGCCCCAGCTTCAACCAGTGAGCTGAGAAGACATGGGGGTCATGCAGTTGATTGGTAAAAACAAAAATGTAGCTGTAGTAGGTGAAGGCCATGTGGAGAATGAGCCCGCAGCTGCAGCCAGTACAACCCTGAAGGGAATATAACCAAGGGGAAGGCCTGAGAAGCAGATTGAAGGCTGAGCTGAAGGAGCAGACACATGGACCAGCAGCTCAGTGCCAGACCCAGAAGGAGCCATGGGACCTGCCAGAAATGCAAGTAGATGGGTGAAGTGTGCAAATATGGACTGGGTGGGACTAGAGAAACAGGACCTGATGAAGAATAAGCTCACAAGCCCTTGCTCCCCAATTGCTGCACCGATTGTGCCACAACATATTGCATCCCTCTATTGCTCATTGCTGCTATGGGGATGAAATTAAAATTACAGCTCTCTCCTTAGCCAATTAGTATTGAATTGATTGTTGATCTACTGTATGCTCCAGGCCATAAGTGTCTGAAGTCATCTAATAGATACTTATTTAGTAAGAGTGAGTCCCAGAGAATGAATTTAAATATGCAATTTTCAGGAAATAATTATCAGATACTTTCTCACTCTTTTGTTCTAATTATGATATTCTATTCTGATTTGTGTCTGCTATTTAACCATTAGTTTATTGAAAGAAAGATCATGAGAATAATTTATTGGGAAAGCGTTGCACAATATGTGCTCTAAATCACTTCAGAACTGCTTAAAAACGCTTAATCCTAACTTCTGTATCTCAACATTTCTAAAGGTTTTCAGCATTTGTGGTTTTTGTCTCCACCATTCAGCAAAACACAACCTAAATTCATGAACAGGTTTGGCCAGACTGGAAGTGCATTTTCCAGTGATTCAAAGACTCATTAAACCAATGTCTCCCAGTTCATGGAAGACAACTCTTTGCTCAGTGATGACTATCAGAGGCAATTCCACTGTAGGAGTGTTGAAAGCCTGGCTCATGGGCTGCACAGTTGTCTAGAACTATCTTCTGAGGTGAGTTGAATACTTCTGGCACTTCCTCCTATGCCATCTTTCATTTGATCTATGAAATTTGCAGTATACTATTTACCAGGAATAAACTTGTCAGACTTTGTATTCTCTCTCTGTTCGGCTTGCGCTTTGATTCTTGTGGCCACGTGTGCTGTTTGTCCCTCCACTCTCAGCTTGGCTGGTTTCACCTCCTGGAGCTGTGGGTCATGCCAAAGATTTACAGCTTGATATCCTAAGTCTCTTATTTTGCCTACAGATATTTCTCCCTTGCATGGAGAAGATGCCCTAAGTGTATTCAGAAAACTGTTCCCAAACCAGCATTGCCTTGACAAGACCTTGGGCCATCACTACAGTATGGCTTGCTGTTTTGCTCCTGGCTGGTGGGAAGAGCTGTTTACTTTGCCTTCTTCCATCCCTCCAAGGCCTGTGGTAGGAGCCTATGAGGGCTTGGCCTGAACTCCTTGACCTAGAGCCCTGAGGAAGGCCAACCTGTATCTGTGCTTTTGCTGGTGGCACTTTCTGCTCTAGACCACTTTGTGATGGAGCAGTGGCCCCATGGGCTTGATCCTTCAGCCACCCAGTCCCTCACTTATTTCTGCAGCTATTAACATTTCTTGCAGCTCTTCTCAGCTCTTGCATTCCACTTATCTGTCTGCTAATCCTTGACCCTTCCTGCCATGTCTAGGTGTTCTGTCATCCAGGTGTTCTTAAATTGAGTTGTCTCTTTGGGAAGCGAAGTGCACTGTTCTATATTCGAACTGTAACAAAATTCAGCAAGGCTGTAAGGGAATTCTTCCTGAATTACTAAATAAAAATGCTGACAACATTTGCTATCACTGGAGATCTGCTGGTCACTCAGATACTTCACTGTGAGGTAGCTTTTGCATTTAGGTTATGATTCTGCAATTTAATAGTAGCTTATTTTGAGAGGGGAAAAAAAAAAAAAGGGGGAAGAAAGAAAAAAGAAAGAAAGGATATTTACAAAGCTGCCACAATGTAAAGCTGCCATTTCTCCATCAAAGTGTAGCAAGAAGAGTTCAAAGGGTTTTTTTTTCCCATAATTTTAGACTGAATAAATATACTGAATAAATAAAACAGCATTATGTAAAGTGCTACAAAACACCCAGTGGGAAAATAAATAAATAAATGCATATACACGTATAAATAAATTTTATTTTCCCTTGTGAAGTTTCTAGCCAGCTCTACTCCCTATCAGACTGCGACTCAGAGAGCCAGAGTCCTGGTTTGGGAGGTGACACAGACCTGCAGCATGACTGCCACCAGGTCACGTCCTTCAGGCTGCAGCTACACCAATACTTAGGCTCGCCTTGTAGGTCACTGAGAAGCCCCTACTGCACAGATATATCCACAGTGAGTTCCTGATTGCAGCTGTTAGTAGCTGCCTTACTTGGACCACTGACTTTCTTGAGCTTGGTGACTCTACTGGCACTCACCTCCCTGCTGGCCTTGCTGGCAGTCTCAGCCATGTCCCAGGTACGCAGAAATGCAGGTGGATGCTCAGCAGCTCCATCTCCAGAGTCCCTGATGCAGCTGGCCCTTCCTTTCCCTTCTCCCCCAAGGCCAGGCCAGTTCTTTGCAGAATGATGCTTTGGGTATCAGAGCCATCAGCTTTGCTGTGTTCTGCCCAGTCAAGCAACGGCAGTTCAGCTCCTTCAGGCAGGAAGACAGAGCACTGAATGTCAGAAAACCTGAGCTAAGTTCTAGTTCCTCTCAGACTTCATATCTCAATCACCTGCTCAGACTATAAATTCTTTGATGAGGGACTGTGCCTTACAATGCACACGTACCACGGCTGATGCAGCGTGTTTCCATTGCTGACTCTTACCATGACATGGGAAGACTTTGCAAAGGTGGTTTCTGAAATAAGTGCACTGACGGCTCTGCTTATTGATGGTCATAGAGCTTTCTAGCTTATAAATTCTGGGTTCTTTGGGTCTGTGTCCAAATTGTTTTTTACACAAGAAAAATGCTTATGGCAATACAGACAGTTTCACAAAGCAGCAACATTCACAGCTATACGTTAGCGGTTCTGCTGTGCTGGCCTTCCCTCACAGCAGATGCGCTTGAGGGGATGACCTATATTTTGTGGGTACATAGTACCTGGTACTTCACAGTCCCACATGCTCCCCTCCTGTTATTCATATTGACTAATAATAATAACAACAACAAGATTTTTGCAAGTTGTTTACTACCCACACATATCTACCCCCAAAAAACCCCAGAGGAAATAACATGAAGTAATATGTTGTTTCTATTTATAATCAGGAAAAAAAAAGAAAAAGATGATTCCCAGTAATAAAACAGATAGATGCTTATCTGCTGTGACAGAAATGTTGAGTCAATTTTTTCAAATTCCAAACATGAAGTTTCCCTTGCTCATTCAAAGCTGCTTCATCGGCTCTCACAACCTACACCACCACCTCCTCTTTCTCACTATCTTCACCAAGGTCCTTCCCTCATTCCTTGTATACATGTGAAGAAATGGCCTGGGCTCACCCGGAGGTGTCAGGGGCTACCTGCTCTCCCCAGGGACTGTGTGACTTTCTCTCACAGCCTTGGCCTCTGGTGCCACCTCTGTTACCTGGTGGTGCAGGTGGCTTAAGGGAAACTTCCTGTAGGTCACCTGCCCAGTGGCTTTTGCAAAGGCGTCAGGAATACATAAGCTGCCTTTGCGCTAATAATCATTTCTCCATCTTCTGCCTCAGTTTTCCTGTCTGTAAAACACAAAAAGTCAAGCAGATCTTTCTTCTAAAATTATCTAAAGACCAGTGTGGAAAAAGCTGGAGTTAAATCTACTGCAGTAGATCCAAAGGCATTGGCGTCCCTTTGTGCTCAATACTGGCTTCAAATAACTCTCTTCCCAAAGAGTTCTAGAATAAACAGAGAAATTTAGAGAGGGCATCACTATCTTCCCTTGTGGAGTGGTCATTTGCTCCCTTCCCGTTCTAAGAGAAGACTTAGGCTTTTGTCCTAAGAAATGTAAGGCAAAGCCATCAATAACACCTCTGCTAAAATTACTCTTCTGTTTCAAGGGATTCAGCCAGCTGGTGAGGCCTTTCGTTTGCATAGTTGTTACCTGAGTAAATAAACGTGCTGTTTTCCTCACTGTGCAGCTGGGAAAAGTGGGCCACAGTACTTGAGTGACATGGCTCTGGTCACACAGGAAGGCTGTGGCAGAACCCAGACGTGAAACCAGATTTCTTTTCAGTCTGAGTTGCACCCATGGACCAACCACCTCTAGAAAATAGCTAAAACAAAACAAAACAAAACACCATGTCAAGACATGTCCCAGAACTGCCTAATTACATCAACAATAGCCACTGAGATATGAGATATTTCTGCAGTTGAGTGGGTGCCTCAAACTTTCAATTATTTGCTATGCTGTTTTTATTCGTTTGAAGCATTGTTTGAAGTTGCAGTTTGCAGTTTCCTCTCTGCGTGTTCAGACAAAAATACTGGTACAGATTTTCCCTGCTAAATAGTTAGAGTAGCATGATTGAGCAAATGATTCAGGGCCTTGAGAGCACCCTTACCAAGAGAAATTCAAGCAACTATTTAATCAAGCTGAGTAACAAAGAGACAATCCTGGTCCATGCAAATTTAAGTTGGGAAAAGGAAAGGTTTGACCTGCTAGTCAGTGGAAATAAGAAGTATTGACAGAGAAGGAGAAAAATAACCATGGCTTTCATCTTTTCTTTCTATCTGTCTGTTTGCCTCTCTGTCAATCCAGTAGGAAAGAGAAACAAATACATGAAACTGAGGTTAATTAATCACTGGCACTGCTCCTTGGAAGAAGTGGCAGGTCCATCATCACTTAGATCTAGATGTCTTGTTAAATATCTTCTAGTCCAGTTGAGTTTACTGGTTCAGTTGCGCTCAATAAGAAGATTTCCAGGGAAGTCGGAAGGAGGATTCATACTGAGGTATCCTGGAAGACAGATTTAGCTCAATACAGAAAACACAGCCTTTGGAATTGTATGCAGCAAGAGAAAAACAGACATTTGTTTACACACCACACAAAAAATATTTGGCTATTATGAATTCATGGCCAGAGCCATCTTAAGCATGCTCTACACTTGGAGCACAACACTGCACATCTGTCCATGACTGACAGATTTCTATGCCTCCAGCTTGAGCTACCGAGTGCTTGAGGAATTTCCTGGCTTGACTTAGAGATGATCTGAGTTGTAGTTTCTGCAGAAGGAAGCAGCTGTTAATAAAAGAGAACACCACTAAAGCTTTAAAGTTTTCTTGGTCTCTAGTCCCCAGGAGGCTCTTTAGAATAGAATAGAATTGCTACCTATGCCATGACTGCACCATCTATTGTCTTCCCACAATGGCAAAGAGAATCACTGATTTGTCTCTTCCAGGCACATATTCGAGTTTCAAACTACACTAACATGACAAATCTGAGGACCCATATTGAGTTCAGTGTTCAGGAGCCAAGATGGACCAGTCTTATTTAAAAGAAGCTGAGTGTTTACAGATTGCAAAGAACTATCTCTTTGCAGACAGGTGACTCAACATTGGTCTGTTCTAAAGAGATGTATTTTCAATCATTTCATTCTAAGATGACATAAGTGTTTATATAGATAACAATTTAAAATTCCTCAGGCTTTGTTTTAAAGAACCTTAAGATTTGTGTTTGTTCTCTCAGACTCCAAGAAGTTTTCATAATGAAATCCCCAAAAACTAGGTGATACATATGGTTTGGTCTGGAAACCATGAGCAATTCTGTGGTTTTGTTTGGGTTTGCACTGAAACTAGTCAAAACTAGGTACCTTTTTTCTGGCTGAATTTTACTTAGAGATTTTGAATTTATAGCTGAAACTGAGAGAGAAATGCAGGGGGCATGAACCCATATAGTCTAAAAGAAGGAAAAAAGGTTTGCATGAAACCGCAGCTCAGGTTTGCTAATTGAGCTTAGCACCAGGTTGAGTTGCTCTGCCTTGTTTGCTGCTGACTCACTGAACCATGGTTGCTCTTCAGTGGACCCCCTGACTCTTGACTACTTGTGATTGCCATGTTGTTGTGGGAATACGCACATACAGAGACATGGCTGTTGTCAAGATGGCATCTTTGAAGGCGCAGGTGGAGAATTCCTTCTGCTTTTCTCTAATCAACTAGATATACACCTGGATATCTAGTTTTTCCAAAGTGGAGAAGAAAAAAGGAGGAGGAGCTCTGCTAGAAAAACACTGGTTATGTCATGCAGCAATTCATGGTGATGGCCCTTTTGACCATCTTTTGGACTTCTCAGCTGTAGTTCAGCCATTCTGAGAAGGGTAAAAAACTTGATTTTCCATCAGAAGTGCTCCTGTGGTGTGTTGAGTGCTGAAGGAAATACTGAGACATTTGTATAAAGGCATCAAAACCAGAAAAAAAAAAAAAAAGGTTTTTTTTTTTGAAAAAACAATGCAAGAATGCCCAGGATTAAATCTTTCAACCTAAGCTTACAAAAATTGAGCCTGACATTTCTAAGTTTCCTGGATTACATTAATTCAAGAGAAACTGAAAGAGAAATAATGGGAATATCAATGGAAATGCACAGAACTTTTGTCCACTGTGACTTCAATCAAAGACAGAAACACCAAATTTAATTTTGCAGAGGGCATACAGAACAGTATACGTGTTGTATTTGTCCTTCTCATGGATAAGAAATACAGCTTTGGATATTTCTATATAACTGCTCTATATTCTATATTTCTATATAACTGCTCCCAGCAGATGCAGTATTTTGCATGACATTTCCCTTTGTAGGGACAAAAAAAGACTATCTCAAGGCTAAGTATTTTGCTTTTTCAGTCTCTCCCATAAATTTTCTCCTACTTATGTGAATGAATGGCCAGTTTTTCAGAAGCAATCATGCCCTGACAGTCCTGGCAGCCATGGCTGTAAGGCAACATAGTGATGCCTTGGTTTCCCCATTCCCTTCTCCGGATGCAAGTGATGGAGGTGGCACTCTTTCCCTGGATCACTGCTGCAGGCTGATAGTGGGTGACATCTTTTAATTCCCAGACTTGGCATTCTCAAGAGCTTTGTTCTCTATTGGTGCCCAGTCAGGAAGGTGGCATCTCTCCCACATGGTCGGTATGATTTTTCCACAAACTGTGCTAACAAGACTTAATTCAAAAGGACCTCAGTCATTTCCCCTTACTTTAACTATCTGAAAGGCATCCGGACCAAACTACTTCTCTAGGCTAATTCTATAATTTCTCCGTGATAGTGTCTGAAACTTAAACACTACCAGAGTGAGTCATTCCACCTAACTAAGATAATGTTAGGCTAGGATGAGTCACTTACCAGCAGTCCCATTTCTCCCCACTACCTAGGGAGAGAGCACAGTGCTCCTCAAACTGACACCTTCCCTCAAAACTGGCACCCAGAGCTGAGATGCACTTTACCCTCAGCAATCCTGGAAAACCTTCCCCTTGTCAACAGCAGCACTGTAGAAAGCCAAGCTTACCTGCTGCCAAAAGAAAAAAAAAAAGTAAATTCACTGTGGAAAAATGTTCAGCCAAAGCTGTGAATTAGCACAATCACAAATTTAAGTAATTGCAGATTACATAGGGCTGGAGACTGATCAGTTCTATTTAGAGGTCTAGGCTGCAGCTAAACACTGTACTGCTCCAAGGAGGTGACTTGTTACTTTTTTACAGTGAATTGGTGTTTTTACTTTCAGCTATATGTACGGGAGACCAGAGCAGAGCTGGAGCTGGCAGGTGGCCCAGGCTCGTAGGTGCCAGTGGCTTGGATCTGACCTGTGCTAACTACTGTGAATAAAAAGTGCCAGGTGACTTTCGTGATTCAAGGCTGGTCAAAACATCTCTATGTGCTCAAGCTCCTGATTACAACTCACATCTACCGTGTAGAGGCTTTAGGGCCCTTTTGGGGAGCATCAGTTGCCGAGCTACTCTATGTACGGATGAACATGAGCTGGTACCAGACATGTCCCCAGCAAGTCCCTTTCCAGCTGGTAAGGGCCAAAGCAGAGCCTTGCGTGCACCTGCACACAAAAATGGTCCGGAGACTGGAGTGCATAGCAGTGATGAAGCCCCGAAGCCTGTATGGAGGCTCTTCTGGCTTCTTCATGCCTCATTTCCTGTCCTGAACAGGGGTAAGGGGAAAACAGCAGTGCTGAGCCATAAGTCAGCTCAGACGACTTTGTGGTGACCTGTAGCACTGGTATCTAAGGCAGCCACCATAACTCTACCTTGAAAATTTTGCAAGCTCTTTTCTTCCTTGGGCTGCAAGGATGGGGAAAATAAACAACTTCAAAGTCTTCCCTGAGAAGAGGAGTGATGGATTTTTATTATTTGGAGAACATCAAGCTATTGAAGACTTTCTGCTTATCAGAATTAGAAGTGTACCTTTATCCTGCATTCTTTTTCTTCCTGTGATGTACAGATTGCATTTCAAGTCAGATGTGACTTTGACTTTTCCCAATAGGATTTAATATGCGAACACCACACTTAGCAGATTTTGCATATTTCCCTTCTTTTTATAAGATAAGATTATTTATTAACAGCCAAATACAGAATGCCATTTTTTCATGTTGTCTTTTTTTTCTAATTTGGTTACACTACACTGCCAGCTAAATTCAACTGTGGTATAACTCCTCTCTTCCAGTGAATTTTAACCAGAGATGATTCAGCCCCTATGAAGGCATAATTGTTTTGCAGCTGACCTCCATATCACTCAGCTCTCCTTGACTAAATGCTTTTAATATACTTTTTGTTGGTCAGAGAACACAAGTAACAAGTTTTGACATAAATCAGACCACCAAGACTTACATTCAGGATAACACTTCCTACACTGTTTGATGCTACAAGTTTTATATTCATTTCCTATGCAGGGATATAGCTAATATTACAGCCTAACGTTTCCAAAGCAATGCCTTTCCTAATCTAGACCACTTGAGGGATCTTTTTTCAAAAAAAAGAAAAAAGGTGTTAAGCCCCAAATGGGAATGCAAGCTACTCATCCATGATCCCTGGATCACAGTGCTGCACTTATCTGCCACTTCTGGTTGTATACAGATACAGCTGAGTTCAGTGCCCAATTCGCTTGTATTGCACATAGTCAATCCATGCTCTTTGTGGACCTTATCCTAAGTCCAGCGTAATCAAACAGAGCCTTTCCCTTCACTTCCTTGTGTTTTAGTGCTTATGGGTATTTTTCCCACCACCCAAATCCATCAGTTAGAGCTTCATGCTGCTGTCTTGAAACTGCATCCTTGATTTTCTGAGGCCAAGATTTTCAGATATGTCCAGACAACCAGCAGACTAGCAAGTGTGTATGTCCTCTTTCTCTCTCTTAACGCACTGTGAACTGAGATACAAATAGAATTGAATATAGATCTGAGTAGCCCAAGTTTTGATTATGCTGCTTGGATCACACAGAAATGTGATCCAAGATCCACAGATTTTCAAGCAGGGATGAGCATCATCCTTTCAGTTTTCTGGAATGTCAGGTGCCTGAAATTTCCAGATACCGTTGAAAATCTCATTCTAACTAATTCTGCATTTTTACTTTAAGCAATAATTGTAAACATATCATTTCTTCCAGCTTGGCAATTCCTGCATTATCCTCTTCATCCCACTCCGGAGTCATTAATGACAATACAGAAAGTTCTAATACCCAGAAAAGAATATTATCATTTTGACTGAATATTATGTGCAAGTGCTGCTGAAAGATACCAAAGATCTTCCAGCAAGGTAGATATCTCTCACATCTCTCCTCTCCAGAGCAGTTACAAGGGAAGAACAGTTACTGGCTGGGCAGGCAGTAACTCCTACGGAGGGAAGGCACTTACTGACAAATCTGCGGAAGTTATTGCGCTTTTATAACTGCTCCCTTTGTATCACTTTATTATTGCATTTTATTATCTATCTAAATGCCTCTGGTTTCTACCTGCATTTCAGGAAAGATGAATGGATGGAAAGATTCACATACAATATAAAAGGATGTTTTTCCCCTAGAGCCAATTATCAGCTAATTTGATATATATGCTTTTCTATTGCCTTACAAGACAGACTGAAATAATTCTTTTGAATAAAGAAGATGGTTTCATAGCAGGAATAAACACTGTGTGGCTTCCCAGGGAGATAATACTTCACATGGGTAGCTCTAACCTTTCTTTTTTTCTCTTACATTATTCCCATTTGGTGTCTATTTTTATTTGGTAATTTTATTTGAGAAACAAAATGGCAAAAGAACATTTCTATTCTTGGATACCTTCCAGTATATTATGCAAGCAGAAGGCTTGGATGACAGATACACTCCCTCAAAGCCTGTTTTATCGCAGTGGCCAAAAATATCCTTACAAAGATGTTTTAAGAGTAGGATACAGGAGTGTCATTTGCTTTGTTCTGCAAGAAAGCTTGGATCAGGAGCACAAGAGGCCCAGATTCTAATAACTGCCTGATTTTCTTTTTATTTTCTTTAACTTTATTCAAGGCTAAATTGCTGTCTTTCATAGGAATTAGGCTACACTATGTTTTTGAAAATCCTATCTGTAGTGCTTTACGTTGGCAAAAGTGGGGGGTTCTCCACACTTACGATTAATGGAAGAACATTTCTAGCTCAGAAATTGCCCAGCTTCATCTTTCCCTCTGATGGACAATATAGGACATGGTCCTCAAGAAACCGAAAAACAAAGGTGGGCTAAACCTCTTCTGATTCCCAAGTGAGGATTCACCTGTTACTCCCATAGGATCAAACATTACAGCAGTTTTCAGGAGTGAGGTTGTATTTTGTGCTCAGCAGCAAGATCTAGGCACAAGAACCCATGTCCCTCCGCCCGGGCTGAGACATGGGGAACAACCATATGCCAAAGCACAATGCAAGGGAGTGAGTCATCGCAGAAAGCTTAGGAACCTGTGATTCATATCTCAAGTACTACTGGCATTTTACTGTAACCTCAATTGACTGATTTTGCATTTCCATTTTAAGTGATTTGCAGGTGCCTGTGTGTGTTTGTGTGTGTTAATGCATGTACATATATGTGTGGGGGCACCCACGAACACTTCAGCTAAAATGGCACTGTCTTTAAGGGAAGAGGAAACAGCAGGGTTCTCTCTTTGACAATAAGAGCCTAATAGCATAATTTTTGCTATGTAAGACAATCACCATCGTTGCTATTCTAGGAATCTGTTTAGGTAATCAAAGATACATCATGGTGTGTTTTCTCAGAGCTAGCGTAGATCTTTAAAAGCTAAGGACCAGATTTAGGCAGCAAACTAAATGTATAAACACAAATGATGATTTTGATGAGAGATGAACACAATTCAAGTGCAAGATGAAACAGAGAGTCCTAAAAGTATCTATGACCTCAGTGCCCTGGGATTTCAGCAGCAGTTGGTTCCTAAGTAGCTCTGAAGAACTGGCCATTAGCGTCTTTCAGGAAGATTTTCAGTTCTCACAGACTTCAAACGAGGGTAAATTTCCATTGACTACATGGATGGGTTTTCAGTTCTCAGCAAGTTTGGTTTCTTTCTGCTGAAAAGTAGTTGAACAAATATTAAGAAGGGGCCGGGATACTTTGTATTTTTCTGCTAAACAGAGTCACTTGTAAACTCTACCAAGAAATAATTAGAACTTCTGGTTTTGTGGTTCACTTGTTTTCTCCCTCTTTGTCCTTTTATGCAAAGATCATTGCTGCCAAGGCTGCAGCATGAGCTCCATATTAAAGAGCCGATGCAAATACAGGGCGAGCACCTGCTGTTCAGCCTCCTGAACCGGAGCTGGGGAGAACGGACATAACGCTGGTCAGCAGGCATGGGGGCAGTGAGCTGTGCCCTGGTCATCAGACCGATGTAACCGGGCAGAGAGTGGGACAGAGTTTGCAGAGGACGTTAGCAGGGCATAAAGGGCAATAGAGCATTGCACTGAAACTATCTCTGAAAGTGCCTCGCCGTCTATAAGCCAGGGGAGGCAGGTGACAACACCTCGAGCTCACCTATTTAATGAGGATGTGAGGTTGTTTATTTACTGCCTAAGAAAAAGTTACATAAGCATTCATCTAACCTGCAACGTTCCTCTCTTAAAAATTACTAGCTACCTACTAGCTAACAGAATGCTTCCCTTAGCAACATTTCAGGCTATTTCCTCCAACACAAAAGGAGAATTGCTCATTAATCCTGCTCTTACTTAGGACAGCCTCAGGCACTTACCTTCTCTATTTTGGAATTCTCTGTAGCATAGTATCATTGCAGGACTGGATGCTCTGTGCTCCCATACATTAATATATTATGCAATCTTACCAAAGGATTTCAGCATTGCTGGCTCAGGGCTATGATGGGCTTTGAGACTTGCCAGAGAGTTTCTGCTTTTGAACCACACCTGTAAACAGAAGAGATCACTCTAAACATTGCGGTTTTACAAGTGGGCTGTCTGATTTTAGCTTAGAAAGTAATAGGACATATTTAATCTCCCTTGCACCCCTTCACATGGGGGCTGAATTTGTCCTTTCTTTCCCTAACTAGTCTTCCTTAATTCCTCTTTATTTAACAGACTTCACCAGCATAGTATCCAGCTGCCTACTAATAAGTGCATTTAGCTCAAACACATTCGATTTTAGGGACCTGCCTGTGCAAATTGCAGTGCAGATGCAGAAGCCCACGAGCACCCAGAGAGCAGCATCTTCTCGGTGCTGCAGAGGGCAAGGTGACATACACCCTGACTCAACACACGGCTTGCCCCGGCCCACTGGAAATAAGCCCAGCTTCACAATCAGAAAACTGCCTTTAAACTACTCTGTCACTATTCCTCTTTAGCAAGGCATCTTCCTTGCTGAGGTGTATACCTGGAATCCAGCACGAGCAAGAGAAGCTGGACTATCTTTTCATGTATAGGAGAAGCTAGTGGGTCACTTTAAGATGTTTTTAACTTGGATTCTCCCTCCTGCTTTTCAGAGCTGCCACACTGTCAGAGAGGGCAGGGGAGCAATGACTGTGCTGGGGAGGTGCATGGTCTGCTTCCCAAAGTGTGGATTTGCCGCTGTACGGGACCGACTGGTTTAAGGGTTCAAACGAGCCTTTGCCAGCAAAAATGTGTAAATCTTTCCCTTGGAGCTCAAGATTAACTTGCAGTGCAAACCAGGACAAGCAAGAGTCACATCTGCTAGCACCTGCACAAAAGTTCTGCACCCAAGAGGCAGGCCTCTGTGGGTAAAAACCTACACCATCCACTCTTGAGTGGCAGATTTATTGGAAAAACCTTAAGCAAGGGTGTTACACGATTGTCTCATCTTACAGAGAGAAGGATGCTTCCCTTTTTCTCTGATTAAAATGGATTGCACCTGTTTCCATGATGATAGAGAGATGCTTTTTCTCTGAATGATATAATTTTGGAAATCTATAAAAGCTCTTGTTGTGTGCTTCATTCAAGAAGTGAATTTATATGCTTTTCCTGTTCCGGTAAGTCTTCCTAAGGCATCTTTAAGTGCTGAAGGCAAAATATTGATTTAAATGGACCATTAGTAAGACCTTGTTTGGCCATTCTTATGGCCTTCTATTACCAAACTGTGAAAAACCAATGAGCCTAGCCAGTTTGATCATGTTCCACGGGTTAAGTGGCTTGCACAGAGATGAATCAAAAGAAGACATGTACCTAAATGCAAACATTTTCAAAAACACCAAAGACCCTTTAGAAGCAAAGAGTCATCTCTCATAGAAAAAAAATGCTGGGTTTGTACTTACTGTTCAAGTCACATTGAAATGGAAGAGAATTTTTTCCAATCAAAGAAATCTCATTCAGGTTCTGTGGCAATCCCCGATGGCTGGGAGCTTGCCCAAGTCTAGAGCATCTGAGAGTGTCATGGGTAAAATAGAAACCAGGATTAATTCACCAACTGCAAATAACTAGGACACAACAGTGAATACAGACACCCTGCTCTGTGGGCACATCCTACCTTCAGCTATTTTGATGTGACTGATTTCTTTCTATGGTTTTCCCTGAACTCTCATACTGCATCTAAGGCACCATCCTGACACAGTTCTATGAAATGCTTCACTGAGAACTCCTCAGCCATCTTCAGATCTTTGCAGGCAGGAGCAACAGTCACCAAACCCAAAGCACAGGTCATATCTGAACCTGAACCTCTGGAGATGGCAGCACTAGGATAATACTAAGAATAAGAAGAGATTACTCTGTACAACAGGAAGGCAGTATTCATGGGTGATTTACTGTACTGAACTGCAAATGCGCTGAGTATAAAGCGAAACAGAATTTGCATAGCACTCTATTTCACAGAAAGTCAGTGGCAGGGCGGGGGGACTGAGTTGGGTAACTGTTCACCTTCTGACATCAGAAACCTCCGATGCTGCATACAAGACTGCCGTCGCAAAATCCCTGATCAAGAACATGAAGCTCCTTCCCCTCTTCACAGCTGCGTCCTGCTTCACGCCCCCAGGTCCCTCTTTCTTTGTACCACAAATGATGAAGTTTTTTTTCCAGATCACATGAGCCAGGATGAAGGGGGAAAATCCTGCAAGGAACAGAGATGGGCTGCGAGTTGAATCTGATCAAGGGAAGATACAGAGCAGTACCCTGAGAGCTATATAAGAATGTGCTCAGCACAAGAGCAAACTCTTTTTCAGGTGAAGGACTCTCATGAATCAGCCATGCATGTGACCGAAGACACCATTCCAAGGAGGCTCGGGGCCACTAACAAAATGTGTTTGTATTTCATCATCGCCACCCTTGTTGCTTTACTCGTCTTTGCATTAGCCACCATCATGGTCTTAGTCATTCAGAGGACGGTAAGCAATTTCTAACGTTACTCTTGGCTTTCAGTCTCTCTCGCTTTTTTTTTTTTTTTAAATTCCCACTTTCCAAAAATCATCCTGTGCTGGAAAATCAGTCACTGCTACCTGTTACAAGTGCACATACATGAGTTAGTGGTGAGAAGGACAAAAGAGAGAGGTAGAGAAAAGAATTTGTAAGAAAATAAGCGATTTCTCTATGGGCAGCATTAATTTCTAGCATGCGGTTCCTTCTATATCAATGGAAATGTAAAGCCCACAATCCAAAGTTCAAGTCATCCTCTGTTCAGCCTGCTTTGGAGGAGAGGTGTAGAGAGATCACTCCCTCAGCGCCTGCTTTCCTGAAGGGTTTCCTGTGTCTTCTTTGGTGTACGAGATGGCCTGGTCTGACAGTGTCTACAGTTGTTCTTCTGACATGTTACTAATTGCCTGGGTGGCAGACATGGCATCTCTAGATGTGACATGGTGTGGGACATTGCTGGAAACTTAAGGCCAAAACCATCAAAACAAAAAAACAAGGATGCAGGTAACATTTTCAGTAAACACCTAAAAGCCATCAGGTTCTGTCAGCGAGGTCTTGGCTGGTCAAGGAGCAAAGAGACGCGGACGCTCTGGGTGGAGGGACGAGGCTGCGGTGCTGCCTGTTAGGAAGCAGCGGGATGTGGTGAAGCAGAGCCCTGCTGCACTCAGAGCAGCGGATGGGGGACAAGCAGCTCACTGCACCTCTCTTCCCTGTCACTCCTGCTTGAGATCCTAACGCAAAAGAAGAGATGTAGCAATGGCAGCAGAAGGACATAAGTTGAGGCAAATTCTGACAAAAGATGTCTACCTGCCCCTGCGAGTGTTTCTACCTGTTTTAAATAACGAGGACCTCTCCGAAGTGGGTTAGGGAGCGAATGGGGAACCAGCAGCTCGGCTCCAGCTAGGACAGAGGCAGTACTTCCCTCTGGTGCGGGTGACTGTGGGTATAAATGGAGCATTTCTGAAGTTTGTCATAAACTTCACTGCGATAAAATGCCACATGAGAAGTTTTATGAACTTAGACATCACCAAATTTAAGTGCTGAAGTAACCTCTGCTGCTATTCATAGAAGGAAAGCACCAGTTCTGGACTGCTAAAGGAAGTTTGTCATGGAAAAAAATACATGACCTTTCAGCACAGCATTTTCTCTTGTTATATTAATCTTGTGCACATTTATGTGTCTATATATGCATATTGCTCAGAAAATGAACCATTAAGGCTTGAGTGACTTTTTTAAGCTTTATCAGCAAAGAGTCATTTACTTGAAACCACTGTTCTTCCAAAAAAAGAAGCAGTTTGGGCATGGTTAGAATCACACATAGGTATTTTCAAATGATAAGTAGTGGGACATTAAGGGAGATCTTTAAAATAACATTCTAGGTAGTTACAGAATTGCCACAGCTATCCTATCTAATGTGGCTTTCATTTTTACTTATTATAAAAGTAAGCGTTAAACCATCTCTCTCTCAGGATAAATGCAGCTACATCAGTTGCTCAGGAATTATATTACTGAGAGAGTCAGGGTTTTCATTTAAAAGAATGACTTTATGGCAGCTGCTTTGGAAACTGAGCTTGGCTGGAGGAGAAAGTAGGAACCAGAGGTGTGTGAGAAACAAGAAAATGTGCAGCAAGTTCACACTGCGAGCAGAATTTGGCAATAAAACTGTAAATTGTTCTTGATCTCAGCTAAAAGACCCTCAATCCAGAAGTAGCATAGCCATTCCCCATCCACGGCTGGTCTTGAATTTCCAGACCAGGAACAAACGCTTTTTCTGTAAAAGGGGTTCCTCAAGGTATGACAAGATTTGCTAAAAACAAAAACAAAACAAAAAGCAAACAAACAAATAAACAAACAAAACACTTGTCTTAAGATCACAGTGTCAGTACCAGGCAGGGCAGAAACTGTTTTGGTGATATCAGTTGTGGCTTGGGCTGAGCATCTTTTAGTATTGACTTCAGCAAGCACCAAAGCGGGAGGTCTGGGGAGCTGTCATACTTCAGTGTCCGTAGCTATTAACTCCTGCTATTGTAGGGAGCAAAATGTCATCAATTGGCTTAATTATTTTATTTGTAACTTCCCAAGAGAGGACAAACGTTCCAAGCAATCGGCCTGATTTTCCCTCCAGGATGTTGTCAGCTAAAGGACATAAATGGTCTTTGACCACTGGCACAAAGATGGTCACTTCACCCTCTCCCTGTGCTTACCTGAACAGAAACTTTCGTGTTCCTCCAGTCAGAGGAGGGCTAGGGAGTGTCAGGGACAACACGGTCCTTGCGGCATGTCTTAGGTACCACTGTATGAAGCGGAGGTTTCTGGTGGCATACACGTCTTAAAGTCACCTTCCCCCACTGTGGGAACATCGAAATTGGCTGCTCAGTCTCCTTCCTTTTGATGAATTTAGACTTACCTGAGGGAAGAAAGGGAAAATCAAACCGTGTGAAGAGGAGTACTCACCACCTAAAATCTAGGTCCTCTGAGCACTTATCCAACATGAAAGACCAAATACAATGAACAACAACAAAAAAGAACTATGATTCCAAAGTTTCTTCTCTAAACCTAACACTATTTATATTACATCATCTTCATCCCCTTTCAGTAGAGTATTTATACCTGTTGAAGTAATTACCAATGGTGCTGCAGTCCGATAATTAAAACTCTTAACAGGGACTGCAAGGATGGGGATTCATTCCTGCACTACCCGGCATGTTCCTGCACTAAAGGCTTGTGATTTATGTATGTTTTTTTATGTTTTTTTTTTGTTTGTTTGTTTGTTTGTTTGTTTGTTTTTTTAAAACTGCCATAGCCTGCCACAATCAATGCTAATTGGCCCCCTCTGGTGGGCAATCTCGACAGCAGAGTGAAAAAAAAAAAAACACCACCACCAACTGAAAATCCCCACTGAAAACTGCTTTCCCAGTTGTGCAGGAAAAAAACACAGGCATTTTAGGAGAAAATTGTGCTATTCCTTCTGCTGAACACTAAGGGAGGAATCTCAGAAGTCTGTGTGCTTTTCCAGGGTTGATATTTGCCAGAGCATCACCATAAAATCTTGGCTTCACGTTACTGCTTGCCCACCTTGTTGTCCTTGTTGTTGCCATCTGTGTCTTATTGCAATTTCTACACCCCAATCCCTTGTGCCCAAACCTCTGGGAAGAATGGCTCCAGACACACCATCTACTTACAGTGGTTAAATCCTGAATATGCCACTCAGGAATTGCAGGCTCCAGCTACAGCAAGACATGGAAATGTGATAATGATTGCTCAAATATCTCACACATAACTGAAACATAAAGGCCAGCTGCAATTCAGTGCAATAGTTTAAGCTAAAGCACTGAAGATAGTGGAGTGAGGCCCTCCTCAGTCCAGGAATTAAGGCCTTACAAGCAGGTAGCAGTTCTGTTTGGGCAGTACATCTTTCTGAGCTCATTTACCCATCACTGCTCAGGAATTATCAGGGAATACGCCGGCACTGGCATAACAACACCCTGCAACACTCGCTCTCTGTGTGTACAACTCCTCTGCAGTTGGGACCAGCCTAACTTTATAGATTTGCTTCTAATGAAAGGGAGATTACGAGATATATATAATAAGAAGGTTTTGACCACATAACAGGTGAGGGTCTAGGCTGATTTGGATAGTAAAAATTTTCTTGGGAAAAGAAGCAAGAAATAGCTTTCACAGTCACCTGATTATCATTTTCACTAATGGAGCAAACTCAAATTATTCTGTTTGCTGAGTAATGACCAAAATCCTTCATTACCAGCACCCAAGGTCACTACAGACAGGGTGAAATTCATGGTAATGATTTTTTTTTCCTGAGCTTGTGCTGTAGAATTTAACCTCTTTGAGCTTCTAGCCTCTACCTCTTTATATTTTGAATTACAGCATTACATGGAATACCCCTGCTTTTAGAAAAGAAAACAGCAATACCAAGAATATTTCAAACCAAGCTTTAAAGTCTTATTTCAATGTCTACTCAACTGTCACTGATTAAATTGCATCAGTATCTGGTGTTTTCATCCACAAGAAGACTTCCCAGGCAAGAAAATGATATATTAATACATTTTAATTTCAGTCCTGTTGCCCTGACTACAAAGCAAGCTGTGAGGCATCAGATTCTTTCCCTGCATGTTGTCTCCAAGGAAGACCTGGAGAAACACCTTGGCTGTCCTACAGCTGTCATCTATATAACTTTTCCTCCATCTTCCATAGGTTTGTGGAAAGAAAATCAGGTGTTATAGATACAAAAATTAGGCACTACCTGCACAAATTCTTTCCACAGGACACAGTGTTTTGCTATTAGAGCCAAAAAATAACATTGCATTGCTGAGAGCACAAGCAAGTCTGCACGTCAGCTGCAGTTGAAAAAAATGATCACGTTAGGTCAGAATCTGAGCAACTATTTTTACACATTTAAGGCCATAAAGCTGAGGACCACAGAGAGACACAAGACAACTTCTCCTACTGTCCAGATAGACTGTGCTATACATTATCCTATTTTTTTCCCAAAATTAGGTGCTTATTCCATACTGCTGTCATAAGACCCCTTGATTTGTCCCACCCCCCAGCTGTGTTGTCTCACCCTGGACGCGTGGTCTTCCTCCTTGCTCTCAGGAGTTTTTAGATGTCTTGTCAAAGTCAGTACTTGTTTTGTTAGTATCTTGTACTTCAATATGCTAAACCGGGCTTGCCTGCACCAGCTTGTACAATCACCTCAGGTAACCAATATCTACGTCAAAGGAGATGGTTTAGGCTAGCTTGAAAGGGAGCAAAACCACTCCTTGATAATAAAATTTCTGTGGGTCTGCCCCAGTGGTGAAGGGACATGACACACAGTTTCTAGTGCTGAGGCACTCTCAGTTTCTTTCCTAGCCTGTTGGGAGAATTCATTTGTCCTTGAGGGTGTTGCTGCAGCTCTGGGAGCTGTCGAGGATTTAACCTGCATGGAAATAATAGTCAAACAAGCACATGCTTGAGGGTTTGACATTTGGATGGCAGAACACCACATCACTGGTGTGATGAAACACCCCAGACTCAGTCTACCGTATTTACACAGACAGCTTTCTCTGCCATCCTGACCCTTGGATTTACATCCCAGCAGGAAGCAGAAGAGATGTGAGGTAGGATGGAGGCACCGCTGCTCTGCGACCTGTCCTGGGCATTACGGCTTCTATTTCTGGCCACCCATGGCCTTTCCAGAGATGGATGTTGTTATCAAAGGCCACCAATCCCGTATGAGGAGTGTTACTCTACCCTACTCTTTCCAAGCTTGACAAGCCATAAAACGAGGAGTTTTGAGGCTTTCGCTTCAAAAACAATCCCAGCAAAAGCTGCACAATTTCCTACAGCACTGAGACACTGGATGGCCATATCAGAGATTCCTAGATTAGGAGAAAATGGAATGTCCCAGGCCACACTAACAGCTACTTGTCTTTTTGTGTGCCATGAGTTGTGATGAGGGATGCACATAGATGAAATTTGGGTGAGCAAAGGAAGTGATAACTGGAAGCCTATGATCCCTAGCAAGCTTCCTCAGACCTATGTGCTTCTGTAGGAGCCATACAATCCCCAGTGGCTGGTGATGGCTCCTTGTGAATCAGCCTCCGATGGAAATTTTTAGCATCTCCCTTTAAACCTGCTTAATCACCAATCTGCCCAGCTCCCAGAATAACCATCCACTCCTGTGCTTCTCTTTCAGGCTGCTGATCCTGCCACAGAGGGTGTTGCAAAACCTATCAGGACAGGTAAGGCACCTCAAATGTCCATCGGTGCAATTTGCCTGATCTGTAATGCAAATGTTGCCCAAGATGGCAGCTAAGCTAATCATGCACATCTTAACTTTCCACATAAAGCTTCAATGTTAAAAAAAAATGGAAAGAAAAAAAAAAAGAAAAAACTTTCAAATTACTCTGTGCTGCCGGAAACCAGTGCATGAGGAAATAACAAGCGTTTCTGAATTTACCCCGCGCTGGCTTTGCAACAGAGCCTTTTTGCCAGAGGATGTGAACATCAGTCTGACTATTAGGGCTTGTTTTAGAGGCTGGCTCCTGCACATGTGGCACAGGCAAGCTGAGTGCAAAGGCCCTGGCATGTGTATCAAAGCAACTGATGACTCCTGATCTCCCTTGGCCCAGTATCATCATGTATTAATGGTTTGTGGGGAAAAAAATAAGAGGGGAGGAAGAGGTCTGGGAGGAACAAGTGGAAAACAGCAGGAAGAAATTAAAGTGGGCAGACTACAGACACAGAGAGCCCAAAGCAAGTGGAAACTTTCTACCAAGACTAGTAGAGATGGTGTGCCAAGGTTCTGCTTCTGCTTAGCATAAATTGGGAAGAGCCCTATTTATTTTCTTGCTATTACTGCCCAGGTTATAGCCATTATATACCAAGTATTTTGGCCTGCTGTGAACAGCACTGTTTACTCAGGCCATGTGGATAGGAGATGTTATTGCGTTCCACTCTGCTCTGGGGGAAACTGAGGCACGAAGCTCATCTAGAGGGGTTGGCAGAACTGAAGGTCAAAGTCTAGAGCACCTTAATTTTGTAAACAGCTTTTCCACACCTCTGGAATTCATAGAATCATAGAATCATTATGGTTGGAAAAGACCTTTAATAACGAATCCAAACGTAAACCTTTCAACACCATCCCTACTAAACCAAGTCCCTAAGTGCCTAATCTACACATTTCTTGAACACTGCCAGGGATGGTGACTCCACCACTTCCCTGGGCAGCCTGTTTCAATGCTCTACCACTCTTTCCATGTGGAAGTTCTTCCTCACGTCTAACCTGAACCTCCCCTGGCCCAATATTTGCACAGACAATGAAGCCTCTGACCAGTGTATCCTCTACCTAGGAGAATTTCTGAATCCAGAGCTCTTCTGGGGAGCTTTTTCATGCAAGGTCTTGAAGGTGTCCCTGCACATTATATTGTCCTACTTCAGACCCTCACGTTGTCCTAGCCATCATTTTTCTTTTAAATTCATGTAAAACTGGAGGTATTCAGGCCAAGATATCCAAAGCACATATGTGTTTCTCTCCATTATCTGAAGTATCTCCTTGTGTCTTGCAAAGTATTTCTGGTGCTTTATTTAGCACCTGAAGCTACTAGGCAATAAAGTAGGATGTCGATACGCAGGACAGAGGTGCATAGGGGCATTTGAGTGCCCGTGTCACTGCTATGCTCTGCAGATGGACTGCTTCTCACCCCCATGGCCACAGAAAGGCCGGCAGCAGGGAGGTATGGCCTGAATAGACACCCCAGTGCAGAGCCGCCGCTCTTGCAAACCCATGCAGCCTTGAGGATGTCACCGGAGCTGTGCTGGTTCCCCTGGGTGACTTGCAGCAGGAGGCAGTGAGAGCTGCCAGTGGAGCACATTGATTGATAGAGGAGCCACCTCGGCCACATTAGCAGACGGTCGATATCATTTTAATGCAAAGCATGAGTAGTGCTGGCATTACCAGGGCAGGAAGCAGCAGTCTCACTCATTCTAAAGAACTGCGTTGACTTTTTTTTTTTTCTTTCCGCTTTTTTTTCGCTCAGCCAACTGGTGCCGCTTGCTTTCCCTCCTCATCAATAACTGGCAGCTGCCAGGCAGGAGGCATTTACAAGATGCCATTTCTTTAACGGGAAACTTTTTTGTCTTTGGTCAATATCAGTCAGAGGCACCCACTCACTCTGAATTCTGCTGGTAAATCTGAGACAATGCCACAAGTGAAAGATAGAGGAATGAAGGAGAGAGAAGCCTCACAAGGCAGGAAAGTTTCTGAAAGATGCTTGCAGTGGGTGCCAGCACCTTATCACCTCACCATCAATGCCTATTGGGCTCTATTATAGGGCTCTGGCAGGATAATGAAGCATTAAAGTGTGAGCGAGCTACAATGGCCTGTTATTTTGGAGGTAAAATGCATAAAGCAGGGCTAATCAATTAATTTATCCCATGGCTTAATTGGTGGAGGCCTCCTCAGCAGGAAAGTTGGTCACACTGTGCTGGGCATCACTCGCTGCCTTCCCTTTGGGGACAGGCAGTGACCCACTGCGGGGTCCCAGCAGGCTGGAGGGACAGAAGTGCGGAGCAGTGCTGCTGGTGGCCATGCTCAGGTGGAGGGCGCTGGAGACTTAAGGCTGTAGTGGTGTCTGCCCCGCAGGCAGACGGGCGCTGGTACCATGATCCAGCTGCATGCTTCACCTTCTGCTTCACACCAGTACCGTCGGAGGTGTAATAGTGACCGAGGGTGGAAAAACAGAGCAATAAGTTGCCAGTGTTCAGCCTCGCTTGAGCCCTGTGTGTATCTCGGTACCGACGGGGAGATGCCGGCTGAGCTAGCGGAAGCTGCTTGTGCAAAATGTTTTGAAGATGCTGAGGGGGGATGTGAGAATGCGCCAGTGAGAAGAGTTTGAGTTCCCAAAGTTAGAGGCTGCTCTGTGCAGTAAATGCACATGTGCCCAGTCAGAGCAGCTTCCCTCTGTGCATGGGGCTTCAGTAACCTGCAAGCTGTGCCTGAGAGGTGTCAATTAAATGTTGGTGTGAGAAACGACACCAGACTCCTGAAAACCTCTCTGCCCTGTGCAATGGCTGAGCTATGCGGGAAATAATTACATTGCCAAGAAATAAATGCATATGAAATGCTCTTTCTATGGATATATTTCTCTGTGGAAACCCATTCACTTCTCCCAGCCACTAAATCACACACTAATAAATACCACCGAGGCATTCCCATTGTATTCACTTTGTGGAGTGAAAACGAAGGCACAGAGAAATCTGTAGTGGCCTGCCAAGGATCAGTTCTCACAATGTCCTAGCTCTCCTCTCCAAGCTTTTTTTTTTTTTTTTTCCCCTGTAAATGCTGTATCCTTCAAGGGGCAGCTTTTCCTGCTATTATTTGAATCACAAATCTATTTTCATTTACAAAAGGAAAAACATAGAGATATCTATGAGTGCACACCATATATATTTTTGTATGGCAGTAAGACTGGCAGACAGACAAGCAAAGAAAATTAATCATCTTGTTCACAGGTTTGATAGGAAATGGGTTCCGAATTAAAAACCTGGCCCTGAGAATTCAAGATAATACAGATGACGCAGGTCCTTGCTACTCTAAGGTAAATCAGACTGTAGCTAATGAAGCAAAGACAGTCATTCCAGATTTGCAGTGATGCAACCGACTGCATTTTGGCCTGCTGCAACTAAATGTGGTCTGCTCTAGGCTGGCATTAATTCCACGTTAATCCTGTGGAAATCCCTGGGGGCATCAGTCAATAATTCCAGAGCAGTGCATTCTTCACAAACAGATATGGCCAATTTGGAACATAGAGATTTCCATTCTCTCAGTTGTATGTATGTGAAACTGCCTACTTTTGGAGAAGTCAGGGGAGATGAGCTGTTTTCTCACTTAAAAAAAAAAAAAAGAAATGGTAAGCTTAGGTTTGCAAATGCTAGAGAGAGGCACGGGCATTCTCCTAAGCAAGCATCCGGAGGAAACTGCAGCGACACATATTCCAGTTAGTCATAGCGGATGACTGGCTTCTGGTGCTTGGTATTACCAAATGGTAAACAAGGGATCTTCTGCCTCTTCAATTCTTAAAATACAAGTTATTGGACTGAGTAGATCAATAGCTCATGAAATTCTGTGGCCTTTGCCATACCAGGGAGCAGGCACAGCAGAGCCTAGGTGAGAAACACCTCTCGCTGGTGGGAAAACTGAGGCAGCCAGGAGATAGGAGAGCAACCAATGCTGAAGAATGGAATTATCTCCTGAGAGCTTCCTTAGGACAAAACAACTTAAAACAGCTTCCTATTGAGGCTCCTTTATCAGCTGCTTGCCTTACAGCAGCCTGGTCTGGAGCGCTGTCCACATATCCTGCATCACAGGGGACAAGGGAAATGAGTTTGCTCTCCTTGGTATTTAGCCCACAGTGTGGCTTTGCTTTTCCTCCTTGTACTTTTAAACTTGTATAATACTATTGGCTTCAATGGGATTTCTTCTGATTTACATGCTATTAGTGCAAAGCCAATTAGGTGATGTGGTTGAACATATCCACTGATCAGTGCTGAAACTCTGGTAATTTCAATAATGTTTCAGACGGAAGAATTAACTTCAGAAATAAACCTGGAAAATAGTTATTAGTTGCCTCAGCAAAGCGAGGACAGGAAATGTCCCTGTACAACTCTTTTTTTTTTCCATACCATGTCTTCTCAGAAACACAGCTGATGTCATCAAATAAACGGCTTGCGAACACATACATATATAAACCTAACTGACGTCAATGAATGCAAGCGCAGGTTTGTAAATGTGAAATACAGTCAGATCAGCAAGAAGTCGACCCAGAGAGGTGCCATGTGAATATCCTGAGCCAGCACAGGACGGATACAGCGCGGGTCTGAGTTGGCTTAGCAAAAGTTACGGGGCTGCAGCTTCCAGCATCTGCTCGAGCAGCAGGGGATTTTCTGCCTTAAAGGGTAAAACCCCTTTAAATACCCCCGAGTTTCAATAAAAGTAGTCTCCCTCCCTTCAGGACATGTGCAAGGTGAGTGGGCTCAGGGCTGCTGAATGTGGCTCACCAGAGACTGCTGCGGCCACTCCGACAGTGTTGTTCTGGAGTAAGGGCCAGAAGGATCTTCTGTTTTTTTTCCCCTATTCCATATCTCCATAACTCCATAGTATCTTCACTCACTTAAAACCAACTTTCCCGCTGTTCATCATGCCGAGCTAGAAACTACAAGTGTACATGACTAAGAGCAGCAAAGTAAATTTTGCTCTTCCTCCGGGGATTTCCAACGCAGATAAGGGAGTTTGGTACACAGCCTAGTCATCTGTAGAGCATAGGGAGCACCTGCTTCCTTCCAGAGGGTTTTGGTTAATGCAACTAGGAAAAGATTGCAGTTCTTTCCAAACATCTACAACCTGCCTCTCTAGCAGCATGAGTGAGAAAATGGCAATGTTAAAAAATATCAACCCATGCGCAGGTAAGGTCAGGGCTGCAGGTGCTGGGGATGTAGGGCTGGGAGTGCTGGGGCAGGGATGCAGGAGCTGGGATGCCAGGCCAAGATGCAGGTGCTTTTTGCAGTAATAACTACAGGTTGCCAGGGTCTTGGATTGCTAGAAGAGTACCAGTAGAGTTAATACTGGTACAAAATCCACATGTGGCACATTATTACTGAGTATGTTGTAAAACCTAGCACTCAGAAACTCTGCTCTAGCTCTGTCTGTTTGTCACAGCCCCTTGAAGGAGATCACTGGCTCTTTGGAGCAGCTGCCATAATTTCATGGACAGTTTTTCCTTAGTCCCATCTCATTAAATAAGGGAAGTCTCAAAGGGCATGTGCAATTCCATTTATTTAAGGGAATAAATAGGCTGGAGTTGCACACATTGTTTTGCAAGGGGAATAAAAGCCAGTGCAGTAGTGGTGACGAGATCACTTCTTCCTGCCTAGGTGCAGAGCAGTGCCTGAACCCACAACTGGGGTCTGGAACCCTGGATGGGTCCCGCATCCCATCATGCAGGTGATGGAGCAAGCACGTACTTCCCTTGCCTCCAGGGGTGATGGGGCATCTGGGGACACCTGGAGAGCACCAGGTGGGGACCACTGCCATGGGGAGCTGACAGTATCCCCCACAACCCAAACAGCTCTGGAGCTGTTGTTTAATTAGCTGTTTATTTCATCTGTTGTTTCCTGCAGGGAACACCTCTGAAGACTATTTAAGCATCCTACAGAGTGTCCCGTTCAACACAGCCACAGCGTACATGAGAGGTGAGTGGGGAGCCCTGCTGAGGGCAAGATTTGTCACATGCATGTTTCAGAGATGGCTGGAGGGCAGACTATTTGCATTGCTCAAAATGAATGCAGTAACAAATAGCCTCTTGACCAATTGGGCATTTCATAGGGAAAAAAAAAAATCTTAGTTTTCTTGAAAATGTGCGGTTTCAGCAAATCCCCTATCTGATCACATAAGCACATTTTTTTAACTTGATAAGAAAACACAAATAAGGAAATACTTTCTCCCCTGCAAGGCACACAAGTGCATATCTCCATTATTTCCACTGGATACTGCATAAAGCCATTCTCACTGCTTCTCTTTGCCTTGGGTTTCCTGAAGGGATACCGAGTCTTAACACCCTGCTTTTAAGTGCGATCCTCTCAGCTGGGTCAGGGCCCTCTCTTGAAGATTCTGGCAGGAAAACCACAGAACAGGTATCCCCATTTACCCGGAAAGACTGTTACAGTCAAAAGAAAAGCCCTAAATATAGATCACTAGAGTTCAGTGGCTCATTTGAAATTTTGTCTGCTATTCTTTCTAGTGTCAAACCCAGTAAACAGTTCAAAACTAAGCTTGATTGAGAAAGGAATTTGTGAAGATATCCAGTGCAAGAGTGAGGAGCTGGTGATAGAGAAACAAGGTCTCTACTTGATCTACTGCCACTTGAACTTTTACTTCGCCAACTGCTCCAACAATCCCATGGACCTGAAGATAGAGCTCCTTGTGAATGACAAGATCAATCGGCAGACATTATCCACATGGTGTACATCGGACACCTGCCGAGAAAAGTCTTTTAAGACCTTATTCCTGCTCCATTTAACACACCTAAACACAAGGGACCGGATATCAGTAAGACTTAATCAGCCTGAATTTTTGAATGTAGTTTTCCTTCCCAATGACAATGTTCTGGGGGTCTTGAAGTACAGTGACAAAATGTGAGCAGCTCTCTGCCTTCCCACAGCTGCCCAGACTATCTTTCTCTGAACAACAGTAGCCTGCTTTCACTAGGCAAAACCTTGTTTTAAATTTCCTATCTTACTCTGTCGCTAGGGTAAAAAAGGAGCTTTGTGGCAGTGTCCCAGAATGAGACCTAAAACACCGTACGACCCGCATCTGACAGATGTAGCATCGCTCTGCTTTGACACAGAGTAGGGCTGCTGTGACGCTGGGCTAGCCAGCACACACCCCGCAGCCATGCCATGGATTCCTCAAACACAGCCATGCCATGGATTCCTCAAACTGCAAACACAGACCAAAACCCAACCCGATGATGGGAAGAATAGGCAACACTGAGAATTTTTGACTAACAGACTGCTGGCAAGGTGCCTGCAGGGGTGGTGCCTGCAGGCAAGGTGCTCAGGAGATGGGGGATTCTCTTTATCTGAATTATATCCACAAGTGTTTTGAATGAGTCTTGCCAAAAGCTAAAGGTCAAAGCTTGTAATTAATGCTTTCTTTACAACCGGAGTGTGCAATTGCAACTCTTGAGCAGCTTTATGGGGAGACTGTACAAAAGAAAAGGCGAGGAAATTGTTGACTCACAGGCCAGTCGCTCATGCTCTGGGGCAGGATGCAGGAGATTTGAGACTTGCAAAATATTTCTCTGCTGCATTCTGCTAGGGACTTTGTGGGATATCATTCCAAATGTCTCCTTTCTTTACTATTTATACATCTTTTCTATTTAAACATTAAGCTCTCTGAGGATAGTGACTGTGCTTAGCCTTTCTACTCATCTGGGGCTCCTACAGCCTTCCATAACAAATAGTAAAACAGTCATCTAGTTGTGCTGCAAAACAAGCAAGTTCATTATGACATGTTTTCCTTGCATCCTGTCCAGCCTATCTGGCAGTAAACTGAATGGCACTGAAGCACTGAGTTGTATAACACACCTCTATCTAACAACACCACCTCCTGAAAAATCCAGGACAGGTCTGAGGCTCCAGCTTTCCCAAAGACATCTTCAAAGCTGGCCCTCAACCAGGAGATGTGGAAGTTGGACAATCCAGAGGATTTAGTTTAGGTTCTTTAGCTCACTAAAAAGCTTAGAAAATGACAGATATCTCAGGCCCTCTTAATCTATGCATTTCAGTAACATAAAGATATTTATTTGAAATATGACTTTTACAGTAGGAGGAGAGAGAGACCGAAACATTTCTTGTCCTTAGTCACCGAGGTTCTGCTAAGGCTTTTTCCACAGGCCCCTGTGTTTTCCCCTTGCGCATCTGCATTGTCTTTCCTTCACATGACTAGAGCTGCGTGAACTGTTCCCGTTGAGCCACTCAGTCATGGAGTTAGTGACAAAATCTGTTTCTGGCTTCAGTATCCATTACCTGTTTTATTATTTTATCTTATCTGGCAAATGATTTGTGTGAATGTGCTCAAGGTACCCCTGACTGTAGTAATTTGCTTGCGTTCCTTGACTCCTGGTGCACACGGTGAGGTTTCTTCTCTTTGATTGGGTGGCTTCAAAACACACAAAAAACTTTCAAAGGGCCATGAAGGAAAAACCTGCTTCACTGATAGAGGTACGTCAGCACAGAGATATCTATCTATATCATAATTGACAAAACTTCCTGGTTTGATAAACATTAATGCCAAAAAAATCAACCTTTCACTAAGAGTAGCAGGAAAAACAAAACAAAACAAACAAACAAAAAACCCTAAATTTGTGTGGTCTTCCCTTCCTTTTCCCCTTAAAGAGAAGAAATCACATTTTATAGGAAACACTTTGCCCTGCATAAGACCTTCTAACCTCCAAGGAGATCACCTCACCCTCGGACCCTATAAAACCCCTGTGTCACTGAACAGTAATTTTAACCAGAATCTGTCTGCACCTTCATACGTGCAACTAGTGGCCAGAAAAGTTTAAGTATGTCCTCCAGACAGAGATAATGGTTAATGAGTAGAGGAAAGGCAGCTAATAAATTAAAATATACATTTTTTCCCTATCCCGTCTTCCATTAAGTCTTTGAATTGAAGGAGAAAAACTTTTTTTTTTTTTTTTTTTTTAAATAATCTCTCTGCATACGATGATTTTATTCTATTATTTTGCCAGATGGAGAAAATCATGATAAAACAGTACTAAGCTTCTCAGCCCCCAGGCTTTGCAATACCACAGGATGAAACAATCTGTCTGCTACCCCATTGCCACCGAGAAAAAAGAATAAATTATAGCCATAAAGAGAGCCCATTAATAATGTGCAGTTTTTCCATCAGTTATAAGAATGTTGAATAGCTTTCATTAAAACAAAGCCCTGAGCCAAGCAGTCCCTATTGCCTAGCACACTGCAAGTCACTTCCCAGTGTCATCTTTTTTCTTACTTTCTAGTCTTTCTGAAGCAGTCTCTTCAGTCTTGAGAACAATCCTATATTTAAAAAGCCCAGTCTGACCCTTTGCACAAAACCATGTCTTTCTGGCAAGGCCCCTCGGGGGAACAGCTTGGTCCTGTGTTCTTGGCTTCACCATCCTCAGCAACCGACTTTTCAGCAGTGGGTTCCCAAGGGAATCTGGCTTTACCTTTGCTGTCATGGCCCCTGGAGATACGAGATCTTGCTCCCTTTCCCCTCACAGAGCTCAGTCCTGGAGAAACGCGGACTACTGAAAACACCAAAGTCATGGAGGATTTTTGAAAATTCCTCCCTTTGTCCTCAGATGTGGCAAACATGGCTTTCTGTGCCTAAGCTCTACTGCTAACTTGATCAGAAACAGGAAGCAACAGAAATGTCGCAAGGAAGTCTGAGAAGTTGAGGTTTCTAGCCTTTCTCAGAGACTGAAAAAGTTGCACTGCTGAACTGTTTTCAGTATATGCCCTTATTCATAGTCCTGGTTGATATAGAAAATGTGTAGTATTGATCTAATTATGACTGTTGTTAAACACTCAAGGAAATTTTAATAGACTTGAATAGAAATCAAGACAATGCCATACACTTCCATCCAAGCTCACCCAGGGGCAGCAAATCAAATGAGATCAAGTTTAATATCAGAATTTATACAGCTGGATCTGAACTGAGGAGACTTTGGGTCCAGGATTACAATTACAAATTGTGAGGTTTGATGATACCTAGAATGTAACTAGCTTGAACCCAGATTCCTCAAAATTCACATTTGAAAACTGGGTTGTGACTGCACACGTGTTTACTGAGGAACCTGGAGTTTTGCATTCCCTTCTGCTCTGTTTTGGGTTTATTTTATTTTCTTCCTTTTGAGAGGGAAGAAATACTGTAGTCACTTAGAGTGAAATTTTTTACTATGCCATAACCCAGATCGGGGGTTGCGTACTACCTAAAAGTATGCATCAATCCTCTTTTGAAGATCCCACTTGGATCAACAGTGTATGAACTTTATTCTGACCTTCTATGAAGTAACTCTGCCTCTGCAGTCCTCTTACTCATGCAAACTCTTTCAGAGAGCAAAGAACATACTGCAGACACCTGAGCCATTGACTTATGCTCTTAATATTGTTTTTCTTCTAATGTTATTAGATATAAAGATTACCAGCAACTCTATTTTAATGAGGCCCATCTTGCAATTTAAGGGAGAAAGAGAGTAAATATGAAAAAAAAAAAGATTCTGAATAAATAAGAGATCTCATTTTTCTGGGACCTCTGTATGGGCCTGGCTGACAAGTGCCTTTCCAAAGTGGAAGTGGTATAATGTGTTTTCAGGGTGATGACCAAGCCGAAAGCTTCAAAGTCAAGCCAACCTCTCTAGGAAGAAAAACTGTAAAAACGTAACCTCTGACAAGCAACACTTGTGACAGCAGGAGTGGCACTCAGTGACCTCAAAATTCCTTCTAGCTTTTTTTTTTTTTTTTTTTTTTGGCTAAAGAAGTTTCAGTTGCGAGAAAATGTGATGGACTGTGAAGATATAGAGTCTTGGCAAAATGTTTTGGAAGAACCAATTCTACAGAAGTGCCCACGGCCCCAGAGGAGATCAGCTGAAGAGACTTAAATATCCTGTTTCTATTTACAAGGCTATCTGCAGTGCTTTGAGAATTTAGGGCGGAAGGGAACAGAGGTCAAGGAGTGAAAGCACAGCCTTCTTGGAAACTCAGACCCTTTTGTGGTGCAGGAAGGACTGATTTTCCAGAAGCAGAGTCTTTGGGACAAGACACTTGTGCTGGACCAGAGCCTTCGCAAGCTCCCAACCCAATGCAACTTCCACCTGCAAAGGCCTTCCTTATCTGCTCTAAGACAAAGATGGTTTGACATTATGAGTAAATTCACTGATTTTTGTTGAGATGACAGATCCTGCAATACTGGTACACCATTTCCCTTCAGAAACATCCACAGCATCCAAATTTGGGCTTCCCATTTCCTATATAATCAGCAGTGAAGCAGGAACCTCCAGGAGGTGTCAGAGCACCCAAATCAACTGCCTCGATTAGGTGCTGTGAACTGGTGTTCTTGGTGGGGAAGTCTTTGCTCAGCCACATTACCAGTAGGTAGGTGCAGGAAGGGATCCCAGCCCGCTTGGACATCCCAGGCCCTCGTTCTCAGCAGCTCCATTTGCCTTGAGATTTAGTCTGTGGGTTATTAACTCACAGGCGTTTTCTGTAGTTTCCTATAGAAAGCTACCTGTGTCCTACAGAGGTCATTATATTTATGGATGGAAAGAACAACAACAAAAGAGGAGTAGTTCATGCTTTGATTATTTTCACTTCTACCAATCTCTTCTCACTTGGAGATGCCCAGAACCAGTAGACGGAAACAAATATTTGGGAATTATCTAATAATTTAGTATTTAAGTTTTGAAGGGAGTGTTTGTTCATCTAAAACTGTTTAATAATATTTGATAATTCTTTTTCCTTTAGTTTATACATTTTTAATGTCCTTGTGTTTCTGTTATTCTACTGTTTTCCCTCACTGCTTCTATTTTCCCTTTTCCTCATGAAAATGAATGGAAAAAGCAAATAAGATAGAAAGAATGGAGAGGAAAAAAAAAAAGAAAAAGAGGAAACCAAAGAAACCCAAAGAACTGAAAAAAACATTTCACAGGTAAATGAGTTCTACCAATGCTCTAACTCCATGGCTGTTACTGAATATTGGCATACAGAATAATCTGAAATAAAAAAGGTATTTCTAAGCTCATGCTCAAGAGGATAAGTTTAATGCTTAAAAATGAATTTTTTTTTTAATATATCAAAACTTTATATTAATGTAATTCTAGGGGCTTTAATTGAATTCCTCAAGCTTGTCAGAAGCAGGAGAACAGAACTTCTGCCTTTGGCAAGCAGAACTGTACACAGTGTACCACAGCCTTTATATTTAAAGGGTATTTTCATCATGTAGAAACCTGACTGCATTGTGAGACAGTGCATCCAGGGCTTTAGCAATGGACATGGATATACAATGTCAAAGTAATTCTATCATGTAAACTGCAATAGTTTTTTTGTTAATTATTCCAATTTATATGTATTTACAAGGACAGTATTACAGTATTCTTTTTTCCTGAATAAACTTGTCTAATTCACAACACAGGGATAACCCTGTCTTTAATCATCTTCAGACACATCACAGAGGATATCCAAGGTGCTGCAGTGGTGGCATGCACTTGTTCAGCAGATACAGGAGCAAGAGGCTGGGCTGCCTCGGGGCTCATCTGGGTCCCTGGAATTTAAATAACAGTGAGGAAAAGTAGCGCTACACTTTGGGTGCAACACGGTGCTGCTGAGAGGAGGTTTTAGCCCTAAAAGCATAGCAGAGGCTGTGATCCTGCAATGCCTTTCACACATTACAGAGAACCTTGTGGAAAGTTGGCATGGTTTTTAAGTGCTTTGCATTTTGTTGTGTTCCAATGCCAGTAAAACATTTGTATGAAGATTTACTGCTTTGAGCATTTTAGTTGAATGCTAATTAAAATTTGGGATTCAAGCCTGAAAAGCATTTAATACTTTTGTCCTGACTCAGAAGAATGTTTCACATTAAGCAGATGTTTCATTGCAGCCAAGAGGCCCTAAAAACATGAGATTGCTTAAATAGATCAGTGTTTTTAAACAGGGATAGAGAGAGAGACATTTTGGTGCTTTTGTAACAGAAGCCTAAGCAATCTTGAGGCGTGATGTTATATGAACAATTCAACAGTGCTCATTTGTCCAGTCTTTATATTTTTAAGGAGTCACTCAGTCTTCATTACCATATAGACTAATATTTTTAAAGCCCCAAATAACTTCTCTTCAACTTTAAAATTCAACAAGGAGCAAGTGTGCGCTGGTGTGTTTTGGTTCGTACTTGTGCGTATTGGTGTGTGCTGCAGGGTAGTGGTGTGTTCTGATGTACATTGGTGTAGTTCTGTGTGCTGCTGTGCAGGGGTGCTGGTGTACTGCTCTTTACTGATGTGTGCAGCTGTGTACTGGCGTGCACAGGTGTGTAAGTTACTGTGCACTTGTGTGCACTGGTGTCTGCTGGTGTGTACCGGTGTGTGCTGTATTGTAGTTGGGTGTTCTGGTGTGTAGTGGTGTTTACTGGTGCCTGCTGGTGTTAATTGTAGTAGTGTGCACAGGTGTGAGCTGTGGTATTGTGGTGTGTGCTGGTGTGTGTTAGTGTGCATGGGAGTGTGCTGGTGTGTACTGGTTTCCACTGGTGCATGCAGGTGTGCGTTAGTGTGCTGGTGTGTACTGCTGTGCGGGGCTGTGTACTGGTGTGTTCTGGTTTGCGTTGCTTTGCACTGGCGTGCGCTGCTTTGTGCTAGCGTGTGCGGCTCTGTAAGAATGGTCTATAAAAGGACTATAAGTCAATCATCTTATGCCATATATACGGGGACAGCCCGAGAGCCCATTGAGCTCTCCTTGCATGGCAGTGGGCTGCATGCCAGGATGTCCCCTTGAGCAGGGACGGCTCTCAAGGATTCTCCTCAAGGTTAAGATCTTAGGACATGCTGGACAGGTGATGGTGATGGTGACTGTGAGGTCACTTGTGCTTGAGAGGCTGCTAGGTCAGCACAAGTCTGCTAGATGCTCTTGATTTTTTTCTCCATGGCTTTTGTCTGTGTGTGCGAAAGCTCAGTGGTGAATATGGGGTTCATGATGGTGACTGTGAGGTCGGTTGTGCCTGAGAGGCCGGTAGGCCAGTTTTGGGCTCATGGCTGCTCATGGGGGTTGTGACCTCCCTTGTGCCTCAGTGCGGGATAGGGCAGTGCTAGTCTAACTCATGGGGGTCAAGATAATTCGCAACACTCATTTCCAATCATGCGGAGTTAACATCTAACTTTCTGCTCTCAATTCCAACAGAGTCATAGTTATGTTTGATAATATCTGACTTTCCTTTACCACCTTCTGCAATTCTTTTATAGCTGCATATGGCAGTGGTTCCCACTGCGGCGGCACATCAGGTCTGTACACGACCAGCATAGCCATTAACATTTCTAAGCCCCCCTCCAAACTGCCTCTCTCCTAAACATTACCCAGCGATCGGACCCTCGGTCCCATTTTGTAGCCCCGCTATGTGGGTCTGGGGGGTACAAATCGGGTTCCTTCTTCGGGTCCAGGGGGCCTGAGTCGAACGGATCGTCACACGGAGGATCGGCCGCCCCTGCTATAGCGGTGCTGACCGTGCTGCCGCTCATGCTGATCGCTTTTGTGCTCCTGAAGAGCCCAGGCTCTTTTTAAGGTGAGCATTATCTGCCACCAGGTGGTCACGAGTTTTACTGCAGCGGTATCACCATCTGCCATTGTCTCCCTAAGGTGCTTTCCGAGATCTTTCCACGCCTCTCGCTGGAAGGTGCCTTCCTTTGGGAAAATAGGTACCTTCTCCCAAATCCACTCTAGTAGCGTGACTAAATCCTTCCCGGAAACATCCCGGTTCTGTTCGCACATCATGCGCTGCAGCACGTCCAGGCTGCATTTCTGCTCTTGAGACATTCCACCTCCCATGGTTCCCAAGCCGCTCGGGTGTAATTCGGCGCTAGGTGCACACCAGAGTTCTTCCTGCTCCTGGTTCGACTGCGCTATGTTGCCAGGTTCAGTATTCATGAGCCTCCTCAATGTTCGTGCCCCACACTGGGTGCCATTTGCAGCGTATGAAGGAATCACAGACTTCGGTGTAGTGAAATCAAAGACCTTTATTTACAGTTAAACACAACTTATATAGCTCCTAACCCCAGAGACAGTCCCTGTTCTCCCTAGCAGCACGCGAAGGCCAGCAAGTCAGTCAAAGAATCAACTAGATGATCACGTGTTGATCACGCTCAAGGCCGTACAATAAGCTTGATCATGTTCTGGCCATGTGTCTGCAGTTTCCCACCTCTCCTGCTCTGCTCCCCATCTACCGACGAGACATTCTTTGCTATTGAACTAGGCTGAGCTCCACACTTGGTTTTTCTGACATGCCTAATGCATCAGTGGCTGATAGGCCCATGCTGGACAGGTGATGGTGTTGCTAATTGTGAGGTGAGTTGTGCCTGGGAGGCTGCTCAGTTAGCAAAAGCCTGCCAGGTTCTCCTGGTGGTTGCTAGATCCGCTCTTGGATTGAGGCTGTAGTGATAGGATAGAATTAGGAGAGGGAGGAAGCGTAGAATGCCACATGGAGTGAGGCTGCAAAGGGCATGCCAAGGGAAGTGCTGGGCTGTGCCAAGACCTGTTCCTGGACACCTTTCTGGTTCAAATAGGAAATGGGGTGGGTGATATGAGGTTTTGACTATATGTGATACTTGATTGGTGGTGAAGGTCTGGGAAATGGAGGAAGCGTAGATCGGTGTAGCTGTAGCAGGTGAAGGCCATGCGGAAAATGAGCCTGCAGCTGCAGCTAGTACAACCCTGAAGGGAATATAACCAAGTGGAAGGAGCCCTGAACAAGTAGCTTGAAGGCTGAGCTGAAGGAGCAGATGCATGGACCAGCAGCTCAGCCCCCCAAGGAGCCATGGAACATCCTACAAATGCATGCAGACCAGTGAAGTGTGCAAATATGGACTGGCCAGAGTTAGAAGAAACAGGACCTGATGAAGAGCAAGCTCACAAGCCCTTGCTCCTCAATTGCCACCATGATTGTACTACAACAGATCAGCACTTGGATTGAGGCTGTAAAGAGCATGCCAAGGGAAGTGCGGGACTGAGCAAAGACTCTTTCTTGGGCTGCTTTCTGTGTCTGGTCCACACTGGGGGTGTGTGCTGGTTTGTGCGTAGCTGACTCTATGTTAGGATTTAGGAAGGGGGGTTCTTTTTGGGGTTAGCATGGGGAGAGGGAGGATGGGTAAAGCCCCATTTGGAGCGATGCTGCAAAGGGCATGCCAAGGGAAGAGCAGGGCTGTGCCAACACCCATCCCTGAACACCCTTCTGGTTCGATCCAAAAATGGGGTGGGTGATATGAGGCCTTGGCTATATGTGATACTTGGTTTCTGGTAGTAATTTAGGAGAGGGAGGAAGTGTAGATGCACCCTTGGTCTGAGGCTGTAAATGGAAAGCCAAAGGAAGTGTGGGGCTGTGTGAAGACTCCTCCCTGGGCTACTTTCTGGGTCTAGCCCTCATTGGGGTGGATGGTAGTTGGTGTGTAGGTGACTGTGCGTTAGGATTCGAGGAGGGTTTTGTTTAGGGTTAGTATTGGGAGAGACAGGATGCGTAGAAACCCACTTGGAGTGAGGTTGCAATGCTCAGGCCTAGGAAATTGCGGGATTGTGCTGAGGTTCATATCCGAACACCTTTACAGCTCAAACCGGAAATGGGGTGAGTAATATGAGGACTTGACAATTCCTGTTAAATAGGGGTAAACCTTTAGAAAAGGAAGGAAGCACAGAGCCCCACTTGGAGTGATGCTGTAAAGGGAATGCCAAAGGAAGTGTGGGACTGTGCCAGTACTCTTCCCTGGGCTATTGCCCCATGGCAGCTTGATTGTAGTTACACAGTGCTTGGCCAGAGTACCATTCCCTACGTGTGGTTGCTAGCATGACGGTAGGGTCTGATTAGCAGCTGGTTTCCCTCTTACCTCAATTAATGTCTGTCACATGTTTCAGCATGCCATTCTGTCCATAGCAGAGGTAGTTCTGGATGTAAAGGTGGTTGTTGTACCAGTTAAGTGTGGACTTAAAGACTTTATTCAACTTCATAACTGAACTGTTTGCTGTCAAACTGATAGGAGTTGATTCTCCCACAGGATCCAGAGCTCCAGAAGTGTTGGCTATTTCTGGAGGGACCTGTGTGTTGTCTTTGGAGGAGTTCTGCCAAGACAGGACAGGAAGAGGATCCTAAGACAGCCCTAAGCACTGGGCGCAGGCCAAATTCTCCTCCCATTTAAGGCAGCTGTGGGTTTTGGTTGTGTTTTCTTTTTGGGGGTGGCAGGGGCGGGGAGGGGGAAATGTCAGCCGGCTCCCGGAGCACAACTGGATTGGATCACAGGCAAACAGAATAAAGCAGAAGGGATGTCCTTGAGGGCAAGGGCTGGCTTTGCCTGTTCCAGCTGTGCTCAGTGTTAGTTAGCATGGGGCTTTCTTCCCCATGTGCACATGGCATGCAGATGTGCCCTTATCTTTTAGCTGCAACACCCTCATCCCTGCTTTCTCCCTCCTCTCGCACTGTAGGCTACTCCAAGAATTCCTTCTCCTACCTCATTCCTCAGGGGCAATGACCAGGACCTTTCGTGCTGTGCTAAGTGAGTTTAAAAAGCTAAGAAAGAGCAAAAAGAAACAAAGAACCACACAAACCAACAAGCACCCATTGCAAAGGAGTGGGTGTTTCAGCCTTTCCTCCTCTTAGCAGAGGGAGAGATTAGGTAGGTGATGATGAACCAGCCATAAGCTCTTGCCATGTGGTGGTTTGAGTCCCATAGAAATCTATGGCAAACTCTTCCATGCTCTTAGCAATTCCACCTGTGGCTTGATCTGCTGATGAGTTCTTTTCCCTAAGAAGGATCCAGAATTCAAGACCCATATTCAGTGAAATCATCACCATGGAGAGAACCCAAGGAAGCCGTTGGCTTTCTCCTCTTTTCACAGACTGCAGCATTTGGGACTGAGCAGTTGCTGTGAAATGATGTTTGCTGCTCTCTAGCTTGCAGCAGGTGCTCCTGCAGCTTCTGCAGCTTTTGTAAAGGGCGGCCAGCCGGGCTTCCGCCTGCCCTCGGCAATGCAAGTGGAGGAGCAAGATCCATCTCCTCTCGGCATGGCAGACGGATTGTAGTTATAGCTCTTAATGCTCTTAATGCAGAGAGCCTCCCTGAGCTAGGGCAGTCTACAGCATGGCCGAGCAGAGCAGTGACAGGACAGCGCCCTTCAAAGTCTGCCCTTGACTCTGAGATGAAGGGCAAAGAGTCAGCCAGAGGTCTCATGCAGCCTGGCACATGCTGGCCCCAGCTCCTACAAGTTTCGGGGCCTCTGCCTTCTTTCTTCTGCCTGCATTTTGGCATGGCGCTCTCCTGGGCACTGAGGAATTGTGAGTTGTGTTGCTGACACCAATCGCCACTCTTCATATTGCCCTTATGAATCTGTTACTTCTTAAAATGCTCCTTTGGCAATATCCACTGCCCTGAAAACACCCGCAGAGTGGCCGGTGTCTTGAGAGCCAGTTTGATTCCACTGAGAAGCAGGATGCCGTTGGAAAAGGAGGCATGGCCATGCAAGGCGGGTGCTGGGACCCCTGGGCAGAGGCAGCCCCCGCTGCCTCCATCTCCTGGCAGCACCAGAGCTCGTCTGAGCTGCTCCTGGCCTGGTTCAGCTCCACAACCTGCGGCCAGGACAGGCCGTGTAGTGTCCCCGGGCCAGCGCTGGAGCCACAGGCGACCTGAGCAGAGGCCAGTGGGGAGCCAGGTCACACCACACACTGGGGACTAAGTCCCTTGGGGCCAGCCCTGGCCTCCTTGTAGACCAGACCCCTTTTTGTCACAGCCTGGCTGAAGCAGAATCCCTGTGAAAGGACAACCCCATCATGTAGGGGAAATGTCTTCCCAATGCTCAAGGGCTGTCAAGAAAAGGAAGCTGATTACTTGTTTTCTGATCATCAGAGGATCCCACAGGGCTGGGGCCATTAACCCCTTCGATATGTTCCTGCCCTGCCTCAGAGTGGACATTGTGTTCACAGCTTTGCTGCTGGTGCTACATCAGGTGGGGAGGCTGCCCCTGCCTGTGCCCTCAGACACCATCCCCCTGCCTAGCACCTCTCAGCTAGTCCCATTTCTGGCGGACACAAGCTCCAAGCCACCAGAGTGGCTTCTCCACCTGTCCACTGTTGCTCAGGTGCAGTGCTGGATGTGCCACGTAGTCCCAACTGAACTCAGTGGGATTCAGCAGGGACTCTCCCATGATGTCACTGCTCTGGGTGCAGCGGCTCCATGTGCCTTCCAAGCCCATCTTCCTAGCGTCAGATTCATCCTGTTCTGCCTGGCCGGGCAATTCCACCGGCACCACGTCTGTCCACACATTCCAGAGGGACATGTCCTGTCCTCTCTGTGCCCAGCAGAGAGACAGAGTAACTTTGTGATAGCTCAGGGTGAGCACAGGCACTGATGGGTCACACAGTGTGATGCAGCTTGGAGGGGAAGCCCAGGACTGCCAGGAGGTTTTTTGCAACCATCCTCAAATCCAGTGTCAAGGCACAAAAGTGCCTCTGGGCACCAAAGCAACATTTGGTGTCTCACAGATAGATGAGGGATCCATAGTCCTCAACAGCCTCACGGCTGCAGCCAAATGACACTAATGTGTCTTACTTTGTGAAACTCAAGTTAACTTGCTGATCTCCAAATCCCCTAGAAAGACTAAAGCCCCCTCATTCAGCCCTGCTCATTTCTAGATGGGTGAGGAGAGCGTTTCCCACCAAAGCTGTGATCCGGAGTAACTCTGTCTTCAGGAGCAGCAGCAGCTGCTCCTACTCTGGCCCTTCACTTTGCCCTCCCAACACCCTTTCATCTGTAGTGAGGAATAGGCCTAAAACACAAAAAACTACACTTCCATTCAAAAAGATGCACCATCTCCCTCTGTCTCAGAGCACAATCCGTGAGACAACCTTGCCGGCACCCTGAGGGCAGGAAGTGCCGCTCCAGGAAGGGAGAGGAGAAACGGGAACATATTAGACTAGAACTGAAGAAATCGGTGTCAAGTTCATGGCCTCAGACTGGTCAGGACAAGCAGCATCTTGAGGTTTACACAGATGCTGACAGCACGTAAATGATCTCCAAAAAATTCTTACACTCCAGGCAGCAGGTTTAAGTACAGAAATTTTCCAGAGGGACAAAGAAACAACAAACAAAGAGTTCTATGTGTATAGTTACACTATCTGTACAGATTTGCTTTACATTAACTGGCCAATCCAACCGGACCTGCACATCAGCATACGTTAGCACGAGAGCCGAGTGAAGCTGAAGTCGGTAAGGCGGCAGAAAAAGGTCCTTTGAGGAGGCGGCACAAAAAGGTCCTTTGAGGAGGCGGCAGAATCCCCGTGGTTGGAGTCAACCCTCGAGGCGAGTCCAGCGCAGGCCCCTGGGCCCCGCGCCTGCTGCTCGGGGCTCAGCGCTGCCCCGTCCCGACGCGGCTG
>VZSV01000103.1:2482616-2533990 GCA_013398735.1 Nothocercus julius
TGCGGCTGCGCCCCCGGGGGAGCCCCTCCGCCAGCCTGGGCGCCGGGCCGAGCGGTCCTGGCCCTGGCGGCCCCCCGGTCAAGGGCTGCGGCGGAGGCGGCGGCAGCAGAGCAGGAGCCCCCAGTGCTGCCGCTTCCGCGGGCCGGAGCAGAGAGCAGGGCCTGCCTGGCGTGGCCCGGCCCTGCGCTGACTCCGCTGCTTCTCTGCCCCCCAGATGGCAGGACGGAAACTCCTCGTCCTTTTTGGCAGCCAGACTGGGACAGCTCAAGACACAGCCGAGAGGATCGGCAGGGAGGCCAAACGGCGGCACTTTGAGTGCCGAGTGGAGGCGCTGGACACCTGCGACGTGGTGAGCGCCGCTGCCGAGGGGGCTCCAGGCGGTTCTGCTGCTGCTCCCTCTCGGCACGGGCTGTGTCTAGGGCTGGGGTGTTGCCCCCCGTGCTGTGGGCTGCTGTATTTCATCAGGTCGCGGTTCTGGGCCAAGCCCCTGCTCCAGCAGGGACACCTAGAGCACATGGCACAGGGTGGCAGCAGGGCATGTGGCACCGGTTATTCCTCCCCAGGGTCCAGAGCCTGCACTTGCCCTTGCTGAGCCTCACGAGGTTCCTCTCGGCCCAGCCCTCCAACCTCTCCAGGTCCCTCTGAAGGGCAGAGCAGCCCTCTGGAGCATCGGCCACTCCACCCAGTTTGGTGTCACCCGCAATCTTGCTGCAGGTGCGCTCTGTCCCCTTCTTCCAAGTCCATGGCCACGTTCCAGTCATGCCCCCCCATGTCTCAGTAACTGCAACGAGATCATGGCCCTGCAGCCGCCCACGCACCTCCAGTTCGCCGTGTTCGTGCCCCGTGCCGTGTGCGTTTGCCCAGAAGCATTTGAGTTGGGCTCCCCATGTGCCTCTCCTTCTAGCTGGGGCAGCTGTAACTGGACTCTGTGGCTCTCAGCAGCTCCCCTGTTTTGCCTTGTCCCCTCTCTAGGCTCCAGGCATCCTCTGATGGCTCTGGAGTTAAGCTGGTGGGAATGGCAGGTTTGTCGTCCCGTACTTGTCACCAGCAGCTCTGAAGATCCCCCCTTCCCCATGGAATCTAGTGTAAAGCCCCATCAATGAGCCTGCTAACTTATGGCCAAGGACCCTCTTCCCCCTTTGGGAAGGATGAATCCTGCCCGATGCCAGCTCGCCTGGTGCCACATAAGGCTTCCCGTTGCTGAAGAAGCCAAAGTTTTGGTGATGACAACAGCCACAGAGCCACGTGTTATTGGACTGTCCTCCTGCCCCTTTCCATGTTGCTGATGCGAGCAGCTGGGCTAGGGCCCGTGTTTGCCAGCTCCTGAGCTGCGTGCGTCTCTGTGCTTGTCTGTGCCCACAGGCAAACCTCATCCATGAACCCTTGGTGGTGTTTGTGTGTGCGACCACGGGCCAGGGCGACCCACCTGACAACATGAAGGTAGGATACATTGGGGTCCATGTTGTTTTTATGCATCGGGTCCTATGACTGGATTTCCTTTTCTGAGCAGCTTGAGTTCTGCTTCTGTTTGGAACTGCAGGCTTTGAAACATTGCCCGTCATCCCTGCAGGGTGGCATCAAGCAGATTTTGGCTGAATGAGCCTGAGAAGCATCTCGTGCTCCTGAGGGGCCGTGGCCAGGAACGCTGGTGATATTTCAAGAGCTTAAGAGCTGAGAGGGGCCCTTGCTCTAGCAAGAGCCTCAGCGTTGTGGAGGCCCCTAGAGCATCCCCTTTGTAGCAGATAGCACTAGCAGAGCTCGCTCCAGGCTTGCTCGTGTCGCTGAGGTGCTCTGAGGTTACAGGCAGCGTGTGAAGAGACGTGCTGAGCAAAGGAAGGTGCGCGGCTGCGCTCCCTGCCCTGTCCGCGCTCAGCAGAGGGGCAGGGGCAGCTTGTGCAGGATGGGACATGGTGGGCACTGGGGCAGGGGTCCTTGCTGCGCAGGGTGACTGCCCAGCCGTGCTCCTTTATAGATGTTCTGGCGGTTTCTGTTCCGGAAGAACCTGCCCCCCAGGTCCTTGTGCCAGATGGACTATGCTGTGCTGGGCCTCGGAGACTCCTCTTATCCCAAGTAAGCAGATCTCCTTAGCTCCTTGCTGCCCTGCAACAGCAGCTCCTCGCTCCTCTGGCAAGAGCAGAGAGGCTGGGGAACAGAGGGGTAGAGGGAGATGCCAGAGTCTGGCTCGAGAGCAGCATCTTGGACAAGCTCAGATTTCCACCATCCTTAAAAACTCCCTGTCCTGGGAGCCCACGTCCCTGGCGGCCCCCAGGGATTGGGCTGCTGCCTGTTTCTCTCCTCTGAACCTCCTCTGCCAGATTGCTAGAGCATCCCAGACACTATTGCCCAGCCAGCTGTTGCAGTGCTGTTACTCTGCTTGTATCCCAAGAAAGCCGATGCACCAGGTTTCACTTGTGTGAGCAGCAGGTGGCCGGAGCTGTCCCTGTGCCACTGCAGGTGCGTGCTGGGCTGCGGGGGGAGCTGCCCGCTGCAGCTGCACTTGTTTTTTGCCCAGGTTTAATTTTGTTGCGAAGAAGCTGCACAAACGGGTGCTGCAGCTCGGGGGCAGCCCTCTGCTGCCGGTGGCACTGGGAGACGACCAGCACGACTTGGGGTAAGAGCCTGGTGGGGATGCACAGCGGGAGGAGAACGCTGGGTCGCGTGTTGGAAGCTGTTTTGGATTTGGGGTGGCAGCGCCCACAGTTGCTTCTCTCAGCGGGTGAGCTCTTCTGTGCGGCGGTTGTGCCTCGGAGGGCAGGTGAGAGCAGCTGAGGGACACGTTTCCTCGTGTGAGTCTGGAGGGGGAGCAGCATGGAGTTAGCGGGTGTGCTGGGAATAGGGAGCAGAAGCAGGTTTTCTGCTTTGCCCAGCAGTCTGGTGCTGTCCATGTGCTGTGTGCGGCTGGCAGGACGAGGGCGAAGGCCATGGTGATGCGGGGCCCTGCAGGACCCTTCTGCCATGACAGCTGCCATGCAGGCTGCAGGGCTGACAGCTCTGGAGCTTGGGGAGGAGGTGGGAAAATCAGTGCTCTGCTACAAGCTGGATCTCCCCTTTGCAGACCAGATGCAGTGATTGATCCCTGGCTGCTGGCCTTATGGGACAAGATCCTTGCCTTGTATCCCCTCCCTGCAGGCGTCGAGATCATCAGCCCAGATGTGCGGTGAGTGCAGAGGGTGAGCAGGGAATGCTGGCAGCTTCCCAGCCCCACTAAGGCCTGGCTGGTGCGGAAGGCCCTGCTTCCCTGGGACAGAGCTCTGCTCTGCTTTGGCAAGCAAACCTTTCTGCATTGCCTTTCTGCATATGCCATTGTCTCAGGTGTCCCTTAGAGTTTGGCCTTGCATGGTCCATCTACTCCCTTGTGGCCGTGGTGTGTGCCAGCTGCCCTGTCCCGGTCCTGCCCACCTCCCTGTCATGATATGCCCCTGTGGGTGGTGGATGTTGTGGGATACTTCAGGTTGTTTCCTGGCGCAAACTCTAGAGCTAAGGCAACAGAGGAGCTCTGGCATGGAGGTAACTGTTCTGCACTGCTGCCTTCCCCACAGCCTGCCCCCAAAATACACCCTGCACTACGTGGCTGAAGGCTCCTCCTGCTCTGAAGGTGACGTGCTCCAGCCAAGAGCAGTCACGGCTCTTCCCTCGGAACAACATCCCTTTGCTGCTCGGATGGTGTCCAATGAGCGAGTCACGGCAGAATCCCATTTCCAGGATGTCCGGCTCATTGAGTTTGATGTCACGGGCTCAGGAATGATGTGAGTGTTTTTGTGGCTCCCCCAAGCTTTGCCTCCTCGTGCCATGGCTTGATGCAGGAGGCTTGATGCTTGTGTTGTCCTTCCCTGCCAATCCTTGGGGTCCTGGCAGCGCAGGGTGCCTAGGTGACCTGATGTTGTAGCTCGTTCTGTGTGCTTGTGTTTGGGCTTCTGCACCTGCCCTGGTTGTTGCAGGTCAGAGAGACGTGGACAGGCAGGAGGGTTGGGCAGAGAGGACCCTCCTGCAGTTCAGCAAAGGCACCTGCAGGGTGCTGCACTTGAGGATGAATAACTCCAAGCACTAGGAGAGGTTGGGGGTTGAGCTGTTGGAGAGCAGCTTTGCACAGAAGGACCTGGGAATCTTGGTGGACAACAAGTCAGTTGTGAGGCGACAAGGTGCCCTTGTGGCCAAGAACCCAGGGCTGCGTTGGTACTGCCCTTGTGAAAGGGGAGTCAGGTCTCCCATAACTTCCTTCCCCTTGCCCTTCCTTCACCGATGTCTGAGGCTGCAGCCCATTTTCCATGATTGTGTCCTTGCTATTCATGACAAAGTGAGGGCATGGTGGGCGGCACGACCCAATGTGGGGTGTGCCCATGGGCCGTATGTCTTTGCCTTGTCAAGGCAGAGAGCATAATGTTAGTGACACTGCATTTTTGACTAAGTTCTGGCATCTGGCAGCTGCTGGTGAGGGTCCTTGTGCTCTGCATGTCGGCCTGCCCTGGGGCTGTGCTTAACAGGCACTGCTGGATGTGCAGGTTCAGCGCAGGAGACATCGTGATGATCCAGCCCCAGAACAACCCTGAGGATGTGCAGCAGTTTTGCCAGCTCTTGCGCCTTGATCCAGACAGACACTTTGTGCTGAAGCCCTCGGAGCCAGGTAGGTCCTTCTGGCTGCTCCTTTCCCTTTGTGCTGGGATGGTGCAGCCCCCTGAGCTTTGGGCCAAGTTGGAATCTGCTTTTCCTTTGCTTTGGGGCTGCTAAGTGAGGAGTTGGGGGTGACTGATGGGTCCAGGACATGCACGTGTGTTGCTTGCTGAGGGTCCCTCCCCTGCTAGGCCTTTTGTGTGTGTGGCTCCTGTGCTGGGGCCATGTGATTCATGGCAGGAAGGCAGCTGTGTGTGTGCTGCACCCATGCCTGCACCCAGGCCAGAGCGTGAAGGCCTCTCTGTTTCCCCAGGCCAAGAGCCAAGCCAGGTTGCTCAGAGTGCTCTCGTGTACCTGTGGTTTCTTGCTGTGGGTGTGTTGTTCTCCTCACTTACTTGCACCCCAGAGACCTCCTTGTGCAGCCACTCACTGGCCCCATGACTAAAGAACCCCCTTGGAGTCACCCCCAACTGCCTTGCCAGGCCCTGCCACGGTTCTGCAATCTGCCTGACGCCAGGAGAGCCCTCCCTTGTGCCCAAAGTGCCCAGCCGGCTGTGGTCAGAGCGCTGTCCAGACTGACTGGGAAATGGGATCCTACATCGATCACGAGGAATTGGAGGTGGCAGGAAGACAGTGATATCTACCGTGGTATCTCCTGGGAAACTCCATTCCTTTCCCTCACTTCCTGAAGCTCTGACGTGTGCTCCCCCCTTTTCTGGTCCCCTCCAGGAAGGTGGGAACACAGCAGACAGTTTTAGCATCCCACTCTTTTTGCCCGTCCGGGGAGAGAACGTGAATCGCTTGATCTCAGTCTCCCTGATGTGCTCTATACCAAGAAAGGAGAAGTGCTTGAGCCTGCAGAGGACACAGAGCTCCTCTGCTTCATGGCAGCTGAAGCTGGGCACTACCGTGAGGGCCCTCAGGAGGGCGTCTGTGGCCCGGGAAGCATCCAAACCACCCCAACAAGAAAGGAGTTCTCTGCCTCCAAGATGCCAGAGCTTTATTCCCGCTGTCTTTAAATATTTTTGATGTGGATCTGTCCCAACATTGCCACCCTGGCTTTTTGACCCATGTTCATGGTGCTGCTTCTCCTGGAGGATCACAGGTTTTGCTTAATGCATCTCCAGCTCTATGTGGAATCTGTCAGGCTGCAGAACGTGTTGGTGCATCAGTTTGGTGTAATTAGATGCCAAATTCGGGAGAGCAGTTCTTCAGTGCTCATTTCGGAAGCAGTGCCAGGGCTCTTTTCATCCTTCCTTTCCTAGTGTCTGCTGCTGCCTGCAGAGATGTTCTCAGTGCTCCTACAATTTACCGTAGACACCTGCTGCTTCCCCTGCAGCGGCAGACGCTTTGAGAGAGTTTGTCTTTCCTGCCTCTTCCTCTCTGCTAAGCCCAGCAGTGCTGGGCCCCAGGCGTAGAAAGCAAACCCAAGAGAAGCTGAGGCAGTTCCTCATGCTTTGGGGGAGAGGCCTGACCCAGCAGACGCTGCTCTTTCCACTGCAGCGCATGTACACAAGGGGAGACGTGTCCCGAAGCACTTACATAGAGCAAGGGACCACCCCGTTTGACCCTGCCAGGTTTCTCTGTGTGAAGCCAGTGGGCTTGCAGGGATGGTGGCAGTTCAAGTCATCTCCACTAGTAGCTTGCCATGATGTGCAGGTGCTCGCAAAGAGCTGGGCTGCCCTTGCTTCAGGTATCGGGGTAGGACTCAAATGTGGAGGGGCGTCAGGCAGGCTGTGCTCAGATGTGGTGCCTGGGAGCTGGCCCTGACGTCCGGCCGGTGCTTTGCCTTGCAGGCACTGCCCTCCCTGCCCTGTTGCCACAGCCCTGCACCATCCGGCACCTGGTTACCCACTACCTGGACATCTCCTGCGTGCCACGGCGCTCCTTCTTTGAGCTCTTGTCCTCCTTGTCTGAGAATGAGCTGGAGCGCGAGAAGCTGCAGGAGTTCAGTTCAGCACAGGGCCGGGAAGAGCTGTTCAGCTACTGCAACCGGCCGCGCAGGACCACTCTCGAGGTAGGGCTGGGTGAGCACGGCCAACGTGCCCAGTGAGGACAGCGTCTTGGCACAAAGCCCCGAGACATCTCTTGGCTGGGGAGTTTTATGTACGTCTCTCATTATCTGAAATGTCCTCTGCTTTGGCCCTGGTGGGGCAGAGCGGCTCCCTGCCCTTGGATTAGCCCTGCTCTGCAGCCTGGGCAGAGAGTGTGCGGGGTCCTGGGGGCAAGGGGAGAGCGCTGGGTTGCTGCTCGGAATCCCCTCGTGCGGTGCCTCCAGTTGAGTGGCCTGGATGGGGCAGGGAAGCAGTGCAGGGGAGCCGTGGCCCCGCAAGAGCCAGCCTGGCGGCTCCAATTCTCCCCTCTGCTTGCCTTGACCAGGCCCTTTGGGATTTCCCTCACACCACGTGTGCCATTCCAGCCGAGTATCTGCTGGACCTTGTTCCTCGCATCCGACCTCGTGCCTTCTCCATCGCCTCCTCTCAGCTGGTAAGAGGTTGGTCATTGCAGACCTAATGTCAGGCACTGAACTGAGGTGCTGTCAAGTGCTGGCCTAGCAGCTTGTGCTGTGCAAGCTGCAGGTGTTGAGGAAATAACTCCCAGACTCTGTAAACACCCCCAGGGCACCCAAACACCCCCTCCACTGTGAGCCTTCAGCTTGCTGCCATGGTGGCTGTTAATCCCTGTGGCCTGGCCAGCCTCTGGCCTAGGACATTTACCCTTGTGCAGGCCTGTAAGTGGTGCTGATGAGTCCTGGGGTCCTTGTGCTGTGTGGGAAGTGGTGCCGTGGAGGCTGGGCAGGTCCCCTCACAGTGCGGCCATGGGAGGGCTGAGGGAGGGTTGTTTCCTGCTGCTTTCAGGAGGTGACAGGGGGACCTGGCCCTGGCAGCTTGGCAGGCATCAGCCCAATTACCTCCTGTTTTTACTGCCCAGAGAGCTTGGACTGTGTCTGCCTGCCTGGCCAGCTGGTCAGAGCATCCTGAGGCAGTGCTGCCCTGCAAAGCCTCTTTCCCCACTGGAAAGGCCTTAGTTGAGGATTGTTTAGTTGTGTGTCCGAGGAACCGTTTCGGGTTAGAATCCAGGGGAAGCACAAACGTGTTCCTGGAAAAGTCACTGGCCTTTTCCTGCGGAGCTGGGTTGTGTGTGACCTGTCCTGCTGCTCCTGGAGCTGCTCCCTGCCTGCAGATTGATACCTGTCTCTAGCAGCTGATGACATGTGAGAAGTTGCCTTTTGCCCAGGGCTGCTTTTTAGCCATGTGCGCTTGCTGCTCTGCTGTTCTGCTGTAACTGATTATTATTTTTCTCATCTTGGATGTCTCATTTTGTATGGTTCCCACCTGCACACAGGTTCACCCCAACCGGATCCAGATCCTCATGGCAGTGGTGCAGTACAAGACACGGCTCAGCAAACCCCGCCGTGGTCTCTGCTCTACCTGGTTGGCTTCCCTCAACCCACAACACGGTAACAAATTGCTTGGACTATGCAGAGGTCTCCGTGCGCTGCCCCAGAGCACAGTGCGGATCCCATAGGATGATGGTGGATCTGCGTGTGTGTTCGCAGAGCCTGCCCTGAGCACCCTCCGTTGCTGGTTTACTCCCTGCTTCCCAGCACTCCTGCTGCCAATTTCAGTGTGTCTCCCTGTGCCCACAGCTGGCTGCACCTGGCATCCTGGATCTGGAAATGCTCTGGTTGCTGGACATGTCCAGCCTGTGAAGCTCTGTGAAAAATGGTGATTCCTATGAGCACCTCCTGTCCTGTCCCCCTAGGCCAGTGTGTGCTGCTCTGATGACCAAGCCCCTGAACTGGGTCCCCTAGGAAGTGCAGTAAGCTGCTAGGGTGTGCGTGCTGCAGGAGGGCCGGGGATTGCTCTGTGTGACTGCAGAGCAAGAGTGGGTCTTCTTAGAGTACCCAAGAGACCCTTCTCTTAGAGAGACGGGTCTCTTGAGCCCTCTGTGTCTCCCTTAGATGCCAGGCAGGTTCAGATCTCTGCTTGCTTCTGCCACTGTCTTTGATGGTACCTAGTGTGTGTGTGAGGAGGGAGCTGTCCCAGTGGCCCTGTGCTGTGGCGCTTTTGCCTTGCTCTGGGCTTCACTCGAGCACTTTGCAGAGTGACAAAGCGGTGGCTGGGCCAGCTGAACGGCCTTTCCCAGTGCCACAGTGTGCCGTAGCATCAGGAGCACCTTGGTGCGGGGGACGTGTTAAACCAGGCACAGTCCCTATTTGCAGAGCCTTGTGGCCGGCGCAGCTTTGGGCTGGCCTAGGCAGTGCTCTCTGCGGGGCCTGTGCTGGGTGATTTGTGAAAGCAGTGGTCCTGCAGTGCTGCTAGCTGGCTTGTGTGTTTTGCAGATGTCCGGGTCCCTCTTTGGGTGAAGAAAGGGGCAATGAAGTTCCCAGATGTTGCTGACACCCCGGTGATCATGATCGGCCCTGGCACAGGCGTGGCACCTTTCCGAGCAGCAATAGAGGAGCGTGTAGCACAGGGACGCAGAGGTGAGGGAAGATCCTGGCAGGATCTCTTCAAAGAGGCAGGTTTGTTCAGTACACACAAGGGAAGGCCTGGGGGCTCCTGAGGCTTTGGAGGGGCGTGCGCTGTCCTGCGGTTAAGTGGGAGGGAGCTCGGCTGCTCTGTGGCAGGACAGAGAGCAGGTCCATGTGTGCTGGAGGAGGCAGGGACTAGAGACAGGTGTGTGTGAGCCCAAGGGTTATCGCCAGGCGGCACTGCCAGGCTGTCCCCTGGGTTATGGTAGGGCCTGACATTCGTGTGCCAGCTCTGCAGAAGCTCTTTCTTGACTCTCTGTAAGCAGAGAAGGGTTGTGGAGCTTGTGTTGTGCTGGAGAGGTAATCAGTCCTTTGCCTGCCCTTGTCCCATTCTCCAGTTCCCCAGCTCAGCTGCAGGAAGCTGAGAGTGGAGTGGAAGGGGTAAACATGGAGCTCTGGGGCTGATTGTCCCCACACTAGGTACCTCCCATCTCTTGCTTGTCCCCACACAGGGAACCTAAAATTACCAGAGGCTACCTGGCTTTGAGCTCCGTGTTTCTTGAGTGGTCCTGGCTCTTCTGTGGCTGGGGCTGTGAGCCAGGAGTGTTAGGTGAGAGGTTGCCTTGGGGCTCTGCGTGTGGGTGCTGTGGACACTGGCGGTGTGCAGCCCTCGTGGGCCATGTCCTCCTTGCCAGCATGGTCCTTTTGGTCTGCTGTCTGCAGGGAACTGCTTATTCTTTGGCTGCCGACAGAAATCCAAGGACTTCTACTGCCAACTGGAGTGGGAAGAGCTGGTGACGAGGGGTTTCCTGATGCTTTTTACAGCCTTCTCCAGGGACCAGGTAAGTTCTTGGAGGAGGAGGGTGTAGGTGGAAACAGCCCAGGCTGCACTGACAGGGCCCTGCCACTTTTTCTGGGTCCCTGTGCCTATTGTCCTGGATTGCAGAGGTCCTGCTGGGCTATCTCAGTGGTCACCACTCCCTCACGCTAGGGTGGTCCTGCTGGGGTGCAATGCAGGGGTCCCTACCAGGAGCACAGGGTCACTGTCCAGCCAGGCACAAAGTGGCTGAGTTGAAGCGGGAAGGTCAGTGGGACAGGCCGACGAGCGTCCAGGCAGATCGGCTGTTACTCAGCTCTGTTTGACTGAATCATGTGAGTGACAAAAGGCTTCCAGGCGGGGGTCACCAGACAATACCTCTTTTCTGCTGAATGCCACATGCCCATTTATGTCCATGTGCCTGAGCGCTGTCTGAAGTGGAGCAGCTTGGCCTCCTGCCCCAGCCCTCGTTCCCTCTGTGCTCACCCTCTCCAGCCATTGAGGAGAAAGCTCCTCAGAGGGAAGAGCACCCCAACACCTTGGCCCCTCACTTGGCTCCCTCCCTTCTTCCCCAGGCTGTGGTTTCTTTGGGCATATGATTTCATTAGCCTCTTTCTTCTCTCTGGGCTACTGGGTTTTTATCTGGGCTGCTGGAGAATGAGCTGGGACTTTTCTTTTTCATTGCTCAGCCCTCTCCCTTGATGGCACTGAAAACTCAGCCTAGCTTTGAAACACAGGTATCTGCCAGAAATGTTCAGTGAGAATTGGTATTTCCAGGTATCTTAACTGTACCAGTATTTTCTTCCTTGATATTTGCATGCATTGATTTTAAGCCAGCGTCTGTTATCCCTTGAAAAACATGAGTTGAATCTCTCTGTAAAAGCTTTCCCACTCTTTGATTAAAAAGAGCAGGAGATGCTCCACTGCAGAGCAGGATTCCCTTCTTCTCACCGCAAGGTCACTTCTGTAGTGACCTTCTGTCACATTGCTTGTGCCCCAGCGGCACAGGCTGATCCCTGCCTAATGCGCCTGCTACTAATTCCATGCAGGATGCACTGGGGTTTAGCTGAGGCACTGTGACCAGAGTTTGTCATCTGGGGTGGTGTGGTTTCCTGGTAGCTGTAGGTCATGTAAGGACCTGCTCAGAGCCCCAGAGTCATCGTCAGAGTCTCTGTGAGCACGTAGCTGGTTCATGTCAATGATGCTGGAGCTGAGCTGTGGGCTGGCTGGGCTGGTGCTTGCAATGGGCTTGCTTTCCTGGTGCAGCTCTCGTGGCTGGAGTCGGAGCAGTAGAGCTGTGCCCAAGGGCGACCTCGTTCTGTCCTTCTACCACAGAAGTGCTGTAGCTGTGTGGGAGCAGCTGCCTATGTGGTGGCTGCTTCTTGTGGCAGTCAGGGCTTAAGGCCGCTCGGGGTGTTGCCCACGCGCATCTCCGCACTAGCTCGGAGGGAGCGCGAAAGCAGCAAGAGCCGTTTTGCCTTTGGGACTAGACAGGAGGGAGGAGGACGTGGGGTGGAGGCCATGCTTGCAGCTCAGCTCACCACTTTGCAGTGTCTGGCACGGTGGGATGTGCAGCAGAAGGCCTGGCCTGCCTCACAGTGTCACCTTTGTCACGGAGGGGCTGTCCAGGGCGGCAGTGAGTTCGAGCACGTTGGCAATGGTGTTCTTCTTGGGCAGGAGCCAGGGCTGTGGGCAGTTGATTGGATGCCTGAAGTCTTGTGGATTAACCCTTTGTGAACTTCCCTCAGCTGGTGTGCGCTATGCCAAAAGCCACATTTTCCATCTGTAATGACAGTGAGGGGGCAGGGACTGGGACTGAGGCTGTGCTTTGAGGCTTCCTGTTCTTTCAAGTGTTTTCAGGCCTCCAGCTAGTGCTGGGGCTGGAGCTGACATCAAAAAGGTTCACAGGAGGATCATAGCAAACCCTTGTTGTTCACCAGAGTTGGCAGCAGACAGGGAGCAGTGAAGGGATCTCTCTTCCAGCAGCCGTCTGGGGGGCTTTCCCTGCCCCTGCTGTACCTATCTCCTGCTGACTTGTCCCAGTCACTTGCCTGAGGGCCTCAGGATCCCCTTTGTTCAAGAGAACTGATTCAACTGCTTCTGTGAGCATCTAGTGCCTTCCTGCTCCTCAGAAGTTCCCCTGGGTTCTTGAAAATGCCTCCTGAGAACAACTGGGCCATGCCCCAAGGCCAAGCAGGCACATGCGTGACAGGGTTGCTAGAAGTGCTGGTGGAGGTGGTGGACTCAACCCTGTGCCTCCCTGCAGGAGGAGAAGGTGTATGTTCAGCACCGCATCCGAGAGAACCGAAAGCTGGTGTGGGAGCTGCTGAGCAGCAGGAATGCTCACGTCTACCTGGCTGGGTAAGTGTCTTGGGAGCACAGGTCTCCCCACAGAGACTCAGGCTGGGATTGGAGTGATTGCTGGGGTGCACCTGAAAAACTGAGGACTGGGGTTCTGGTGTGAAAATGAATGTCAAGGGTGAGCCTGTGTCACCAAAGTACCAAAGTGCTGATTGCTGAGCCCCTGAGGACTGCAGCTTGGCACGTTATGGGCTCCCTGGCTTCTGACCCACAGCCAGTGTGAATGTGAGAGAGCTCTGAGCACTGTCCAGCAGTGCTGAGTGAAGCTGGAGAGAAAGCTGGTGCGGTTCCTGTGGCTGCTCAGGCGAGCAGGAGGCTTTCACAGTGAGAAGCAGCCAGGGCCTACTCTTCTGTGCTGTGGCTTTTGAGCAATAGCTTTTGGGATCCTTGGCACATCCTGGCTGTCTCTTAGTACGCGAGACTGCCTTTGTGGGGCAGGCGTGGACGAGCAGTTTGAACCGCAGCCTGTGTCCCTTGGGAACGGAGTCATTTGCTAAATGCTTTACCTCTGCCATGTGCTGATCTGACATGGCCAACTGTTGGCCAAGAAGAGGTGTCTGGTTGTTCAACTGGGAGACCTGGAGACCTTCCAGGGCACGGCCACACGGTTGTGAAATACCCTGAGCTCCCTGAGCTGGCAAGAAGCAGGGAATAGTGTTTGTCATGCACCTCCATGACCTGGAAAGCACTGTGCAAACCCTGAACTGTTCCTTGCTGTCGACTTGAACACTTAATTGCAGGAGGAGCTTTCCTGCTTGTCCCACACAAGAGCAGGAACTTCCCTGCTGCCACACAGGGTGAGTCTGGCCTTGCTGCCTTCCTGGGAGAAGGAAGTTTTTTGTTTACTGCCCAGGAAGTGCTGAGGCCGGGATGTCGACTGCTCGGTAAGTCACTGCTGTGCTGCTGGATCTGACACACGTCATGGCATCACAGCGCCTTCTAGAAGGCCTTATCCCAAACCTATGATTCCTACCTACAGATTTGGGATTTAGGTTTGATTTTCTCCTTCGAGTTGCACTAAGGACAATGTGTAAGGGTTTTACCTCCATGCACAGCCCATACGTCAAGACTGTATTTGCTGGGCGGTCAGTTGGTGGCCCGAACATGGTGTCCTGATGCTGCACAGACCCATGTTTTTTGCAGCTTTCTGGGGCTGAATGCTAGAGGTGCTATGGGATGTGAAAAGGAATTTGAAGTGATTCCTCTTTCTCAGAGTCTTGAAAAGGGCAGAGGTTATGTGGCTGCTACTGTTTCGGGATTTTGGAGGAGCCGTGATGGCATTCCTGGTGTCAAGGTTACCCTGAGACTCAGCTCACATGGCCAGCAGTCTTTGTCCCTGGCACCGGGGTGGCCCTCAGGCTGACCAGGCAGATGGGATCTCAAAGCATTGCCCATCACCCTTGCATGAGCAGCCTGTCCTGGTCCCAGCAGACGCTTTCCCACCCCTACTGAAGAGATCATACCGTTTGTAAAGATGCCCAGGCTCATGGTGGTCCTGCTGCCTGGCCCATAGATAACTGCTGGAAACTTCTAGGTGACAGCGTGTTGACCTGAAAATGGCCGTGTTTTTCCTAGAAATTGTGTTCACAATTTCAGCTGCACTAGGAAAAAGAATGGCAAAACTGACTCTTGAAATGGCATATTGCTGAGAAACAGCAGTGCAGTCTTCCTGCTCTTCCCAGGTCTTGCTGACTGGGGCAGGGTCAGGAGAGCCAGGGCTGTGTTTTATCTTGAGCTGTGCCTATCTCGTCTAGCCCGTGGGCTAAAATGTTAAAAGTACATCACTGTTTCTGCAAAAGATAGGGATTTGACATCTTCTCCTTTGCCAGCCTTGCTACGCTGGCTGCCACTTGCCTATCACTGCCTGATTCAGAAACAATACAGCCCTTCCAGAAAAAGAAAACCTGCTTTCTGTGTATTTTGGTGCATTAATCACTTCAAATGCAGGTCAAAGTCTGGCACGATTCTTAGGAAACAGGCAAAGACTTCGCCAGGTGTTTGTACCAGTTGGAGCTGCCTGGGTATTTTTTCTTTAGATGCTTTTTTGTTGCACAGTCAGTCTATCAAAATGAAACTCTCTCCAGGAAAAAGTGTGGATTTCTTGTTTCCCATAAGAAACCACATTTGGAATTGTTGAATCCCACTTGAGTATTTTCTGTATAAGAACTCACGTTTGCTTCATTTCTTTCATTTGGAAGTTTGGACTGGCTTTGCTTACAGTTACAGACTCATGGGGAGGAGGCCTTTCGATGGACTAAAACAGCTGCGTTCTCGGCCCACTCCTTGCCAGCGGTCTTTTGTATCCAGCTCAGGACCAGACATGTTTTCCATTGAACACTTCCCATGGGATGAAAGGATAGTTTCCTGCCCTCCTGCGGATAAATTAATTCATGCATATTGCCTGTTTCAAGTCTCTGCCCATGTCCACCTAACGATTTTGGTGGGAAGTGAGGCAGAACGTTGGCTGCAGTTAAGGCTGCCAAGCTGGGGTGCTCCTGGCTACCCAGGGCACCTCTTAGCCTGCAAATGGCAGCCCCTAAAAGCCACGTGCGGGTGATGGCACCGCTCTCGAGGCAGTGGTGCAAGGTGCCTGGTGAAGCCTGCCAGTTATTGAGTGCCGAGGAGCCAGTGCTGCAGGCTGAGACAGGTTCCCTTGCCCGGGTTCAAGGGCGGCCTGTGCAGGCCCGGCCATGGTGACCCGTGTGCCTGGCTTGTGCCTGCCTTGCAGCAGGAGGCAGGGCCCGCACTGCCGGAGCTGCCGCTGTCCCTGGTTGGGCTGTGGGGCTGGAATGGCAGCGCGGCGGGAGAGCCGAGGCGGAAGGAGCCGCGGGCCGAGACGCGGCCGTGGCCTCGGCCGGGAGTAGCGGCCGCTGCGGCCGGGAGCAGAGGCAGCTCTTCCGCGTGGAGCACTGCGGGTGGGCTCGGGGCGGCCGGTTTCCAGCTTGCCCTGCATGGCGGCGCCCCCTCCGTCTTCCAGGAATGCCCAGCAGATGCCGGCAGCAGTGGCCGAAGCCCTGCAGTGGGTGGTGCAGTCGGAAGGAGGCCTGTCGTCCTCGGAAGCCGAGGAGTATTTCACAGCCCTGGAACGATCGCAGCGCTTCCAGTCCGAAACCTGGTCGTAATCCTGGCTTCCAGCTGCCCCCTTCCTCCCTGCAAGCTGCACGGAAGCACCTGTGCCCAAATAAAGGAGCCAGCAAAATGGTCTTGCTCGGGCACCATTCTTGGGTTGAGGTTATCCAAGACGGAGGCCTGGCAGACGGGGCAAGTTTATCCAGCCGGCCCTTTCTCCATGGTTGCAGGGCCAGGGTTCCCCTCGCCTCCCTGCTGGTCAGGGGGGACCCATCGCCCCACCAGGCTCGGCCCGGTTACTGCTGCCCAAGCAAATCGTGACACTTCCATATTCACTGAGGCCACAGTGGCCACAGCGTCACTGTGCGCTGGAGGGGGCTGATGGAGACACCGCGAGCCCTCATCCATGGCTCCGTGCTAGGACATCCTGCTGTCCTAGCAGGAGCTGGGGCTTTCCCCAGGAGCTGTGGGTGGATGGTGGGAGAGGGAGGCCCAGCAAACACAGCTTCAGTGTGGGTCAAATGCCCCTTTCTGTGGCCTGACCCAGGTGGAGCAGAGCCTGCAGGCTCCCACATTGGGTGCTACCGGCTGGTTCTTGAGCTCCTTCCTGGGTGCTCCATCTCACAGGGTCCCTGCCCTGGGTGAAGAGCACCCACGGGTTTTGCTGCGGTGATGACACTGGTAGCGGCCTTTTTTTATGGTAGGACCTAGAGGAAATATGGCTGTTATTTGGGAATCTCTCCACCCTGGTGTTAGTCAGCAGCAGCACCTCTGGAGGAGGTGAAGGAAATTGCCTTGCCAGACCTGTTGCCTCCGTCTCCACGCACTGAGGCTGTTGGGGATGTACAGGGGGAGGAAGGCTTCTCTCCCTTCAGCACAGCTGCCAGTTCATCTTCCTGAGTCCACTCGACGCAGACTGCACTATCCCATTCCCTGCACTATCCTCAAGAGCCGTGAGCTGCTGCTCCGCTGGGCCCATGCTGCAGCTCCCTGCCGCGCTGCGCAGGGCGCGAGGCAGCCGCCACCTTCCCCTGCTGCAGCCTGTGCCGCCACCTGCCTCACCCGGTCACCGGCGCTGCCCTGTAAACAGCAATTAGGGCCCTTGGCGTGAGTCAGCCGGGGACAGTCCCGGGGAGCTGGGCGGGAGCAAGCTGGGACAGGAAGGGAGGGCCGTGACACATCGTGCCTGGGTCCGGGCCACTCTTGCCGCGCCGCAGCGGGGTGCCCTGTGCGGGGCGAACGGGGCAAGCAGTGCTCCGGCACTGCCAGAGCTACGGCAGTGGCAGCAAGGGGATGCAGCGCGGCCCTTGGCTCTCCCTGCACCCTCTAGCTACGTCGGGGCCTTGGCAGACCTGTCACCCCGGTGTCCGTGGAGCTGGGCCAGGTGAGCCTGGTTGCCCTGTGCCCCGGGGCTGGCGAGGAGCTGGGATGCAGGGCCGCTGGCTGCAGCGAGCCGGGTTAGTCCTCACGCCGCTGGCCATGTCCCCTTACGTGCAGGTGCAACCCAAGCCGTGCTCGTCCTGTAGCATCTTCATGCAGCGGGGGGCACCGTCTCGTGGGACAGAGGTCACCCAGCCTAGAAGGGAGCTGGGGATGAAATGGCCTCCCCCAAAAGCTGAACCCCCCAAACTGTCCCTAGAGCGAGGAATCAAGGGGATGGGAGCCACTGAGCAGGCAGGGCCAAGAGGTGCCAGGTTGCACTGGAAGGTCCAGTGAGGGGTCTGTCCTGGGCGCCACCCCACAGGAGCATCTGAGCCAGTGCCAGGGGTCCTGTGGACAGCGGCGTTCCCGGCAGAGAGGGGCATTCCCGGCGCAGGGGGCTTTGCTCGGCTTCCCTGGCAGGTGCCAAGAGTGGGGAGGAGCAGGCGGCAAGCAGGGCCAGCTCCTCCCCGGCTCCCGCGGGACCGGATTGGCGCGGGCAGGGCCGGCCGCTGGCACTCGGGCTGCTTCCCAAGCGGACAAACCAGATGGGTCGGAACAGGGCTTGGCCCCAGCCGCGCCGGCAGGAGCTCCCAGCAGGGCCGAGCAGGCAGCGGGCGCAGCGTGGGCCTTGCTGCGAACCAGCCTACGGCATCGCCTGGTGCATCGCCGCCTTCGGACCACGGCAGTGCTGGCGAGGAGGAGGAGGAGGAGGACAGCAACGCGGCTACCACATGGTCATGGCGATGCCCCGCATGGGGTGGCACCTTGCTGAGGGACATGGGCCAGCGCCATGCCGTGGGGGCTCCTGACCCATCCTCGGCGCTCGAGGTGGTGCGAGACCATGCCAAAGGGATGACGGGAGTCCGGGCGGACGCCGGTGCCTTTAAATCCTACAGCAAGCAGCGCCGGGTGCCACCTCCTGCCCTCTGAGCAGCACCCGACGCGTGGGCGGGCGCGAGGGGCAGCTGGGAGAGGGGAGCCGGCCGCCCCATGGAGCCGGAGCCGGAGCACAATGCTGAGGAGGCAGCGCCCGGCTCCCCGCGCCGGGCCGGTGCGGAGGGAAGCAACGGGAAGCAGAGCAGGACTGTGGCATCAGGGGGGCAGGCAGTGGCCACTGAGCCCAGCCGCCCGTCCCCGCACCTGCAAGAGGCGCCCGCTGCACCCTGGGGCCGGTGGAGCGCGGGGATGGTGATGGCGGACGAGCCGCCGCCGCCGCCTGTGCCCGCTGAGCTGCTCCCCGCACTGGCCCAGGAGGCCGGAGCCAGGACGAGCGCCCCGTCCCGGCTGGGATCTGCCAGCCTGGAAAGCGCCTGCAGCTCCATGCTGAGCCTGTGCGGCGATGAGGCCGCGGCGCCGCGCAGCGAGGCGGCGGCGGCGTGCTGCTTGCCGGCGGCGGCGGGCGCCAGCGAAGACGAGTGCCCCATCTGCACGGAGCCCTACGATGGGCAGCGGCACAAGCGGGCGCTGCTGNGCCTGCAAATGGCAGCCCCTAAAAGCCACGTGCGGGTGATGGCACCGCTCTCGAGGCAGTGGTGCAAGGTGCCTGGTGAAGCCTGCCAGTTATTGAGTGCCGAGGAGCCAGTGCTGCAGGCTGAGACAGGTTCCCTTGCCCGGGTTCAAGGGCGGCCTGTGCAGGCCCGGCCATGGTGACCCGTGTGCCTGGCTTGTGCCTGCCTTGCAGCAGGAGGCAGGGCCCGCACTGCCGGAGCTGCCGCTGTCCCTGGTTGGGCTGTGGGGCTGGAATGGCAGCGCGGCGGGAGAGCCGAGGCGGAAGGAGCCGCGGGCCGAGACGCGGCCGTGGCCTCGGCCGGGAGTAGCGGCCGCTGCGGCCGGGAGCAGAGGCAGCTCTTCCGCGTGGAGCACTGCGGGTGGGCTCGGGGCGGCCGGTTTCCAGCTTGCCCTGCATGGCGGCGCCCCCTCCGTCTTCCAGGAATGCCCAGCAGATGCCGGCAGCAGTGGCCGAAGCCCTGCAGTGGGTGGTGCAGTCGGAAGGAGGCCTGTCGTCCTCGGAAGCCGAGGAGTATTTCACAGCCCTGGAACGATCGCAGCGCTTCCAGTCCGAAACCTGGTCGTAATCCTGGCTTCCAGCTGCCCCCTTCCTCCCTGCAAGCTGCACGGAAGCACCTGTGCCCAAATAAAGGAGCCAGCAAAATGGTCTTGCTCGGGCACCATTCTTGGGTTGAGGTTATCCAAGACGGAGGCCTGGCAGACGGGGCAAGTTTATCCAGCCGGCCCTTTCTCCATGGTTGCAGGGCCAGGGTTCCCCTCGCCTCCCTGCTGGTCAGGGGGGACCCATCGCCCCACCAGGCTCGGCCCGGTTACTGCTGCCCAAGCAAATCGTGACACTTCCATATTCACTGAGGCCACAGTGGCCACAGCGTCACTGTGCGCTGGAGGGGGCTGATGGAGACACCGCGAGCCCTCATCCATGGCTCCGTGCTAGGACATCCTGCTGTCCTAGCAGGAGCTGGGGCTTTCCCCAGGAGCTGTGGGTGGATGGTGGGAGAGGGAGGCCCAGCAAACACAGCTTCAGTGTGGGTCAAATGCCCCTTTCTGTGGCCTGACCCAGGTGGAGCAGAGCCTGCAGGCTCCCACATTGGGTGCTACCGGCTGGTTCTTGAGCTCCTTCCTGGGTGCTCCATCTCACAGGGTCCCTGCCCTGGGTGAAGAGCACCCACGGGTTTTGCTGCGGTGATGACACTGGTAGCGGCCTTTTTTTATGGTAGGACCTAGAGGAAATATGGCTGTTATTTGGGAATCTCTCCACCCTGGTGTTAGTCAGCAGCAGCACCTCTGGAGGAGGTGAAGGAAATTGCCTTGCCAGACCTGTTGCCTCCGTCTCCACGCACTGAGGCTGTTGGGGATGTACAGGGGGAGGAAGGCTTCTCTCCCTTCAGCACAGCTGCCAGTTCATCTTCCTGAGTCCACTCGACGCAGACTGCACTATCCCATTCCCTGCACTATCCTCAAGAGCCGTGAGCTGCTGCTCCGCTGGGCCCATGCTGCAGCTCCCTGCCGCGCTGCGCAGGGCGCGAGGCAGCCGCCACCTTCCCCTGCTGCAGCCTGTGCCGCCACCTGCCTCACCCGGTCACCGGCGCTGCCCTGTAAACAGCAATTAGGGCCCTTGGCGTGAGTCAGCCGGGGACAGTCCCGGGGAGCTGGGCGGGAGCAAGCTGGGACAGGAAGGGAGGGCCGTGACACATCGTGCCTGGGTCCGGGCCACTCTTGCCGCGCCGCAGCGGGGTGCCCTGTGCGGGGCGAACGGGGCAAGCAGTGCTCCGGCACTGCCAGAGCTACGGCAGTGGCAGCAAGGGGATGCAGCGCGGCCCTTGGCTCTCCCTGCACCCTCTAGCTACGTCGGGGCCTTGGCAGACCTGTCACCCCGGTGTCCGTGGAGCTGGGCCAGGTGAGCCTGGTTGCCCTGTGCCCCGGGGCTGGCGAGGAGCTGGGATGCAGGGCCGCTGGCTGCAGCGAGCCGGGTTAGTCCTCACGCCGCTGGCCATGTCCCCTTACGTGCAGGTGCAACCCAAGCCGTGCTCGTCCTGTAGCATCTTCATGCAGCGGGGGGCACCGTCTCGTGGGACAGAGGTCACCCAGCCTAGAAGGGAGCTGGGGATGAAATGGCCTCCCCCAAAAGCTGAACCCCCCAAACTGTCCCTAGAGCGAGGAATCAAGGGGATGGGAGCCACTGAGCAGGCAGGGCCAAGAGGTGCCAGGTTGCACTGGAAGGTCCAGTGAGGGGTCTGTCCTGGGCGCCACCCCACAGGAGCATCTGAGCCAGTGCCAGGGGTCCTGTGGACAGCGGCGTTCCCGGCAGAGAGGGGCATTCCCGGCGCAGGGGGCTTTGCTCGGCTTCCCTGGCAGGTGCCAAGAGTGGGGAGGAGCAGGCGGCAAGCAGGGCCAGCTCCTCCCCGGCTCCCGCGGGACCGGATTGGCGCGGGCAGGGCCGGCCGCTGGCACTCGGGCTGCTTCCCAAGCGGACAAACCAGATGGGTCGGAACAGGGCTTGGCCCCAGCCGCGCCGGCAGGAGCTCCCAGCAGGGCCGAGCAGGCAGCGGGCGCAGCGTGGGCCTTGCTGCGAACCAGCCTACGGCATCGCCTGGTGCATCGCCGCCTTCGGACCACGGCAGTGCTGGCGAGGAGGAGGAGGAGGAGGACAGCAACGCGGCTACCACATGGTCATGGCGATGCCCCGCATGGGGTGGCACCTTGCTGAGGGACATGGGCCAGCGCCATGCCGTGGGGGCTCCTGACCCATCCTCGGCGCTCGAGGTGGTGCGAGACCATGCCAAAGGGATGACGGGAGTCCGGGCGGACGCCGGTGCCTTTAAATCCTACAGCAAGCAGCGCCGGGTGCCACCTCCTGCCCTCTGAGCAGCACCCGACGCGTGGGCGGGCGCGAGGGGCAGCTGGGAGAGGGGAGCCGGCCGCCCCATGGAGCCGGAGCCGGAGCACAATGCTGAGGAGGCAGCGCCCGGCTCCCCGCGCCGGGCCGGTGCGGAGGGAAGCAACGGGAAGCAGAGCAGGACTGTGGCATCAGGGGGGCAGGCAGTGGCCACTGAGCCCAGCCGCCCGTCCCCGCACCTGCAAGAGGCGCCCGCTGCACCCTGGGGCCGGTGGAGCGCGGGGATGGTGATGGCGGACGAGCCGCCGCCGCCGCCTGTGCCCGCTGAGCTGCTCCCCGCACTGGCCCAGGAGGCCGGAGCCAGGACGAGCGCCCCGTCCCGGCTGGGATCTGCCAGCCTGGAAAGCGCCTGCAGCTCCATGCTGAGCCTGTGCGGCGATGAGGCCGCGGCGCCGCGCAGCGAGGCGGCGGCGACGTGCTGCTTGCCGGCGGCGGCGGGCGCCAGCGAAGACGAGTGCCCCATCTGCACGGAGCCCTACGATGGGCAGCGGCACAAGCGGGCGCTGCTGAACTGCAACCACGTGCTGTGCAGCGCCTGCCTGCGCGCCATCATGGAGGCGGCCAGCAGCGCGGAGTTTGGGCGCGTGCGCTGCCCCATGTGCCGCCAGAAGACCCCCATGCTCGAGTGGGAGATCTGCAAGCTGCAGGAGGAGCTGCTCTTGCTGCACGCGCAGCCGGCTCGAGGCCGGGCCGTGTCGGGCGCCGCCGCGCTGCCACCGCGGCGCCCGGGCATCGCCGGTGCCCTGGAGCACCACTTCCAGGTGCGCTTCCATACAAGCCGCATGTTCGGCTGCCTGCCGTGCGTGCGCTACCCGCTGTGTCTCATCCGCGCGCTGGGCCGCCTTGAGCACCACTGCCGCTGCTGCTACCTGCTGCTGCTGGCTGCGCTGCTGGGCGCGGAGATGCTCAGTCTGCTCCTCATCTTCCTCCCCATCGTCCTGCTGGTTCTGCTCTTTCTCATCCTGGACAAGTAGCCGGGGCCCCGGGGCCAGTCCGCTGCACGGGGATGACTGTTCCGAGATCTGAGCTGTGAAGTCCAGGGAGCCTCCACACTGTCAGTGAGCCCGGAGCGAGGTGAGACAGTGCAGGGGACAGGGAGGACTTGGGCTGCCCGTGGGGCCCCGGAGTGGCAGCGTTGGCAGCACCCGGAGGGCGGGCGTCTCTCTGGCTGGGCGCCCCAGACCCATGGCGGGTGCATGGCAGGATGGACAGTGCCTGCTGCTGCAGGTGACAGCGGTGCCGAGAAGGGCCCCGGCCCCATTTGCTCGGGTGCACAGCCGTGGTGCTGCACGGGAAGAATGGGGGTCCCGCCTGCCCCTCGCCAGCCCAGACGCTCCAGCTCTCCCATGAGGATTGCAAATATAAATCGCATTTTTGCTGCAGCAGCATGTGACTGGGTTTGTGCCATGCCAGCTGGCACCATTGCCGGGTGCCTCCAGCGCCGTGTCCCCACAGCCGGCCCTGCTCCCGCTGGAGCTTCCCTGGCTGTGAGCACCAGCAATTGCTCTCCACTAGCCCTGCTTCCCTGCCGTGGCAAGCTGCCCGGGAGCTCAGACCACTGCTCAGTGGCACTGGGTCGCAGCCTGCTCCTGGTGGCCTTGCGACACCAGGGCACATCGGGCTCTTGCTCCGCACTACAGGATTCGCTCTCCCAGCCGAGGCCCAGCAGCGTCGGTGCTCCGTGCCCATGGGCACCGGGTCACCAAGGCACCGCTCCTGTCCTTCATGCACAGCTGCACCTGGGCTCATGCAGCCTCTGAGCGGTACCAGCCCGTGCTGGCACCTTACATACCTCTGCTTGCCTTTCCCTGCCTGTAGATAAGAGAGCAAATACTGCTTCGCTGCCCAGAGATTCGCCGCAGTGGCACCGAGTGGGACAGGCCCCCTGGAGCCCTGAACGTGCCCAGAACTGGCTGGGCAAGGACAGGAGGGTTGGGGCCCGACAGTACCCTCGGACCTGGAGCTGTGCCTTGGGCACTGGACTCCAACACGCCCTGGCTCCATGGCACATGGCACAGGGGAAACCAGGGCAAGCTCTCCCCAAAGAACAGAGCCCCCAGACAACCCCTTGCAATAAGGAGGGGGTGCAGAGCTGCTGATGGCTGCGTGCCGGTGCCTGCTGCTGGTCCTGGCCGATGCCCAGGCCGTGGCTCCCGCTGCGCTCCTGCTCCCACCTGCGCTGGGCCGCCTGGGGCCATGAATTCGCTGTGGGAACTGGGGGCAGTTCAGCAGCCCATCATGCCAGCGCGGCCTCGGGCTCGGCTTCAGCACTGGCGCCTCTTCTCTTCTTGCGCAGCCAAGCGCACCGGCGCGAGCCCCGCGGCCCTCCCCAGGCCCCAGGGTGCCCGTCCCGGCAGACGTCCCTGCGCTTCCCACGGGCGCTGGCGGCGCGGTGATCCAGGTGTGTGCGTGGCCAGCAGGCACTGGGGGAGGATGTGGGGCACAGGGTGGAGCTTGGCGTGAGCGATGCGGGTGCTCCTGCCCCACTCTCCGGCCCTATCCCGTGCTCATTCCCAGCCGGCAGACAGTGCTGCAGGGAATAAATGGACGTGGTCCTGCAAGGGCAGAGATCTGGGTGAAGCGCTCTGCTCTGAAGAGACACCGAACACTCCTGTGTGTCCAAAACACACGTCTTTGGACCACGTTCAACAGCGGGAAAAGGCAGATTTTCCTCTCCCAGGAGGACCCTGTGCAGAAGACAAGGCAGCAGTGAGGGATGGCTGGAGGCGCCAGCGCCAGAGCAGCTGGAGGAGAAGCCCTGGGCAGACAGTGGGCAGGAGCGGGACCCCCTAAACTGGGTCAGGCAGAACCGCCACCCCCCACTGCCCAGCTCCCTCCCTCCTGCCCCAGGAATATTTATACCAAGTGGAGCAGCTCCGTCAGGAGCGCTGCGCGCTCAGCCCCGTGCGGCGGCACTTGCAGCTAGATGGAGCCTGCGGGGAGGCGATGGGCGCTGCTCATGTTCCCTGGGTGGGGGGACCTGCGGCCACGGGTCGCTCTGCATTAGCTGGGGAGAGGGGACACGGTGCTTAGGATGAACCAGGGCTCCCGTCGCACGGCCCGGGGCACTAAAAATCAGAGCTGGGCAGCTAGATCCCTCGGAGAAGGGGGATTCCTGGGGGGCCACGAAGCGGGTGCAGGCAGAAGGCGCCCCCCCAGCCAGGCCATGGCCACGGTTTGGCCACAGAGCGTGTGGAGCAGGCGGGCGGCCGCCCGGCCGGCCCCGGCGCACCGGAAGAGCCGCTCCGCAGGAATCCGCCTGCAACGTCCGCTCACAAGGACTCGGTTATATTTAGCGCACCGAGATAGCGGCAAGCGGTGCAGAGCTTGCGGGGGGGCAGTGCACAGCAAAGGCTGTGGCGGGGAGGGACACGATGCCCTTCTGGCAGCCCTCGTGCGCATCCCATTCCAACCCCCTCACATCCTTCAATGCACCTTCTCACAGACCCCCATGCTCCCCTCTCCGCCTGCCCCACACCTTCTCTCAAGCCTTGCTCACCCCACTGCAGCCCCCCAAATCCACTGCAGCCCCCACCTTCACCCTAGCACCCCGCAGGCCCCCCCACACACTCACTTGCAGCCCTTCCCACCATCTCTCCCCACTCCTTTGTAGCCTCCCCGTGCTGCCCGGCAGTGCCTCACGTGCACCCACCGGTCCCTATGTCTCCTGACATGCACCCGCTCCCCAAAAGCTGCCACCCCCTCATTGCTGTGCTGAGGGTTCAGGGAGGTGACAGAGCTGCAGGTGGAGAAGGGACAGAGGAGGGAGCTGCGCTGGCACCTCGGGGTACCCCACCGAGCTCTCTGAGCATCACACACACGGGCAGCTGCAGGACATGCACCAAACGGGGCAGTTTTCACCTCCCACACCCCCACCGCGGCGGCAGGGCCGGGATTTGGGGGTGCTCAGGCCAGAGGCGTCGGATCCCTTTATCCAGCAGCAGCTTCTCCCCTTTGACCCTGCCCAGCCGCGTCAGCGCCGCGGTGCCAGACTCGGGGTGGGGGAACGAGCGACAAAGCGGCAGGGCCCCCGTCAGCCGCCCGCGCGCCCGGTGCGGAGCCACCGAGTCAGCAGGACACGGCGCCGGCGCCGGCGCTGGCGGGGCTGTCAGCAGAGCTCCCGCCGGCCTCACAACGCCCAGAAAAACGCCACTTCAGCAGTCCCTGCACAGGGCCAGCGCTGCCCTGGCACCGGCCACAGCCCCTTGCACCCTTTGCGTTCACGTGCCTTTCGCGTCCTGCCTTGCACCCTGTTGTGAAAGCGCTGGCATCGAAAGGAGCTGTCACAAGCAGCTTCCTCACTGCTGAAACCGCCACTTGTGCCACGCGGCCACAGCTCAGAGCTGGCACTGCCCTAAGAGGGCACAGCCGGCCTGGATGTTGAGCCATTTCCCTTCCCAGACGGACCAAAATAAACTGCGTGGGGCTCCCGCGGCTGGGCTGGATGCTGCCCCGGGGCTTCCCGGAGGAGACCAGGCGCTGTGCAGCCCGCGGCAGGGCCGCGCGCGGTGCCCCGGCGGGACGGCTCGGCGTGTCTGCGGCCACGCCGGCCCGTGGCACCGCCACGTCGGGCGCCCTGGGCTGGCTTTTCCTGCAGGCAGCCGGCGATTCAGAGCCACGAGGAACGTGGGGCTCCTGCCTCTCGCCTCACACAAAATACAGCGCCCGCCAGCGGGGCTGAAGGAACTGGTTTAGGGGAGGACGTGTGTGGGGAAGGTCTCCTGCAGCTGTGCCAGGCACAGTTCCTGTCAGGGCATCTCCAGAGAGCTACTGATTCCCGGGCAAATGGCCATATCTGCACACAACTAGGACTATTTTAACATATCAAATGAGGCCATCCGGGGAAGGTTAATCCCTGGGAGCCATTTTCACCATTTCATTTTACAGACAGGAGATTTTAAAATTAACCCGTCGTGGAGCATTCTCTGGTTGCACAGGGCCAGGTTTGTACCACAGGCTCTCCCACGGGGAACCCTCCGCCAGCTTAAGCAGACCTGAGGGACTTGGAGCACTACAAGACCTGAGCTTGGAGTCAGAATGTTCAGCTCGGTTCCAACAGCCAGGGGAGCGTTTGGGGGCTGGGGCTGCCCCCAGTAACTTCGAGAGACTCTTGGTTCACTCGAAACTGCTGCACGTGCTGCAAAGCCGTCTCATAGTTTCCATGTACCTGCAGTGCGCCCAGGCTGCCCTTTTTTTGGCGTGTGCTCATTTGAGATTAATAGGGCTGGAAGAAATGGGCTATCGCCCAGCACTTAGCACTGAAAGGCCCTGTTTCTTCATTAATTGCAGCTCCAAATCAAATTAGCAGTTTTAAATTTGCTCTGTGCCCAGGGGGTACTGTGGAGTGGGGAGGACGTGCTGTGCCTTTCATCTTTACATAATAAAAAGGGCAGATTCCCGCTTCACCTGCAAGATTCTCCACTACGGACAGTTCTGCCCTGCTCTGCGAGGGGCAGTTCGGTATCTCTGGAGCTCCTCGCACACTTTGCTGTGCCACCGCCACAAGTTCAGGCATCTGAAACACCTGTCCTGGGCCAAAGGCTTCAGTGCTGCGTGGGGAGAGGAAGACACTGGTCCTGGAAACACATTTGGGGCTGTGGCCCAACCTTGTTTCTCTAAGACCTGCTGGGACCAGGCAGAGCTTGACGCCCTCTTCACTCTCTCGACAAGCCCAGGATGCCCCTTGCTTGGGGTCGGCCCTCCTGTTTTGGCCTCCAGCCCCAGCTGGGACAGCTTCCCTGAGCACCTTGCTCAGGGACACACCAGGATGGCCGGGGAGTCACCAAAACTGGGGGACACAGAGCTGCTGGCATCCCAGTGCTCTGGGGCTGGTATGGGTGCTGGACTGTGCCGTCCGCCCACCTGCAACATGGGCCAGCAACGCTCCCCACTGGCCGTCACCTGGCCTGAGTGGTAAAAGGGCCAGAAAACCTGACCCACAGAAACCACCCCCCGCTGTGGCCAGGGCGGTGACCACATCCCACACCCGTTAAGCGAGGGATAAGGACAGAGCCGAGGAGACGCTCGTGTCCCACCGGCCGCGTGCTCAGGGCCAGTGCTGGCTGCATTATTGATGCTGTAATTCAGCACCAATGGGCTGTGAACGGGTTTTGTTTTCTTCAGAAAGGAAATCCCCCAAGCGCTGGGCGCGCTCCAGCAGGGCTCTGGGCACTGCACAAGCCAGCGCTCCGGGCAGCGGGAGCCGGGCACCCGCCTGGGAGCCCTCGCAGCCCCAGGCTGTCCCCTTCCCTTTGCCGGAGAAGTATTTGGGCCCCTGGGAACCGGCAGTGCCTGAACAGGGTGGGCTGGAGCAGCGCCCCCTCCAGCACAGATGGGGCTGGGGAAGACGAGGTCTGCAGACATCGCCCCCCTGCACGTGCCACCCTGCGCGCACCGCCTGGCGCCTGCCCCGCTCCGGCCCTGCACAGGCTCTTCCACTTTGCTTCCCTGAAGTTGTTAAACTCGAGTTGTTAAACTTAAGCTGCTCCTGCCAAAGGAAGGTGCCCCAGGGAACGTAACCTTGGCACTTCCTGCCTCCGTCTCATCTGCCCGTTCCAGATAGTTTTCCTATTGCAGGAGGCCGCTTTTGCAGCAGGCCGTGGGTCCTCCCGGCAGCGCCCAGGAAGGATACAGCCATTCCCATGCCCGCTCTGGACCTTGTTTGCCACGTGTGCATGACAGAGCAGTCGGATTCCTGCAGAACATCCTCCCCAGTACAACAGCGGTGCTGCGGCCAGTGCACGTGCTGGTGGGTGGAATGGATCCGAGGTGCAGGAGCTTACAAATTGCCCCTCGGGTCTTCACCACACTCTGGCACTTCCTCCCAAAGGTGGCTGAAGTGTGAAACCAGCTGCTTGCGTGCAGTGGTGGCTCAGGATACACCTCCCTGCATCCTGCTCGGAGACGCAATGCTTGGCACAATGTCTGCTGCCTGCATGGCTGCCAGCCCACCCGGATTCCCCGCGCCAACCACCCCACCTGGGAGCTGCGCACGTGCTGGGCCTCTGCTGCAATGCCCAGCGTGGCCCTGCCTCGAGGTGGGACCACAGGCAACGAGCACGGGGCAGCCAGAGGTGCCGAATGCTCTTACACACCACTGGGAAAGAACCAGGGACTCTCCAGCTTTTCAGCAGATTTTGGTGTGGATGGAGCCTCTGCTTGCCCAGATGGGAGGATGGGCAGATGTTGGCCAGAATTCCACCACAAGACAGCCCAGTGCGCTGAAACTGGGGACTAGACAGGATCACAGCAAGTCCAGGGAGAGGCCCCAACCATTTCAGAGCAGAGTGCCAGGTCCCAGGGACAACTTGCAGCCCCTCTTCCCTGGAGAACGTCCTTCTTTCAGGGATCTTGCCCCACACAACACCTGGGATGGCACAGTGTGTGCCCAGAGCTGCTGGGGCGCCATTCCACCAGCAGTGGGAATGTTGATGCCTGCATCGGCACCTGCCACCCCAGCCATCGTGCTGCTTGTGTCCTGCTCCCCCCGCTGCAACCCGCCCCCAACACGCGGGCTCGACGTTCGTTCCAATATAATCTTTATTGGGGGAGATTGATCAGGGTTGAACAAGGCCGGGTATAAAACATGATCATCATCACAACCAGCAGTGGGAGGCATTGGCAGAGCAAAACAGAAATGGTACCAGCCCCCGTCCTCCGCATCCCCCCAGCCTCCCCAGGGGGCACCAGGTGGAGGGGTTGCAAGCGAGGTGGTCCCCAGGGCTTTGCTAGCAAAGCTGGTGGCATTGCCTGCTCCCTTGGTGCGCCAGGGCGGGCAACGCCAGCCCTGGCACCCCAGGAGGAAGGGATGGTCTGGCCCCCCGCCCGGATGGATGCTGTGCTTGGGCCAGTGTCAGGAGCTGCCCTTCCCTTGGGAAGCGCCAGCTTGCGGGGCCGAGAGCAGGGCAGCTGAACAGGGCTCCCTCCTGCCCGCTGTCCTGGCACGGGGAGGCACCCGCGGCATTGCCTCGGTCCCCGGCCTCCTCCCCTCAGTCCTGCGGCTGTCCCAGGGTGCAGCTCTGAGCCCCTCGGGAGCACCTGCAAATTATGGCTTTTTTTTTTTTTTTTTTTTCTTTTTTTTGGCAGCAAACTTACCTCTCCAGATGCCCTGGAGAAAGCAAGGCTGTACACAGGATGCTGCCACCCCGCCAATGCCACCACATCCCCGCAGAGACCGCTGAGCCTTGCACTGCTTACGCCCCAGCCCCTGGGCTCCACTCACCTGGAGAGGGGAGAGTGGCCAGGAGCCAAACTTTGCCTCCGGCCCCGCCGCCTTGGCCAGCCGAACTGTCCTGCTCTGCTGGATGCTCGTGTTGGAGGCCCAGGAAGGGCACTGGATCCAGGGCAGCAGCCACCTGGCCGTGACTCCGGGCCCTCCTGCAGGATGTCGATGTGGAGCCAGGGGGGTCCCCCTGCCAGGCCCCGTGGGAACGGGGTCCCCGCAGAACGGGCACATTTCAATGTCTTTGTTAACACCTAGCGGCCTGGAAGGGGGTGGCCTGGGACAGACAGGAGAAAACAGGAATCCTCCAAAACGAGGATAAACTGGAGCTTTCCTCAAGAGCCTGTGGAGGCAATGGGCCGTGGGTCTGCTCGTAACCGAGGGGCCAGCGCCATGGCTTGACTTGGCTACAACGACTCAGACATGTGTTGGATTGGCCACCAAGATGAAAGCTTTGGCAAATAACTTACAGAGAAAAACGGGCAGCCGGGGGCCTGTCCTCGAGCCAGCTCCTGTCCCATGCCGGTCCCGTGACCGCACACAGCACCATGCACTTCCAGGGCTCTTCATGCCATTGCCGGCCTGCCTCGGGTGGCCTCGCTGGCCGCTGGGTGACGGAGAGGGGGTCGCTGGCGGATCGCTGGTGGGGACCGAGCAGCTGCTCTCGGCCATGTCTCAGGAGCCAAGGAGAAAGAGGAGCACGAAGCCACCCGGGGAAGGAGCACAGAGGGCTGCTCGAAGCCCAGCACGACAACAGGTTGGTAGGGGTGCAAGCCGCAGGATGGAGGTTGGCCGGAGCCCATGGACTTGCTGCTGGATCTGCTCCCGACCCTAACATTCCCGAGAACCACCAGGGCGCAGGAGGCCACCACATCCACGCCACGTCCCAGAGTGCAGCATCCTTCCGCAGGCAGCAGCAAGGAGGCAGAGGTGGGAGTCAGGCCCAGGCTCTGCACCGTGGAAAGGATCGGAGCGTCCCCCCGGCTGCACGGGTGGAAAAGGGGAGCGCGGGGGGGACGCGCGGCCCAGCGGTGGCGGCGCTGCCCTCTCCCTGCCGTGGGACGGTCCCGTCGTGAGCTGCGGCGAGCGGCACAGGGCGGCAGCGGGGCCTGGGCACGCGGCTCACATGATGGTGCAGGAGGAGAGCGGATTCCGGATGTGGCAGGTGCAGGCGGCCCCGCAGTACTGGCGAAAGGTCTGGTAGCAGCTGCGGTCGGTGTCGCTGCTCCACTGCACGGGGTTGGCGGCCAGGGCCTCCGCGGGCAGTCTGTTGAGGATACTGGTGTTCACCGCCAGCGCCGCCAGCCCGTAGTCGGTGAAGAGCACGGTCTCCCGCTTGCAGGTGGGGCAGGAGATGAACTTGTACTTGGGGCAGGACTCGTAGAGGATCTGCAGGCACTCCTCGCACACCGAGTGTAGGCAGGAGAGGATGCGGGGCCGCTTGTTGGTGAAGTTGTACATGTGGCCGCACGTGGGGCACTCGAGGGGCTCGCAGGGCGTCGAGGGGTGCAGCACGTACTGGTTGACGATCACCTCGTCGGACGGCGGCTGCCGGTGGTAGCACACCTCCGAGCTGCCCTTCCGCTGTCCCTGGTACAGTCGCTCTCGCCGCGGCAGCGGGGGAGTCCGGGGCAGCGCCAGGGAGGCAGGGGCCGCGTCCAGCGCAGGGATGTCTCCGCACGCCTGGTTCACGATGATCTCGGACTCGGAGGGCCAGGCGCGCTTGGCCACGAGGGGCGGCTCGCGGCGGGGGGCCGGCACGTAGCGGGGCTGCGACGCCTGCAGCTCTGAGAACTTCTCCGGGTGGATGATCTTCATCGCCTCCATTTTAATGATAACCTGTTGCCCTTTCAGACACGACATGAGTATCGTTTTCACATTACTGTCCACTGCTCTGGGATCTCCAAGGGACGCCTGCATGAGGCTAAAACAGGCCGGCAGCATGCAGGGCTTTCAATCGCGTTCGGCCCGCGAAGCAGCACCGGGGAGAGCGGCCGGAGCAGGAGAGCATGGTGGGTAAAGAGCACCGGGCGGCCCTGGCTCCTCGCTCCACACTCGGCCCCGCGGCGCCGCTCACAAGGACGGGGACGTGCACAGCGACATCCCGCCGGCACCCACCACTCAGGCCAAGGCTGGGGCGGGCGACGGAAGCGCCTGCGGGCTGCCGCGCTCCACCGTGACCTCGCTACGATGCCATGGCACGTCACCAGGCAGCTCCCCGCTCTGCTCTCACCGGCGCGTCCCCGCTGCCCTTGGAAGTAGCGCGCCGAGGCCGGAGGCCGCGGGGACCCACACGCGGCCGGGGCACTTGGTGGGAGCAGGTGAGGCAGGAGGGGCCCGTCCGGCTTGCAGCAGGAATGTGGGCAGCACCGCCGAGGGCAGCCCGTGCGTCGCCCTGGCCCCTGCCTCCGCCCGGCCTGTATTCCTGTTTATTTGCCGCCGGAGCCTCGTGGTGCTGAAGAATGTGTTTGCAAATTCCTTTGCTCTGACTTCCCGGCTCTCCCACAGGGCCGTCACTGGTATCCGCCGGGCCGGCAGCTCCTGCAGGGCAAGGGGCGCGGGCTGGCCCTGGGGCCAGGGAGCATCCCGTGCCACCAGCGCCAGGCCACGCTCACCTCGGTTTGCACTGCGGCTCTGAAGCGCCTTCTCCCCGTAGTCCCTATGGGCTCTGGCGCCTCTGTCCCCAGCTCGGCTTCGCGTTTGCTGGGAAAGGCTGGAAACGAAAAGCAAGAGGGATTTGGCTCTTGGGCTCTCCCGGGCTCTTCTGGCTGCAGCACTCCCTCAGGATGGGTGGCTGGCTGCATCCTGGCAATTTGGCTCTCCGCTCCCCGAAGCACTGGTCCTACCGGTCCTGTCCATCTGCCCCGCGTGCCAAAGGAAGCGGCAGAAGGCAGGTATTGCCCCCCGGGGCGGTCCCAGGAGGAGGGCAGTGGGAAGGGGCCTGCAGCCCCTCTCCATCTCTGCCCAGTCCCAGCCCACGCGTCCTGCCTGCTCCTTCCCGGAGGGTATCCCCTGCCTGTGTTGCCTTCGCGCAGGGTTTTTGCTCACGTTTAGCCCCTCCTCTGCTCTGCGGATCTATTTTTACCTCTCTCGCTTGCTCCTGATCTGTCCCTGCTTTTCCCTCTCCCTCCTTCGGCTCCAGCTCTGCTCCTCTCTGCCTCCGCAGCCCCCGCTCGTCTCCAGGGCCTGCTGGAGAGGATGCGCTGGGGGCAGGCGATGGGCACGGGCGCTAGGCAGCCCGTGGCCATTTTCTTGCTCAGGCAGCTCCCGTGACAGGCAGCCTCTGCACTGGGAAGGGCGAAGGCACTCTCCTCCATTACGCTGCAAATCCTGTTAGGGAGATGCCTGCTCTGGGCAAGCCTGCCAGGCCTCATGGAGACGGCCCAAGGGGGCCATCTGGTTGTGACAACAGCCCTCGAGGCTGGAAGGAGGCCCACTGGTTTCACCCCTCTCCCACCCACTGGATCCCTGAGAGCCATTAGGTGCCCTGTGGGCAGAGCCGCTGTCCGTGCTCCCACCGGGATATGCCCCGGCTGTAGGATGGGGTCCACGGAGCATTGTGATGCCCATCCTAAGGAGAGTGGTCTGTGTCCCGTATCCTACACCCTGCGCCCTGCAGCCAGCACACGCATCCCGGCGCCTGCAGTGCCGCGCGGCGCTCACGCGTACGCTCGCATGCAGCGCCCAGCGGGCACCTGCACCTCGCTCTGCAGCCGCCGTGCCGGCACACCCCTCCGCGCACAACGCGCCGCCGTGCCCACCATCACTCCGGGTGACACCACCATCCCTCCATGCGCAGCAGCCACCCTGACACACATGCACAAACACGTCAGGACCTTCCTGATGGCGCTTGCGGTCCCCCACTGCAGCGCCCGTGGGCGCAAGTCCCCATGCAACGCTCACCCCCTTGCCCCATGCAGCGCTGGCACATGCGTGGCCCAGCTGTGCACACACATGTGCACACACATGTGCACACACACAAATGCCCGCGTGTGCGAGCCTGGCTGGGGATGTCCCCCCGGCAGGCAGTCTGGAAGGACGATCCCTACCAGCAGTTACCTGCGTTGGGCTGCAGCACTGGACCGCTGTGCTGCAGGCAGAAGATCCCGGTGTCACTGTGTCCCTGGCTTAGCCCCCGCAGCCCCCGTGTGTTCCTGTCAGCAGCTCGGAGGCCTGGGTTGCTAAAGGTTATCTGAAAGGTGGAGGGATGCCAGCCTGGCGCTGCCTGTATGAAGTCTGGGCTCCCTGGGGGTGCTGGCAGCTCTCCGCAGCTTCCCCAAGCCTCGCTGTTGCACCGTGCGTCCAGTCCAGCTTCCCGCGGCCCCCCCCCGCCACCGGTTCGGGCGGCTGCCTCGGCTGCAAAACCCACAGCGAGCGGGGATTATCCCTGTGCAGCCGGGCACAAAGGCAACGCTGGCCGTGCCGGGCTCCGTTCCAGCTCTGCCTGTTCCAGATGCTCCACAGAGGCCAGATGTGTGGGGTACCTCAGGCCGAGCAGGCTCTCAAGGCTGCCGGGTGACGCTGGGGCTGTCAGGAAAGCAGCTTCCGAGCTGCTGCTGGTGCCGCATCTCCGGTCCCCGCGATGCAACTTGCTCCCTGCACCGGGGGGCTGCGACGCTAATGGGCAACCTCCTCCTCCAGCACCATCCACGGCTCCCGCGCTGCCTCCACTGCCTGTGCCGGGCGAGTCGGTGCCCCCGCGCCGCAGAATCCCGCTTGCCCAGGGAAGAGCTGATGCAACTCTGCCGGCACGGCAGGGCTGCGCTGCAGGCGCCCGGCTCCGCCGCCGCGCTGCTCACCGCAAGGACGGCTGCTCCCCTGCGCAGCAGGTGCAGGGCCGCCCGCGAGTGGTCGCCTGTCTAGATGCTCGTGCTCGCCCGCGGCTCCTTCGCCCTTGATCCTCCGCGATGCCCCCGGGGGCCGGAGGCTGCTCTTTGCCGCGCTGCTGGGGGGACGGCGTGCCGGCTGCCGCTCGGGCAGGATGCTGCGCGCCGAGGAGCTGCTGGGGCGCTGCGCGCTCTCACTGCCTCGCTCCGCGTCCGCAGTGGGTACTGCAGTGATGCAGCCGGCTCACATTTCTCTCAATCAGCAGCGTGCCGAGCCCGCTGGGCCGCAGTGCCCTCGGTCCCGCGCCGGCGCCCTCCCCCTCGTCATTCATCAGCGGGGGCCTTCCCGCAGCGGCGAGGCTCCCGCCGGGTGCCCGGGGCCCTGTGGGGACGAGGAGAGCTGTCCCCAGGCACCCGGCCGCAGCCCTGGGCGTGCGCGGCGCACGCTGCGGGCGCCGCTTCCTTCCTCCCTCTCGCGTCGGCTCCGCCATGCGCGCCGCGGCAAGAGCCCCCAGGCCGTCCCGAGCCGTCCCCCTCCGGCCTCGGCTCTGAGCCTCCCCCCGCGGCCCCGGTCCCGCTGGGGTGCCAGGTCGGAGCTTATCCCGTGCTGCGCGGCCTGGAGCCCGTGTGCGGCTTTGAGGGGCCTGCGGTGACTCAGCAGCTGCTGGAAACGGCGCTGCAGGGAGCGGGATGGGGCAAGAGGGGGCCTGGCCGCCCAGAGGCCGCGTCGCTCAGAGCCTGGGGAGGAAACCCCATGTCTTGGAGCCAGGAGAGGCCCCCGTGAGCAGCAGCCGGGAATGGCCTCCTTTGCCTGGCCTGTCTGCCCAAGGGAACCCATTGCACCTCCTGTGCCCCGTGGCCCCCCAGGCCCACTGCAAGGTCAGGGACCTGGTTCAGGGGGGACTTGGGAGGCAGCTGGACCCATGGTCACCCCAGCCTGGAGCAGAGGGTCTTCCCCACTGCCAGAGACCCGACGGAGTATCCTGAACCTCCCCGAGCTCTGAGGGGCACACGGGCTCCCCGATCTGTGAGGGTTTTGCTGCACCCGATGTGCCTGAGGGGCCCGCACTGCTGCCCAGAGGGCAGCAACGCTGACAGCTCCCCGGAGAGCCCAGCCATGTGCCATGGCCTGGTGCCCCAACAGGTCCCTCCTCCCTGCTGCAGGTGTCTCCAGCTGAGGGGTGCCCCAGGCACGTGGCCAGCACAAGCATCCTGCCCTGCAAGGGAATCCTGGTCTCCACCCGCTCGGAGCAGCCTTGACACTGGCCACTTTGGTCACATCCAAGCCAGGTGACCCAGCAACAATGACCCAGGCAATGCATGCACTCCAGCAACACACAGGATCACTGAATCACAGAAGGGTTGGCGTTGGAAGGGACTTCTGGAGATCATCTCGTCCAGCTTCCCTGCTCAAGCACGGTCACCCAGAGCACCTTGCACAGAGTTGTAACCGGAAGGGTTTTGAATATCTAGAGAAGGAGACTCCATGGCCTCTCCGGGCAATCTGTTTCAGTGGTCCGACACTCTCACAGTCAACAAGTTTTTCCTCATATCCCGCACCATCCTGGCCATGCAGGGCTCTGGCAAGCAGCTCTCTGGTCTCCTTCAGGTGCTTCTGGGGTTTCTCTGCTCCTGTCTCGCTCCGTCACCCTGCAGATCTTCATTCTCCTCCTTCCCTTTGCTCAGTTATCCCCTTGAATCAGTCCAGCTGGATTTTGATTCCCTTCCTGTGCCTTTCATTTATTTCTGGTGGGCAAGAAATTTATTTCTGGTGGGCAAGGCTGAGAGAGCTGGGCCTGTTCAGCCTGGAGAAGAGAAGGCTGAGAGGAGACCTCATTAGTGTCTATAAGTACCTCAAGGGAGGCAGCAAGGAGGATGGGGCTGGCCTCTTTTCATTGGTGGCCACCGACAGAACTAGAGGAAATGGCCACAAACTGAAACACCAAAAGTTCCACAGGAACTTTAGGAAAAATTTCTTGACCGTGAGGGTGACAGAGCAATGGAACAGGCTGCCCAGAGAGGTTTGGAGTCTCCTTCTCTGGAGACCTTCAAGACCCGCTTGGATGCAGTCCTGAGCCACATGCTGCAGGTGACCCTGTGTGTGTAGGGGGGTTGGACTAGAGGATCTCTAGAGGTCCCTTCCAACCTTAAGCATTCTATGATTCTATGATTCTATGAAGAAATACCTTGCTTGGACCCTGCTCGTTGGCCTTCCATCCCTCTCTGCAGCAAAGCTCCAGGCCATGGCTCAGCCACACAGTTCCCCCTATAGTAAGGGGTCTATCTGGAGGTGTTGCAGGGGTCTCTGGCCTGGATCCACTCTATGACCACACAGTCACATCTTGCTTTTACACCATCGCTTTTCCATAGCTCATCCTGCCTCATTTATCCTCCAAAGAACGTCTGGCTTGGAGGAGACAACCAAGCCCACCTTGATGAGCGAAATGCTTGGGCTCAACCACACTGAACCTGTTTGTGTGGTCTGGGATCATTTTGTCTCACCTGCCAACTGCCTCTCTCTGAGAGGCACTGCTCCCCTACTGACAGTGTTAATGGTTGTATTTTTAATCTTCTAGTTTTTTTGCTGGATGAGAGATTTTGTAAGGCCTTTGCCTCTAGTCCTTCTAATGATAATTCTTTGATGTGAGAACATGCCAAAATCAGCACGAGAGGTCTGCTTTCTTGCACCTTAACAGTGCTAAGTAGGGATTCCCTTAATCTTCCCTATCTTCTTTATGCCATTTTTTGCTTACTTTCCTGCTAACACTTTTGGATGCAGCAAGCATGAACTGGCATGTTATGCTTGAACTCACCGAGCAAAGGAAATTGCAGGAAGTAAGCGATTGTGAGCCATTTTCTGTTATTAATTCATATGGCATCCCCATGCTGACCTAGCTACACTGTGTTATTACACTGCTATTCAGTGAGTTAAGCAACAGCTCTATTTAAAAATAATCATAAATGATATCTGGAGCCTTTTCTGCTGAATGAGAATGTATGTGTGCCAAGATGCAGGAGATCCTCATGTTGTTCCCATGGCTCTGTAGCCCTCTGCTTCCTGTGCTTGGTGGATGTCACGCTGGATTCCTCCCCATCCAGGCAGTGCACCTACATGCTGGAGCAGACCTGCTTGATCTGATGCTCCCAAGCCCCTGTATGTCACCGTGAGGTGGGAGCATTTCTCACTCTCCTGCTTAGTATTGTGAGACAGCGATTTAGCACAAAATGGATCTCTTATCCTCAGTAATTCAACCCTGCAGTCTTAATTAATCACCAACAATTGTTTCTGTGCTGCAGCTTTCAAAGTTTCATGGTCACTGTCTACCTATTCATTTACTTGCAAAGGGGTTTACAGCATCTTTTTCTTATATTAGACTTGACATAGTCCCCTGGGAGTCCCTCCTTGACATAGGAGTCCCTATGTCCCCGGGACATAGTCCCCAGTGCTTCTTCTTACATCTTCTTCAAGAGAGACTTTTGTCCCATGTTTCCACCAAGTGACATCTTCAGTTTTCCACTGATTCCAGCAAGTGAGCACTGAACAAGACTTACAGAGCTCCCCCAGGCTTGTTTTTCATGGCTATTTTTGACCCAAAATAGCAGATCTTTGAGAGTTCATCCCAAACTGAGAATAATTTTGTCTGGACACTTTCTCCTCAGCTGGACTCAGGAAGCTGCACTTCCATGTGAGATCCTTACACAAATCGTAGCCCTTGTTGCCATCTAACCTGTTGGCTTTATGTACAGTCATACTGTCCCTTCTGCTACCTGCTCCCTAGTTATACCATCTAATTTCACCATGCACACAAGTCTATCGTCTACTGCATTATCCTTCATAAGGATATGCCATAACAGCTTTGCTCACATGCTGTCATCCTTGACAGTGTGCAGAAACACGAACAAAACAGTGGGGATGTGCAGGGAACGTGTTCATAAATGGAAAGCTAGGCAGCTTTCATGCGGCATGCCTGGCATGCATTTTTGCCCAGCTCTCCCAGAACAGTTGCAGAAGTTGTCTGCAACTCCTAGGAAGTGCAGCTGGCCCGGGCAGAGTGAACACAGTGTTAAAGGAGAAAAGCTATTAAAAAAAATACCGAAAGAACTATCAGATTTTTTTGTTGCAAGATAGTTGTTTCTGCCCTGACGGCTTCTATGAAGCAGCAGAGCTCTGTGTGTGTGGATGATGGTCAGGAGATGGCCATTTAAGCACTTGCGATACATTCCTAAAACATTTTTCCTTGTCTGGAAAGTGGTTATTTCTAGGCTTACAGCTCTCAACAGAGACCCTGCTGTGGCAAAGATGGTGCTCAGGAGGTCTGCAAAGTGGTCCAAAGCCTTTGACTATTACCTGCTCTACCATCAAATTGTCATCTATGACTCTTGCTCTTTCTTGAGGTGATAGGAACTATATTCTTGATGTCATGAAAGGCTTACAGGGACAGCGGTATGGCTAGCTCAAAGGTTATGAATATTTCTAAAGCTCCAAAGTGATCCAAAGGGGTCTAAGCATTTTATTTATTGCTAATTCTTTTGAGTGGTTAATAGTGTGGTCACTTGTTTTGCACAGGTCTGCAGGTCTGAGGAGGGGGTTTCTGGGCTCAGAAGACAGCCTCCTCTGGGGGTTCCTCCTCTAGAAACATAACCGCACGGACACAAGTGAGGTCCCCAACTCCCCCTGGAGCCCCCTTCTTCAGTTGGAGGCTGCATCTGTCCCAACCCGACATGTGTAAAGTTTCACGTGGACTCTGAAGGTAAAGAGCTTTTCATATATTCCCAGTGTCGGAGTACCAGCACACCAGAAACTCCCTCCCTGCCCTGCTGTGATCAATAGGAACTGCTAGGGAAACCTGGAGCTTCCTAAGGGCTGCAGGCTGGGGAGGCTGGGAGAGAAGCTGGCCACATGATCTAGCCTTGCATTTTAGGGGCAAGAGCAAGCAAGGCAGACTGTGTCCTTTAGAAAAGAACGTGGGAGAAATGGATCAGAAACATTTCCCCTTCAAATCCAGCCCAGGTTGCCTGGATTTATTAAAGCCTGATGGAGTGGCAGGCTCAAGGGAAGCCAGAGCATGTATCAGAGAGGAGATGTGGCAACTCGTCCTTCCCCTCTTTTGCTGGGTTTGGAATCTGTAGAGCTGGTGGAGCATCTCTGGTGCTGGAGATGCTGGCGCTGAGGCAGACTCCTTGTAATTGCTGTGACATTTAACGTTTGCTTTACTGGCTCCCTCGGCGATCTCAGTGCTGCCTGAGCTTGTAACCTGACAGCACTGCTCAACTGGATGTAGTGGTGAGCCTCAAACTGGGTCACAGCGAAGGAGGCGGCATGCTGGCTGTGCGTGCCTGCGAGATGCCTGTCAGCAGCTTAGCAGAGTCCTCATGTGATTTTGGGTTGATTTGCTCCCTGGCATGGCCAAGCACAAGGTGGTTCTGCCCAAGCTCCTGCACATCTCTCCTGATGGCTGAAGGACCATGCTAGATGGGGTACAGCTCTAAAGAGCAGCTGAGCACTGAAGCAGCAATTTGGTTTTGTAGCTTCTGTACATTCCGGCTCTGAATTTCAGCTTTTTCAGAGTCAGTGAAAACGCCTAATGCTCTGGACAGGAGCCCACTGAACCCTGGCTGGGGCTGGTGCACTCCCTTGCTCTGCAGGAACCCCTGCACATAGAATCATAGAATGCTTAAGGTTGGAAGGGACCTCTAGAGATCATCTAGTCCAACCCCCCTGCACACGCAGGGTCACCTACAGCATGTGGCTCAGGACCGCAGCTGGTGGGGTGATGCTGCTGTCCGAGCGTGGCTTTCTACGGTTTCACAGCGGGACATGGAGACACTCTTCCTTCCATGGTTCTGGCTACCAGCAGCTGGAAAGAGCCTAACTAGTCTGCTGGAATAGTTTCTGCTGTCAGCTTGTACAATTGATTCTCTTAAATAGGAGACAGTGGTTATAGTCCTAGGTCAAATTGGGTTTATCTGCTAGTGATGGCCATCAGAAAGCTGGGGAGTTACTTTCTATAGGTGTCCCTAAGATCCTGGGGGGCTGTGTGGCTGCTTGGCCAGAAGCTGCTCCTCCATGTGGCTCCCACGTGGGATTTGCTGTAGCCAGGCTTGCCTGCATGGCTGTGCTGAGCCCTCCTGCACCACGGTGACTTCCTGCCAGCAGCTCTGCAGAGCAGCACCGGCGCGGCGCGCTCCGGCACGCGGGCCTGCGGAAGTGCTTGTTCCTTTTCTGTGGCTTAAGCACAGCCGGGCTGAGCTGCTGGTTGCTCTGAATGTGCAGCAAGCAGCAGGGAGAGCTTCCTCGGCAGCTCGGCTGGGGAAGGAGCTGAGACTTGCAGAGCTGGAAAAGGTTACTACAGGGAGGAGACAAGGGGATGCACGGACAGAGGGATAAGTGAGCCTAGGAAATGTGGGAGTTGGCTAATTCCCTGGTATTACCTTGACTGAAGCCATGCAGGGTCTTTGGAGGGGAACCATGGGAGGGGGTTGTTTTCTGTGTGACAGTGACCCTATGTGATGCCAGCTCTACAGGTAGTCACAAGCTGCCGGGAGGCTCCTGCTAGTGCTGACAGGCATCCTGCTGAGTCCGCACCAAGGTGCTGAGATGTACTCAGTGGGGTGACAGAGCTTGTGGGAAGGAGCATGTGGAGCAGCCCCAAGGGGCCCTGCCAGCTGCTGGCACAAGGCAGGTTGCACAGAGCTCAAGCTGGTGACTTGGTAAGCGAAAGAACTTGCTTGTGGAGCCTCCATCCAAGGTATGGGAATCTTCAGGAATCTGGGGAGAACTGGTGTCCAGGAGCAGGAAGCCATGGGAATGATTGCAGCAGGGCGTGGAAGTATCCTCTCATGTGGCTCTGTGGGGCCTGGATCCCGGGTATATCCATGGCCTCTTTCCTCTCCCTCACTTCTTCTCCAAGATCTTGGCTGGTATTACCAGAGCAGCAAGCAGTCCCAGGAGCTAGGGAGCAAGATACTTCAGGGGAAGGAGAGCAGCCCCCCTTCCCTTCGGGAGAAAGACCAGCTGTATCCCAGGCCAGGCCAAATGGCAGTGAGCAAGCACCAGCAAGTGGGCTCATGCCCATGCTACCCACGGCCGCTGCATGGGCTGGAACAAGCAGACTTTCCAAGGCGGGAGCAGACTCTCCAAGGCTGCAGGAGCACCAGGGGAGAGCAGGCAAGCAGGGTGGCCACTCACACGCCATCCACTCCTGCCCACTGCCTGCATATAGCCCATATCTCCTGCAGGGCTGGCACTGCTTAGCAGGTCTGGGATGCATCTGCCCAGAAAACACTTGAAAAGCCAGAGCAGGCTCGCTCAGCTCACTGGGGACGTGGAAATCCATCTCTAGCCATGGCTGCAGGGCTCTCAACAGCAAGCCTTGCAGTTCTTCCCCTCCTTTCTCAACCACACCATGAGGGATGTTGTTTCCGAGCTTGCTCATGACATCACTCCTGTTCCTATTCCCACCAGATTGACATGGTACCCATGTCCATCCTCTGTGTATCTAATTCAGGACTCATCACCAAGGTCTAGGGCTCTCATTCCTTGGTGAAAGGGTGGGCTGAGAGTTTCTTTGACCTAACTGAGATAGAGAGGAGCTGAGGCCCACCTGAATCACAGCACTATGTATCACTTACTCTTGATTCCTGTGGCCTGTCTCTTGAAGCTGCTCCCTCTAGAGAGGTCCCCTTGCCCAGTGTCTTGTCTGGGAAGGAGTCTCAGGAATGAAAAAATCACTCTAGCCTGGTGCTCTTGTAAAACAAAAGTGGGTGTTCACTTAGGAGCTAGCTCTGATAGTGTGGGGATGTAAGGTCTTTCCATTCAGTGTCCGAACTGCAAAGGGGACTCTGACAGGCTCAGGATGCTGGAGGAGCCACAGAGGCGCCAGTGCTGCCTTGTGTCCTTGGGGTAGGACAGAGGTGTCCAGAGAGACTTCTATCACCACGAGTTAAATCTCTCTCTGCTGGAACTTGCAAGGGAAGGAAAGCTGTGCTGAGGACCTGCCATGGACACTGTCCTCAGGGTGCTCCACAGAGAAGGTCCTACTAGCATCAGTGCTGGCAAGAAGGTATTGCTAGGTGTGTGTGCTCGAGGACAAGGGCAGTCATCTATCGAGGAAGCAGGAAGTCCCATCCAACATATTCGCTGTTCTCCTCTGGAAAGAGGATGGCTCCAGCCTCTCAGTGAGCACCTTTGACATCTCAAAGCCAAAACCACAGCTTGCTAGGGGACCCCCTTCCTATTGCTCTTTCCTGGCTTCTGAACCTGCTGCCCCATTGAGGGGTTACTGAAGGACCCTGACTTATGCACAAGGACCTGCAGAGCGGTGGAGAAGGCTCAGCTCCCACGGCAGCAGCTGCGGGCCCGCTGCCTGCCCAGCAGCTGTCAGCAAGCCAGCACGGAGCTGCCAGGCAGGATGCTGCGCGTGCCGGCACATGTGGCCCCTCCGAAATGCAACAGACACAAATGGAAGCCGACAGGCTGGCTCGAGTGGTAAAGATCAAAACTTGGGAGCCGGGGGCTGCTGTCAGCAAGACAAGGCACTCGGAGCCATCCTGGGAGCTGGAGGCTCTGCTGCTGCCGCATCGCCTGCCCCTTGTGGTGATGCCCCTACCAAAAGAGCTGCGTCCCCGCCTGACCGCAGCGCAGGCTTCTTGGCAGAGCGCTGGAGAGGAGCTCGGCCGGCTGCTTGCATGGCCGAGGACAGAGGCAGCGCTGCCAGGAGAGACACTGCACTGTGGACTGGCCTCGCGTGTCCCCCGTGGTTGAGGACCAGGCAAGCTAGCAGGGATGCAGAGCGTGCAGGGAACGAACGGCATCAGCCCTCCGCAGCTGTGACTCTAGCGCTGCCCTCTGTTATGGCACGTGGGGACAATGCTGCTTGGTACTTGCCACCATACCCGCAGGACAGCCTGGACTTGTGGACGAACTTCCACGAGCGTTTAGGAGAGAAACGGGGAAGGGGGCCCCAGAACCATCACCCCGCTGGGAAATGCTGCGTTAGCCCCGAGGCTTGTAAAGCTCCTTTCCCGCGGCTGCCTGCGGGAAGCCCCAGCCTCCTTCTGCGGGTGGAAACTTCAACCGCCTGCTGGGAGCTTTGGTGAAGAGGGCGGTGGTGGGTGGAAGGTGAGGCCAGTGAGCCTCAGCTCACAGGAAACGCGCTTGCAGCGCCCACGCTCAGCATGCACCCACTCCCATGGGGACGTGCAGCCACAGCGGGATGGCATGAGGAGACTTGGAGAAGAACAGGTGGACCTCGGTGGACTGCAACAGCCAGCTGGGGAGCTGCAGGTCCAACGCATAACTTGTTCATCCTCTCCCAGCCTCCAAAGAGTTTCAAAGAAGCCCCCAGACACCTGGATCCAGCGTGGGCCTCCACGTACCTCCACCGCTGCACAAATCCAACCATCTCCCACCCTCAAGTCATGTCCTGGGAGCAGGTCTTGCAGGTGGCCAGGCACTGGTGGCCTGGGAGGTGGCCCGTGGCGGTCCTGCCCTGCAGCCAGCAAGGCTGCTGCAGGACAGCAGGACCAAGGGCCTACAGCACAGCTGGAGAGGTGCGGAGCGAGGTGGGGGACAGCCCTAAAGCCAAGGAGCGGCAAGCAAGGAAGGAGGAAGGCCAGCGAGAGGTGAGGAACAAGGAGCCACTGTGCACAGGCAGCCCAGGCACACGGCCCCTGCCCGCAGCGAGAGCCAAACAAGCCGGGCCTGTTTGAGGCAGGGGAACAAGCAGACAGTGGGACAGAGAACAGATGTCCGCCGGGAGTGAGCTGGAGCCAAGGGCTTAGCTGGGAGTGGAGAGCTGCAGATCTTCCCTTCTCCATAGCTGGCAGGATGGTGCCGTCCCCTATGTCCTTTCCCAGCATGGGGCAGCAAATGAGCCCTGGGTGCTCCAAGTCAAGACATGGGGGGGCAGCCCTTCTCCTGCTGGGACTGTCTCTGGGACATTAAACTTTCATTTATGAAAAAATACCAGGAAAACAGCCACTTATCCTGGAAGCTTTAGCCTACCTGCAAGTTCTCTGTGTGGTTTCCGTGTGCCGGAAGTGTGCAGCGATGGCACTGCTGAGCTCAGCTCCTTGCAATAAAACCCCAAATTGCGGTGCACAGGGACCCAGTCTGAATGTGAAAGTCACTGGCTTGCCTGGGCCTTGGCTGGACTTGCATGTTTGCAGAAACCTCTTTGCTCAGCAGAGGAACTGAAATTCGAGGAGGGAAAACTCTGGCTGTGTGTGTGAATGGCAAGTGCCACACCAAGTGTCCCCAGCTGGGGCTCTTTCAGGGCCCAAACCGGCCCCTTTAGGTGTCCCCGTGATTTGTGGAGGGACTGGGGTCAGTCCTACTGCAATGTCGGGAGCCATTGGGAGCAGAGCCTGGCAGGGGCTGTACTTGCCCAGCTGACCTGTCCATCCCCACATCTCCTCCTCCAGCTCCGTGTCGGAGCCCCTGCCTTCTGCCCCACTGGCTTTGCTGTCCTGGTGTCCCAGGCCACCAGCAGCCCAGCCCTTCCTTCCCTTGCCAGTGGCACCGCGCCAGGGCAGCCACCAGCTCCCGGCACCGAGCGCAGCGGGAAGAGCCTCCTGTCAGCTCCGCAAGCGCTCCGCGGCTGGGAGGAGACGGGAAGGCCTTGCTCCAGACCAGGAAATCCTTGCTTTCTCCTGCAGCTAGGCCCGCAGTGGGCAGCCACAATGTGCGCTTCCCCTCGCGCCGCTGCCAAGACCCTGTGTGACCTGGGGCTGGCCGGGCCGGGGAGCCACAGGGGAGAGGGATGGAGGGCGAATGTGAGGAGGCGATAAGGAAACCGGCTCCGCTCCCAGTTTCTGCAGGGCGGTTCCAGGCCTGGGGAGACACCAGGGAGCGGAGCAAGCGCAGAGAGACTCAGGCAATGCCTGGCCCGGCCATGCCAGCCTGGACACCAATTTATTTTTCTGACAGCGTTTACTCTCGGGGAATGTGAGCATCCCCCTGCCAGGGCATGATGGGGACTTAAAATAGAAAGGCTCTGGGCTGTGCAGCCACAGCTCAAGGCCTCCCTCCATGTATAGCACTGACATGCCTGCAATGCTTGGAGGAACTCAGGTGCACCCAGCACGTGCATGTGTCTACGTGCACCTGAGTGCTGGGCCGCGGAATATCCTCCTCAGCACCCGCGTCATCTCCTGCAGGAGCGCATGGAAACACTCACGGCTGCACGGATGCACTCTGTGTGCGCCAGGCTTTCGCCGTGCCTGGGCACGCTGTATGTGGGCACGTGCACAGCGCCCACATGGGCACTGTATTTTCCATGCCCCCATGATGCTCCTCCAGGGTGCTGCCAAGGTGCCTGTTCCCAAATCTCAGTCCTGTCGGGCAGCCTGAGATGCACCAGCAGGACACTGTATAACCCCCAGGGGAGAGAGCTGATGAGGGATCCTCTCGGATTTAGGGAGCTGTTAATCCTTTCTAGGGATTTGCTAGAGGCTCTTGCTGCAGGGTGAGCACCAGCCCAGCCGGGCCCATTTGCCATACAAAAACATCACGGTGTTTTGCAGAAAAGCCTGTGCTGCCCCCAGGAAGCTCCAATCTGCTGGTACCGGAGTCGAATCCCAGGAGCTGGTCTCAAGAGCAGGCAGATAGGGCAGATCAGGCCTGCCCCGTGACTGGGGCATCACCTAGAGCTCCTGTCCCTGGTACGAACCGCGTGCCCACAACCCAAGCACCGGGACACGTCCTGGCACCACAGCCATAGTGGGATCACAGGAAGGAGCTGGAAAAGAGTGAATGTGGCAGCACAGATGTGGCCAGGTCCCCACAAGCAGATGGGTGCATGCGGCAGTGCCAACACAGCTGGGAAAAATCACACCTGGACTTTGTATTCTTCATGCCAAGGCTGTGCAGGCAATACTCCTTCTGAGCAGACTTTGCAGGTCATTTGCAGGCTGCATTTTTGCTTTAAAACCTGATGCCATCCTTTGGGACACATCACTTCTCGAGAGAAGTGAGGATGAGCAAACTTGTTGCACACCACAACCATAACACTGAGACGAGCAGCTCAGAATTGCGAGTATCTGTTTGAAGGGAAAATCTTGACCTTACCCTCACTAGGCTTTTCCAAGCCAGACATTGGGCTGGGCTATAGTAGGGCATAAGGGACAGCGGCTGTGCTGGGGATTTACAGCTGCAATGCGAGGTTGTGCTGATGACGCCCATCCAGCCCCTGCAGGGCCATTTCTGAGGGCACTTCTTTAGATAGACCAAAAACTTCTGTGGCCTCTGTGAGCCCCCAAACTCCACTGGACAGGCATCAGGGACAACCTGAGCATATGCTTCACTGGGGAGGAAATTTGGGGAGAAGCCCAGATCCAGTCTCCAAACAAAATGAGTCATCCTAGCGATGGCGCCAGGCAGGTGGGCTTGCTTATTGTTCTTTCTGGCAAGATTTGGAGTTTGATGTGTTCCTCCAGCTGCTCACCCTCATGTTAGCAGTTAGCCTGGCTGCTAACCCTGCTGGTTTTGGTGGCCAGACACCAGCTCTTGGCTTGCCTTGCCCTTTTGGAAAGGGCCCTTACCCCAGCTAAGTCAAACACCCCAGCAGATATATATGACAGTAGAGGGTCCCTTCTGAGGGAGTCTTGTGATGTCCTTAAAACAATGAACCCACCCTCCTGGCTTTAAATACTTTGCACAGACCGAATTTAGGGATTGGCTTCCTGCTATTCTGTCCATATTTAATCATCCATGTGCCCATTTTGCACAACTATGAGCTTTCTTTAGGCTTGAAAGAAAAGGTTTCATTTATCAGGGTCGTGATAAATGGTACTGAGCCTAGTTGGAGGCCTGTGGCCAGTGGTGTCCCCCAGGGATCAGGACTGGGCCCAGTGCTGTTCAAATTGTTCATCAGTGACGTGGATGAGGGCACTGAGGGCACTCTCAGCAAGTTTGCGGACGATACCAAACTAGGTGGAGTGGCCGCTACTCCAGAGGGCTGGGCTGCCGTTCAGAGGGACCTGGACAGGTTGGAGAGTTGGGCAGAGAGGAACCTCAAGAGGTTCCACAAGGACAAGTGCAGGGTCCTGCACCTGGGGAGGAATAACCCCAGACACCAGTACAGATTAGAGGTTGACCTGCCGGAAAGCAGCTCTGTGGAGAGGGATTTGGGAGTCCTGGATGGCACCAAGTTAACCATGACACAGCAATGTGGCCTCATGGCCAAGAAGGCCAACGGGATCCTGGCTGCATCAGGGGGAGAGTTGGCAGCAGGTGGAGGGAGGGGATCCTGCCCCTCTGCTCAGCTCTGGTTAGGATGCACTTGGAGTACTGGGTGCAGTATTGGGCTCCCCAGTACAAGAGGGACATGGAGCCTCTAGAGAGGGCCACGAAGATGATTAAGGGACTGGAGCATCTATCGTATGAGGAAAGACTAAGTGAGCTGGTCCTGTTTAGCCTGGAGAAGATTGAGAGGGGATCTGATCAATATGTACAAATACCTGAGGGGAGAATGTAAAGAGGATGGGGCCAAACTCTTCTCAGTGGTGGCCAGCGATAGGATAAGGGGTAATGGGCACAAACTGAAACACAGGAAGTTCCATCTCCATATGAGGAAAAACTTCTTAACTGTAAGGGTGACAGAGCCCTGGAACAGGCTGCCCAGAGAGGTTGAGTCTCCTTCTCTGGAGATCTTCAAAGCTGGCCTGGATGCGCCCCTGTGCCACGTGCTCTAGGTGTCCCTTGAGCAGGGAGGTTGGATTGGATGATCTCTAGAGATCCCTTCCAACCTCAACCGTTCTGTGATTCTGTGAAAAATTCCTCTGCATGCTAAGATTTGCCGAAGAAACGTCATTTGCAGGGGAAGCTGTCCATAATGCTGTGCTGAGACTCCCAGCTTCTGAGACGGGATTTGGGCTGCTGCTATAAAAATCATTCCCTCTAGGAGATACTGTTTGATATCATCCTTGGATACTAATGGGCTGGAAAGAACTTCATCACCCTCATGTGCCTGGAATGCAACACTGCGTCTTCCCAAGAGAGGAACAGCTATAATCAGTGAACAGGTCTAGTGGTTTGACTTTCTGTGACCAGGAGAGCCCTTGAGCTGTGAGAGAAGCTGGGATTTCCTGACCCTGCTAGACTGCCCTTGTTGCCACATGCATTCTTGTCCCCAGGTAAAGGACAACCCACAGCTGGACATGCCCATGGCTTTCTGGCATTTCTTTTGTCAACCTAAATAAGCCTCTAGCTGTGTAGTTAGGCCAGAAACTTTCTGAGACTCAGGTGAGTTCAGGCATCCCAGGGGATGGCTGCCACTCCTAAAATCTTGCGTTCAGCCACGCAGGATCAGGTGCTGTGCGTTTTCTGCTCCAGTACTGCTGCAGAGACCTTTCTTTTCCGGACCACCTTTTCGGGATCGATGCTGTTGGGGCTGCTCCGAGCACAACACCCTTCTCCAGGCTGGGACAGTACAGAAGCATTTGCAGAACAGAGATGCCAAAGACAGTGTGCAAAGCTGAGATAAGCTCCAAGCTGAACCCACACCCACTCCCTCCTGGTGGGATGTGAAATTTCCCAGTGCTGGAGAGGCCATGTCCAGGCACACAAGGGACCACCAACAGCACTGCAAGAAAGACATGCAGGAACTCTTTCATCCTTTCTTTATTACCCAAGCCCTGCACTGCTACCTGCTTGCTCCAGCGAGGTCCCACCCAGGGGCAAAAGAACATGTGGGTGCTCCAACCTCACACACCCGACCCTGCTGTGGCCCAGAGGCTGCAATGGGACAAACCTCCTTTGGGTGAAAATATTCAAGTGAGGAATGGGCCGTGCTGCTTTGAGGCTGTGCACAAGTAGGTGCTGCCTCAAGACTCAGTCCTGTGGGTCTTTCCTGGAAAGCAGTGCATCTCCCAGGTCTGGCAGGAGCTCGCAGCTGTGAGGACAGTCCCTGGTGATGGGTCCACTTCACACCTGAGTGTTTTCCTTGGTGGAAGCAACATCTAGCTTAAATATCCCAGTAAGTGTCCTCTGCAGGGCAAAACACCTTTGAAGGTCCAGCCGGAGGGCCTCAATACCTTGGGAAGGCATCACTGCGAGCACTCATTCCAGTTTGTTTCCTTAGCTAAGGTGCTTTCCCATATTCTCGCTCTTTCTTTGGGATGGGGATGCTGCCAGCCAACTCCCGTGGTGCAGACCTCCATTTGTGGGCCACAAGCTGCTCACCCACTGCTCCATTCTGGGACAACCTGTGTGTTCTGCTGGACTGCTTGTGAGAGCTGTAAACCACTGAGTGTCAGGATCAGTTTTTCATACGCTGCTCACTGATAACCAAGGCCAGGATGGAGTGCAACCCCTAAATGGCCAAAATGCCTTTCAAATATGCACAGCTAGGGGATGAATGTGGGATCATAGGAGTTGGCAAAGACTGAAAGCAAGCAGACTGCTTAAGGCACGTGAGGGCTTGCTCTTTTCCTGTTTCTCCTGGTTTTCCAGTCTCCTCCTCAAATCACTCTGGTTGTCTCATGGATGCCAGTGGGATGTTCCCAGGTCTTTCAGATGACAGAGGCTATGGTTGCACAGCTGCACCGCGTACAAGGACTTCACTCTGGCCAGCCCATGTGTTTCTGGACTTTAGCTCCACCAACCTTGGATTCTTCTCCCTTTCATAGTTCCTCTGACCTCATCGCTGCATCGCAGCTTCTGTTTGCAAATGGGGAAAAGGATGCATAAGAAGTCAGAATACACTTCTCTGTAAGTTGTGAGAACTGGGCTCTCCATCCCCCTTCCTAGAGTACGACATCGCTCAAGCAGACACCTAGTTTTCATTTGTATTTTTGGGTTGAATTTTTTCTTCAAAACAATTGTAGGAAATTGGGCTCTTTGGAAGCGGCAAATAGCTATGTCTGTTATAATAGACAAATAGATATGGGTCGTCCATTTACTCATAATGAATGCACAGTTCCTAAGCAACCGCCAGCTTCCAGCTCAGTGAGTCCTTCTCTTTATATGCGACGAGTCCAAAATAGTAACTTTGTCTTGAGCACCGTAGCTCTTCTAGATGAGGATTATCTACCACTTACAAAACCTCCGAGGAACTGCGCAAGACTGCCAGACGTGGCTCTCATATTCAGTTCAGAGTCATATCTTGCCAACAAATTAAATGTTTGAATTTCAACGTGAATGAATATGAATATGACTTTAAGATGACGGGTTATTATTTACAGTTAGTAATCCACATTGGTCATGTTAGGGCTGAGTGCTATGCTGCAGATCTACCTAACGGTCCCTATTGCAGCTTCTAGTATTTGAGGAAGGTATGTGAAATGTTTCTGTTGTGACTAAGCTTCCTCTCATGGTTATCACAGCATGGACTGATTTCTGCTTCTCAGGGGCAGAGAAGGGAACGTGGCTTTCTTAGGAGCATTTGGATGTCTAAGAAAGCAGATTAAAGCTTTTGCCCCATAACTTCTCCCCTAGGCAACAGCCCTGCATTTGAAGGACCTGTTTGCTTCTATCCAAGGGACTTACTTAGTAGAAACACGGGCTGGGTGCCTTCCTGCAGATACTGCTACCTATCCTCAGCCACTGGCCAGGAGAGGGGCCTTTTGGCTGCCTTTTCTGCCCATGGGAATCCTGCCTAGGGGAGCACGGGTTGTCCTGTGGGACAGGTATGACCACCAGCATTCAGCGCCTGCGTGGATGCAAGGTCAGAAGATTCCTGAGATACTTTGGGGTTAGTGATGGGCAGGGACAAAACCACTACCCCAGGGCACAGAGAGAAAGGACAGGGCAACCAGATCTGTCATTTTAACCTTATCAAGTGTGTTTCCTGGCTGCGTGTTGCAACAGCGCTCCATCAGAGCTCACAAGCCTCATGTGCAAAAACCACATGTGCTGCAGTGAGGAGCTGAGAGGGGACTGAACTCCTGAGAGGGGACTGACCCCCTGAGACCCCCTGAGAGGGGTCCCCTCCGCAGGGACCATACGTGCCCTGGGAGCCTCTAGAGAGCCTTTCGGGCATGCCCAGAACCCCTACGGGCTCTAGCGGGCTCTCTGGGCCCCGTGCCAGCATGCACAGGCTGCGCGCAAGCCCTCGCGGGCTCTGCGGGCACTGTGCGGGCCTCCCCAGAGCCCCGAGGGGCCCCAGCAGGCTCTACGGCCATTGCGCGCAGCTGCTGGGGCTTTCTCCAAGCCCTGGCGGCCTCCA
>VZSV01000103.1:2564340-2579580 GCA_013398735.1 Nothocercus julius
GTTGGTACACCAAATCTGCTGTTACACTTCAGGTATATTGGAATTTCCTTTCTAGAAGTACACTGTACTACTCTAAACTTGAAAAGAAAAATAGTAAGGGGAGGCAACTCTTCTAAACTGTGAAATGTCACTCTTGTTTCTTGATCTTCCATTCTTAAATTTTTATATAGTGAGGATATCTTTTCTCTTGGACAGTGCCCTGGAGTTAGCAAGAGAGGTCACTGTTTAATGACACATGATGAACCCTTTTCAGTCGCTTTGCAAGGCTTGATAAATATATCTATATATATACACATACAGGTATATAGATATATACATATATATCTATATGCATAGATATATGTATATAAAGAAAGAAGGCCTGGATGACAGGAGGAGAAAATAATTGAGATGAAACTCTCATTTCTGCATGTAATTGAGTGTTACTGTGAACAGGATCTGTTTCTGTATATTGATCTTCAGTAGCAGCTCTATGAAAAAGCAGTGCTTTTTTTATTCCTGACATTTCTCCTTTCTATGTATAGAAACTGGGAGTGAAAGCTTTCAAAGATTTTTGGGTCTCATGGGCGACAAAATTGCTTTGAAAGGCTGGACAGGCTACAGAGGAGGACTGGACACCAAAAGTAAGAATTTGTTGAAGCAAGGAAGTAAATGTTCTTGCTTACTGCATGCACATGTTTTGTGTATAGTAGAAAAAAAGTCTGAAGACAAACTTTGTCCGGTGCATGCTAAACATTTGGCTTCACCAGGAAAAAGCAGGTGAGCTTAAGTCATCGGTATGGAATTCAGTGGAAGAGAAGTTTTTGATTTGTGTTTTAAAGTGAAGAATTTCACTTTATATCAGAATGGAGTAGATCTGAGACAGGCTGGATACTGTGGATTGTAATGAAGTAACAGTATCACTTATGGAGTTACACTCCTCAAGAATCTTACATGTTACCTTTTCATGGTGTTAGGGCTTATTCTGGCTATATTCTAAAATGTGTTTATCAAGAAATGGTGGATCAGAAAAAGGAACGATTAAAGAAGGCTTGGTAGTAGGACCTGAAGTATCTTCTGATCCTTAGAAAACGTAAAAAGTATATTCCTTCTGTGTATGTTGTCTTCCTTTGCAGATGATACAACAGGATCATTTTCCATCTATACAGTTTATCAAGGACATGAAATTATGTTCCATGTTTCAACCATGCTACCATATTCTAGAGAAAACAAGCAGCAGGTACTTGGCTTTCATTAGTCCCTATTTTATTTTGGATTTTTAAATATTTTAGAAATGTAAGACTCAAGAATCTTGCTGTTGTTTTTCTCAAAATTTTACCTAATGCTGGGAATTTACTTATGTTTGTTATGAAGGTACTTCAGCACATCTTCTCTATTATGGTAGAAAAGGCACTTTAAAGAATGTAAATATTGATTGATTTAAAACTGATTGAGTATTTTATTATTTTGTTGACTTGTAGAATTCTACTGCAAATATCATTGCCTCAAAGAATTTAGGAATTTAGAAGGTTGGAAATTAGGCTTACATATGAATACTCACATACATAGTGTAGATTTCATAATCAGTTGTTAATGTAGCTTAGAGGAACTTTTGCTTGTGAGCATGAAATAACTGTGGCAAGCTTTGTGTGTTCCCTCTAAAGCAGTACAGTTACCCTCTCGTAGATAAAGAAGTATGTGAGTACTTGGGTACTTGTTCAAAGCTCTTGTCCATTGCTTGAAAGTTTCTATATATTATAAGAAAATGCTTATACAATATATATCAAAGTGCATGCATTTACATGTGTGTCAGACATTCACAGTGATTTCCCTGAAATGGTTTGAAAATTACATGTTACATGGGTTTTATTTTTTTAAGCAGTAGTTCTTTATTAGATTAATTAGATGCTATAAATAATTTTAGTGTCTTTTTTTAAATTTCCCTGCCATTTTTTTTTATTTCAATTTTTGGCTTTGGTGACGAGAACACAGCAGAAAATATGGGAAGTTTATTCTTTTGAAATAAAAAGGGAAGAACTCTGATGTTGTACCACTATTTGAAGTGATGGATTTACTTTTTAGGAATGTTATGTAAAGTAAACATAAATGTTTACTTATTTATAGCTAAATAATTATTTGATATTGCCTTCAGTCATATTTACCATACTTCTCTTAAGTTTTTCACTTCTCTTACTGTGTATGCAGTTTTAAGAATAGCGTATTTCATTGTTCTCTCGTAGAATTGTTAAGGCATTGATCTCCTTCAAGTCATTGTTTGTCATTTTTTCAGGTAGAGAGGAAGAGGCATATTGGAAATGACATTGTCACTATCGTGTTTCAGGAAGGAGAAGAGTCTTCTCCAGCATTCAAGCCATCCATGATTCGCTCTCATTTTACACGTATCTTTTTATATATGTGCATGTGAATGCGTGTGTGTGCATATGTGTATTTTTTTAAAGAAAAATAGTACTTTTAATCCTCCCTGAACTCTGTCTAGTATGCTGTGTATGGAAATGAAAAGCCATCTATAACACAGCAATTTGTTGGCAGCTTTTTTTGTCCTTTAAGAAACATCTTGAAGTTAATGTAGAGTGAAAGAGTTAATGCATTGAAAACACTCAGTAGAGCATTCCAATGGTGAAGTGTTGTTCTGGTCATAAATTCTTTTCTGAAATGTCAGACCTGTTTGTGGGGACTTTACTTTCCAAACTTCAGAGACATGACAGCCCATTGAGTAGGAGTCTTTTTCAGAAACGTACCTAGCATCTGCAATTTCAAAGAATTGCTATCCTGTATTTGAATTGAGTTCTTGCTTTCATGGTGAGGTAGGGCATCCCCAAATCCATAAGAGTTTGTAATTATTTAGGTCACTGAGTAATCCACAGCTCGTCCACGTAGCTACGTCATCTTCCTGATCTTTTTTTTTTTTTTTTTTTCAGTTAACTATATATAACCAGGGGAAAAGAAGTGTCCACAAGAAATCCTGAATGTTAACAGTGGTCAGTGTCAAATATAGCATTGTCAGTGCTTGCATACTCTAGCACCCTCCCCTTCTTGCCCTCCTTCCTTTTTTTTTGTTTTTTTTTTTGTTTTGTTTTGTTTTGTTTTTGTTATTTCTGCAACAGGAAAAATCAAACTTGCAGATATTGCAAAGTGCTGTTCCATATAGCAATGATAGCTCCAATAACATGGGTAAGGCTAGATGATCCTGTCCTTAGAAGGCTTAGGTGGTTTGCCATGTGTCATCTGCACACAGGACTGTGAGACCAAATAAATGCATTTTGTGTCATTTTAGATGCCTCGGCGTATCTGAAATGTCTGCGCAGACCTGGCAGATGTCTCCTGTAGGCCCTGTGTCGTATGTGCCCTTTTTGGAATGGCAGCAGAAGACAAGGCAGTGCACTCTCAAGCATCTTAAATAGCACTGGCTGCTTATGCTGAAACATTTTTTTTTTTTTTTTTTTTGGTGCTATTTCCAGTATTGGTGGTCACAATTACTGGAAAACATATTTTAATCTTAATCTGGTACTTTTTATGAAAAAAAAACAAAACGCGCCCATTAAGTTATTTAGAGTTACATTTTATTGGACACTATTTATAAGGATTGAAAAGCTAAGATACAGTGTTAAGGAAATCTGCCAAAGCAAGAAATCTCTAAATGATTGCATAAAAACATCTCACAATCATAAAGATTTATCTGTTTTTTGCATAGGTTTGCCCTAAGTTATGAATCAGGACTGATAATAGACTTTTGTGCATTCCAACTTCTTTTCCCTACTTTCTTGTGATTTTTTAGTTGGATTATTTTCTGGGAGTCTTTTCTTCAGTGGAAGTTTCACCATAAGCAACATTCAGAATAAATATATTTTTAAATTAAAATCAATGGAGAGATCTTTTAATTGCAAATAGAAAACTACATAGCATGCTTTGTTTCCTGTAATGCCTAGAAATTTGTGTTTGTGGTAATGTTCAATTTTTCTAAATTGTTGTTCAAACACAAACTTTTGTATGAGACATCCTTCACAATAGTAGTATATGCATAGTCTAAAATATTTTATGTCTTTACCTTGATTTATGTATTTGACCATTATTGAATCTGCTTTTATTACAGGAAAAAAAAAATTTTTAAATACAAGTGAGCTTCATTAGCACTGGTTTAATTTCCTTAACTAGTGTGGCAGATATTTTTGCCTTGGTGAGATACAATAAGCAGAATGATAGTTACAGGTAGGTGCTATCACAGTAAATTTCTTTACATTAAATGTCTAATGCAGAGAAAAAGGAGCTTAAGCTTTTGAGACATTTTTTCTGTTTTCACAGACTATGCCACTGTGAGGTCAGACCCTGAATTTTTACTTTGAATTATTTTAGTTTTGCATTAATAAAGAAATAAATGGTTTAGTTTGCTGAGGTTGCGTTTTCCCCTTCCAGTTCATTATGCTATGCACTAGCCAAGGAACATTTCACAGCTTGAATAGGGATAAGGGATTGCTTTATACCTGGATTGAATAAGATTGTATCTTGAATCTGTGGAACAGGTACTAGGATGATCAGTACGGTTGGATTCGATGATTTTGAAGGTCTTTTCCAACCATAATGATTCTGTGATTCTATACTCCAGCAGCAACTGAAATATAACACAGCATTTCAGATTGTTTATGTAGCCTTTGTGGGGCAGGAGGGGGAGCAGAAAGACCATTTGAGTATGCTAGAATCCATTTGACTCGAGACCAGCCAACCTCTTCTGATTTTTGAACAAACAAATTCTGACTAGTTTAGTGCGGTTAAATATATAATGTTACCACTAACTTTGCTCTTACCTGTATCAGCTGCATATGCTACCTGGATAATGTTTGTCTGAGTGCTAGCTTATAGTCAAGAAAACTATTCAGACTATTACTTGAAAAGTCAAAGAGTGACTGCTTTCCTTAAAGAGTCTGTGGTTTCCTGGGCATGTTGTATGCACAGATTTGGTATCTACCATTCATTCTTGCTCTGCTGGATTCATTATGGTTCAAAAAGATCAACAGGTTCAACTGTTATGTCAGCTGTTCTAATTTCCTCAGCAAAGTGAATTAGGTATTCCCAAGAAAACAGTTACTGCAGGTGAACCTGTTTTATTCAGAAAGAATCAAATCTTCAGTGTGTGTGATGAAGACATGGGAAAGGTGGAAATTAATAAGGAGAATACATTTTGTGTGTAATGAACTGTTAGTTTGTTTGAAAAGGAGTGGATTTTGCCCATAGCAGTAGGAGCATTGTTCTGCAAGATATACAAAGTTCTGTTGTTACTGTTAGTATCCCGGTGTAACGGACTCCAGAACTTTGGTCTGCATGAATACTCTGTGCCCATTTATAAGGTTTTTTTGTTTGTTTGTTAGATCCATGGAATTTCTTACCTAACACATGTTCTGATAGTACCTTCCAGTTCTCACTTCTGTTTTGAATAATTTCTGTTAAAATGGTGGGTTAAATGTAACTTTCAATACAAATAAAGAGCTGTTCTTTCAATAGGCTGAAAATATTTTCAGAAGAAAGTGTTCCTCTCTTTGGGCCTCCCCTTCCATCCCCACCTGTGTTTACAAATCACCGGGAATTCAGGGATTTTGTGTTAGTGAAATGTAAGTCAGTTTTTCTTCTACTAAAAGTACTTTTTTAATAAGTGCTTTTAATAAATTTAAATTCAAATGTTTAGGCGGTAGTAATGTAAACACTTTTTTCCTGTATATGCCACAGTTCTGTGTATTTTTTTTTTTTCTCCAAATCCTTAAAAGTATATGAGATGTCAGTTCTATCAAACTGTTCCACTTAGATTGACCAAAAAAACCCCAACAAAACAAAACAAAACCCAAAGTTGTTTTTTCTCAGGCTGCTAGTTCCAAACTCTGCATTTTCAGAACATGTAGCCATATTTAGCTTTGCATTTTCTTAAGGGCCTTGGAAATTCGAAGAATTGAAAATGCTCTTAGATATATTTAGTAATAAAAGGTATTAGGTTAACAGCTCAGAAAACAGCTCAGAAAAACTTTAGAATTTTAAAAAGTGTAAAACTTTTAAGCTTCAAGGATTGTTATTTACTCAAATACAGTTGAGAAGGGAAACAAATCTAAATTATTCATGAAGAAACTAGTGGTTCTACACAGAGACAACTTAGAGTCAGTGAAAGGTAGCAAATTGTTTTTAAGTAATTATCTTCTTTTCTTACCTTATTTTAGTAATAAATGCAGAAAAAGCCACCTTGGAAACACCAACATTTGCTCAGAAACGTCAACGAACTCTAGACATGCTGATTCGCTCTTTATACCAAGATCTGATGCCCGATCTACACAAGGTAAATGTAAGTCATAAGTGATCTCTTTACCCCTCACATACCCACTCCTGCTCTTCTTAGTACATTAAATGTTCTGTTGCTTAAAAATGCATCAGCCTGATGAGGACTATATTGCATACACAAGGCTAAATATTAATTGACATCTAACTTATTTTACAGTTATATGAAAGTTGTAAGAAAGTCCTTTCAGGACAGAAGGCTTCATAGACTTAGTTAATAATAGGAAAAGACATAATTCGCTGCAGAGAAGCATTACTATGTTGTACTTTTTATAGCCTTACCTTTAATAGGGGAATAGGAAAGTTAGACTCTGAAGATTTGGAACAAATATTAGTCTATTCACCATTAGAACTGCACTTAATTTTTATGTTATTTTTAAATTTGAACCTTTTTTCTGTTGAGTAATGATTGGATAACTTCATTCTGGAATGAGAAACAGTCCTGACGTGATTCTTAAACCAAGAAAAGAGAACTTTAGCACTTCTAAAATTAGTGATTTTTTTTTTCCTATGCTTATTTTTCTTAGCTGAATAGGACTACTTGAACTTTTTTTTTTTTAAATAATCTTATAGAATGCAACATTAATAAATGCTGACACATTATAAGGTAAAGTAGTAAAGTATTGAAGGAGTTGTGATTTCTGTCCTCCGAAAAGCTATGCAGTTAGGTTCATCAGGAAAGGAAAGTGCCCCAAAAGGACAGAAAATTTAAGTGGTATTAAATTCACCAAAATAAAATAATATGAAAATTTTGGTCCCATTAAAAAATAAACAGCAACAACACCCCACTACTTTTCCTGTTTTAGAACATGCTCAATAGGAGGTCCTTTAGTGATGTGTTACCAGAGTCCCCAAAATCAACAAGGAAAAAAGAGGAAGCTCGGCAAGCAGAATTTGTGCGGCTTGGTCAGGTAGGCTCAATTTAGGAAGTATGTGTCTATGTTTAGAAAAGCTGTGTCACCCATCCTGTTATAACTTGATTTGTGTATAGGGCTATGGCAGGATTTAATGCAATTCTTTCTGATCTGAAATAGTTCTATAGTATTGGATTGACTTAACCTGTTTTAAAGTAAAATATGAATAAAAATATTTAACATTTGAGATAGACAACACAGTTGCAAATTTTTATAAAATACATAAATGGAAAGCACAGTTGGAAAAATTGTTCTTTAGGATCAAACCTAAATGGTCTGTTCCTTCTTTGTACTATGGATGATTTCTGTCTCCAACCAGAAAAAAAATCTTTTTCTGCGCTTGGAAGAAAATTACTCATGGCGTAATTCATGGACTTTTTACATAAATTCCATCAAGACTGAATTTCTAGCTTAGGAAGAAGTTTTGACAGTCCTGCTAAATCAGAGATTGCCCCACATCTTTAAAAACGAAGGTGTTTGAAGAGAGCAGACACTGGCTCAAATCTTCTATTGACTTACTAATATCTTGATTCAATGAGGAGTAAAACTTCCTCATGATGCAGATAATACAGATTCATAAAACAAGCTGATCTGATCTTAGAGTTCATTGCAGCTGAAAAAAAAAAGCGCCTGTGCCCATCTGTCCCTTCCTTCTTGTCATTTCTTAATCCTGAACTGATTACCTATTTCTTTTGCTTATGTTAAGAACACCTCTTTTCTCACCTGATTTAACTCACTAGCCTATCAAGANCATTTTTCGTCTGAATTAGTAAACTGAGTTAAATCATGGAAGACTCTGATAAGTTCCAGATCCAGTAAAAGGCAGAGAATGGAGCCAAGTGATTAAGAGCAAGAAAGGGAGAATCAGAGCCTCCATCTCTGGTGGCAATGAGCTGATAGAACAAGGCTGTAATTCCATGAGCAGCTAAACCAAAGTGTGCTTTTTGGCTCAAAGTTCGTGTTGTCTTTGAATCTATATTTTTGTCTGTTTCTAAACTAAAGAATGTACTTGATGCAAACATATTTGTAGAATTAATGCCAGTGGTTCATAGCAGACAAAAACAGACTCGGTCTTTGGAGGATTTTGTAATAGTTATTCACTAAGAGTTTTTCAACAGGCTGTTAAAAGGAAGCTATTTCATAGGACTTTTGGTTTCCTTCTTGACTGTGTTATTTAATCAATATTGTTTCCTGTTATGAACAGCAGACCTTTGAAATTCAGGTACTATCCCTACTGTTCTGTTGCATCCCAGAAATATACTGGATAATGATTGACAGCAAAGAACATCTCTTCCAAAACTTTATGCTGCAGTACCAGCTTAAGATCAGTCTGTGGAAGCTGGTGCAAAGATATCTCAGAGCTGTTAAGGCTTGCTTTGGCAGTCTTGCAAGGTCTTCTCTTCCATGCTTGGTCTACACCTCCCCCAACCACCTTGAAGTGATTTGCAGCTCTAGACAGACATCAAAATAAAAGTAAATATGTTTTTAATATTCAGAAGGGAATATCAAATAAATCATTTCCTTGGTTTGCAAATTACAGAACTTACGGAAATTAAAGAAAACTGTGGTTATGTAAAGCACAGAAACCTATGAGCTTGGTTATCCCCCAGTTAAAAGATGGTAAGATACTCGGGTAGCAACTGGGAACAGTTCTTAAACAAGACCTCCATCTTGACATAGTCTTCTTCAAAGGGAAACCCTATTTGTGGGTTAATTCATAGGTTTATTTTTGCTATTTTTCTTGGAGCTTTTGTCATATTTAAATCTTTCCCTTCAATGAAAGTTTTCCTCAAGCTTAAAATGTGTATATTTTAAGTGTATCATGTCTTTCACTCTTGCCTAACTCTGTGAATGTGTCCATCCTTTATATTATAGCCAGTCTTTTTTCAGACAGAAAACAGAACTCACTGATTGGCTCAGCAGTGTATTTAAATTAAGTATTTGTTATCAAGACTGATTTTTTTTTTCCGGGAGGGGGGGAGGTGTGTGTGGCAGTGGGGAGGGAGAAGGGAGGGGGAGTTAGCATATTTTGACTGATATATCTAACAGAGTCCACTGGTGGCTAGTGCCACCTTTATTCAGCACATAAGGAATACTGCTTCTTGACTCAGAAAATTGCTTAAAGACTAATAGAAATTCTAATCTGGAACTACTTTGTAGTCCTAAATTGTCCTGTACTTAATGCTTTGGCATTACTGACAAAAACTCTATTCAAATAAAGCATCTATTTTGTATTAGGCTCTGAAATTGAAAACCACTGTAAAAGGGGATGCCCCAACTAATTTGACAACCACAAGCCTTTGTAAAAAGGAGGTGAGTATAATCATCTATTTAAGGAGAGTCACTAGAAACTGTGGCATTCTAAATGCCATTGAGTATGTCATTGCATCCCAATTCTGTATACTGTTTACTTTTGCGATTAGATGCTTTTGCAGCAAAGATATAATGCATAGTTAGAGTGATTCTGTAGACAATATCCAATGAATAAAGGATGAATTCGGAGCTAGGAGCACTTCTCAAGTTTAAAGAAAGTTGAAATATGTTAATATCTGAGAGTAGTTAATAAGAATTCCATATTATTCTGTATGCAATCAACTTCTAGCTTCTCATCAAATTTAAAACAAAGTTCAGTTACATTTTTATTTTCGGTGTAGTGATAGTCTTTCCTGGGGAATATGGAGTAAAAGATAGAAAGCCACAGTTTCTTACGTGCCTCTTAGACAGTAGCGTCAGAAATGCTTGCAGCATTTTGGAGACTTCAGCTAATATTTAATAATTGATGGGGGACTGGGTACGGTAATATTTAATGGGGAAGGGAAGGTATTTGGGAGGTAAGCAGTGAGCTGAATATCCGTTGCATGGGTTTTGATTCCAGTATTCCAGAGATGTGGCTTATGTTTATTAGTCTTCCAAGTCAACTGATAGGAAGAATATTTCCTCTATAGGATAACAAACTAAATTCTGATATCTCAAATTTAAAAAAAATATTGTTGAGTAATATAAGTTGCCAGAAATATCTGTGCTATTACTTGTCACTGTGTATCACATTTTGTGTCTTTATGATCACTGTTTCCTACTGTACTTAATATGTATACCTTATGTTACTTCATAGCCTTGGGAGGCCCAGTCTTTCTGCAACAATTTTCCTCATGAGGTTGTCTGTGCGGATTCTTGGGGCCAATCCTTGCTAGTTTCTACAGATGCTGGCATCTTATTAGTAGATGGTTAGTAAATGATCCAGAGTTTTTTATGTCAATTATTTATGTATCTGACCAGAATCCTGAACATGTTTGTTCATAAACTCTGTTCAGCTGTGTGCTGCTCTTTACTTATAAAGATAGTTAGCAATCCAAGTGAATTTATTACTTCAATGTAACCTAGTTGCAAAAATTCTCTCTGCACCAAAATCAAGTCATATCAGGGTACCAATTTTAACGCAAAATTTTGAATGCTTTGTTACTTCCAATGCTGTTTTCTTAACTATCTGAAATGACTTATGAAATCGAATGAAAATTCAAGGAGTATCTGTGTGATCTGTCTGGATTTCTTAGTACTTGATCATACTGTTGAGCATCAAGCTGACAGCTTATACGTTGGCAAAGAAAGTCTGAACTTCCCTAGCAAAGACTTTTCCTGACTTGACTCCTTATCCTTTGTAGGCCATGTAAGACTGTCAGGGCTGAAGGAGGACATTAATTCTTGGTGATTATTCTCAAACTCCCTGAAGGAAAGGTCCCTTTTATGCTTCATAATCTGATCCATGGCAATGATTAAACTCTCCCTTAAGGAAATATCAGCTGTGATACCACAATATGCGTAGCAGACTTATGCAGGTTGTCTCATTCTCGTGAGAAAAGAATAGGGCTTTTATTACAAGAATTTAATAGTTCAAAATCACTTATTAGCAAATTTTAAAGAAAATGTATGTTTCTTTTTAAGATGATCAGCCTTTGGTACAAGTATTTGATAAAACTCTCCAAATAAAGCAGATGCATGTGCTGGAAGCTCTGGATCTTTTGATTGCCAGAACAGACAAAGGTAGGAGAAGTTCCTGTTCCTTGATTTTAATATAAATGTTATTGGCTCATTGCTGTTCAGGAAACACAGCAGTAGAAGGGAATAGTCCAGCTATTTGACTTAAAGAAAGAAGCGTAGAAATGCTACAGGTTTTAATTCCTGCAGTACTAGGTTTATACAATCACCTTTTGTCACATCACATAGGTGGTGTTAGGTTTTAGAGTTTTTATTGTTTTCCTTTAGAGATACTTTTAGCTCTTTCTCTTTCCCCATTTCCTCTGGGCTGCTCAGAACTGCTCAGTTGTGTGCAAGTCTCAGTGTTTTAGGGACTGTCTGTTTTATGAGGCAATCATGACTGTCAGTGGTAAGTGTATTTCATGCTTCTTTTAGAATAAGGAAGTACATTAAGCAGCTGTCACATACAGCTGGTCTTTTCTAACATGATGGGAAAAAGTCCCTAGACACTCAGATTTGTGGTCCTATTAAGGCAAACCTGAAAAGAGGTACATCCTTGGGGTCCTCTTTGAAGACCTCTCAGAGCACAAAACTATCCCAGGTTCTTTGAGACAAATGCTGCTGTTTTGTGTCTATCTCATGTCCTTTTCGTGTTTCTGGTAACTGCTTAAGCTTCTGTCAGTGCAGTACTTCCCTTCTCTTGCAGTACATTTGGATCTGTATTCTGGTCTGTTCAGCAACTCTCATAGGCTTATTATGTGGGATTCTCAAGCCATTTCCTAACCCTTCCTAGCCCTTCAGCATTGTCTGATAGGCCTTTTTGTTGCAAAAGGCGCTCCTGAATACTTCTTTTAGTGATCTTAATTTAAGACTTTGCTGTTTTTAACATAGAAAGAAGTCTTTGGGGTATTATATTCATTGCAGACATATTGCATGAGACTATGTGCGGATGATCCTCATGAACTCTGACAAAGGCAATGTTGGTTTTCTTGTCTGCAAATTCTGTTCCTTCCTTCTCCAAATGGAATAGGCTACCACGTTTGCCTGTTTCCAGTTTTGCCTGGATTGCTGAAAAGCTTACATATTGCCGAAGGAAAGTTACCAGAATTTCAGAATTAATAAAATACTCAAATTAACAGCAGGAACCATTTCATTAGAGCTTTTTTATTTTTATTTTTTTCCCCAAGAGAAGATTTTTTACATCTGGCCACGTTCTCAGTTGTTCTCATGCAAAATGTATATCCCCAATATCATAGAATTTCTGCAGAAAATTAATAGCTTTCTTAATTAACTTGAATCATGTTCAACCTTGCTACCATCTTATCAACTCCTTTTGCAAGAAAGAAAATTAATCTTGCTGCTTGCCACAAGAAAACTTTGGGGAGGGAGAGGAAAAAAAAAAAAGATTTTTACCCATTTTTTTTTTTAATCACATTTTGCCTCTGTCTCTAGCAGTTTTAATTTACTTCAGATCCAGAACTGATGCAGAAATTGGGTTGTAGTTTCTTCACTCACTGTTTGAATTCTGCTCCCCTTATTGGTAAGGTGTTTTCCACTGTACCTGAGAATCTCCTTGCCATATTTGAAATTTTCCTTATCCATAGCAGTTAACTAGCTAACATCATATATGCTAGATGCAATGATTTTAGGTGTTTTCTGACCAAGAAGTCTCAGCTTACTGCCAGCTTTTCTAACCCTCACACTCAAAGGTGATACCTGTTGTAGCTGTCTAGCAACTATCATTTCAAAACAGCATTTTATTTTTTTTTTTTTTCCAACTTGTTTTCTGGCTCTCTCCATTCTTTAGGGAAGGACTCTCGTCTCTTCGTCTTCAGACTGAGTACTGTCCAAAAGGATATAGAAATAAAGCAGACAATAAGGAGCAAATATGACTGTAGAGAAAATAAACTGGAGAGAACAAAAGGTGAATTTTTTTTTCTGTATTAAAAATGTCCACTAAGGTATTGTGGCAGTAGTTGCCAAAGGTTTTATTAGTTCTCTTAAAGCTGTGGTAGGTGTTCACCTTTAATTTTATTCCAGACAGTCAATTCAAACTTTGTTATATGTGAAAATAAGTTTGTATATAGTCCAGCATGCCATTTGAGTACTTCATAAAAAATACCAAGTTACTTGGCAATTCCTGCTAAAGAAAATCTCCAAAGGCAAATAGATATATTGCTTTCAGAATTGAGGGGTATAAGAAGAATTATGCAAGAATGCAAGACTAAACTAAAGGTCACTGCAAATTGAGGAGCAGTGGCAAATTTTTGTTAATAATACTGCTTAGGAAAGTTTGAGTGTTGCACATTATTTTAGTAGATGTAAGCATTTTCTGATCAGCATTAAGGTTCTTTGGAAGACTGGAACGCACAGAATAGTAAAAATCCATGTATTTAGTATTTTACTTACAAATATTGAATTAAGGAGGAAAGCAATGAGATTTCAGAAAAGTCATAGCTTTTTGTGTGTGGGGGGGGGTCTTTTTTGTTTTTTGGGTTTTTTTTTTGTTTTTTTTTTTTAGAAAATTATGTTAAATGTTGGGTTGGGGCTAAACTGTTTTAGTCATGCATCAGAGCTGCATTGTACTAACTGCTGGACAAATGCTTTTTAAAAAAAAAAAAAAAAAAGACTTTAACCTAACTAGTTAATCTAGAGTGTTATTTCCTCAGGCTGCCACTTGTATGCCATTAATACTCACCATGGCAGTGGACTGAGGATTGTTGTTGCTATTCGGAACAAACTACTACTTGTCACAAAGAAATATAGTCTATGCAACAGTTTAACCAGCAGCTCTCAGCTGTCATCATCTGACTCTCCAGTAGAGGAATTCCAGTACATTCGGGTATGTGTAATCAAATCAATTAACTACCTTTAGAGACTGGGGAGCACTCAACTAGTAGCAGGGAAGGCAAAGGTCAAACATTTTATCTTCCTGAACCTCTGAATAGATGTAAAGTAGAAGCTGTGTTATGAGGTTCCATTATATGTGTTCCGAAGAAACCTTCCTTTTTTCTTTTTTTTTTTTTTTTTTTCTTCTTTCAAACTGTGTTTCTGCCAGTTACTCGACAAGTTTCTGTGCTTACAGCACATCACTTGAAATTCGTCTCCAATACTCTTAATAAGAACTTGAAAAAGAGAATAATTTGATTATTTATATTACAGGAAATATGCCTTTCTGACCCTCCAGTGGTTATGACACTGGTTGATGGACCTACTGGAGACAGTGACAATATGATCTGTGTAGCGTATCGGCATCAATTTGATTTAGTTAATGAAAGTACTGGGGAGTCCTATAGATTGCACCATGTTGAAGCAAGCAAGGTAAGGTCTCAGCTCTCACTAAAATTAATTTCTCAGAGCTATGCTGAGCATAGTTTCTTATAGATTTAGTGCATCCCATAATTTAGGGAGCTCCTCATGTCTCTTTTCATTCCTATAACCTTTGCTTTAGGACACGATGAGGTATTTTTTCCTTTTAGGATATGTAATAATAATCACTCCTAGTGTAAATATAAGGTTTGATGCATTAGGAAAGAACCTGTATTTCATAGTCTGGAATATCACTGTTGACAGAAATGCAAATCCTTCCTTCTTCTCTCTTAGTCAATAGTTTACTTTTTTGCTTTTTCTGTATAGTCTCAGTATTTTATTAAAAAATTGCAGCAAAAGAAAGTCAGCTGTTGTCCGCTAGTGTCTCATTCAGCTTTGCATATTTACATGAACTAAGACTGAGATATTTGTATATACCTTTAAGATCTATTAAAGAAATTGTTGCCTCACCCACAAATAACATTAAGAAAAAGGCAAAGTGCATTGGTATTACTGTTACAGTGACTGCATCTTTCTAGCTATAATTTAGGGCTGGGGATTTGAGTAAATGCCCTAATTTTCAGAAGGGAGTTCCAGTATTTCATGCTGCTGGGAAAATAATTATTTTCAGCATCTCTAAAAATCAGATAATTTTAATCATTTCTAAATATGAATGTGGACGTCTAGCTTTAGATACAAAAAAAAAACCAGAACATTTTGCACAGTTAGTCCAGTT
>VZSV01000103.1:2579595-2590172 GCA_013398735.1 Nothocercus julius
CTTTTTCTCCTAATGAGATCAAGGACTGCTCTTTACATCTAATGTTTATTCTTGACAGCTTTAAAAAAAAATCTGTATTTTTGTTCAGATTTGATTATTAAAATGTTTGGTACTTCTGGCATGGCAAGTGTAGTGTAAACAATGGGTAATGGGTGTAAATTAAAAAACAGGAAATTCCATCTCCATGTGAGGAAGAACTACTTTGCTGTTAGGGTGACAGAGCACTGGAACAAGTTGTGAAGAGAGGTTGTGGAGTCTCCTTCTCTGGAGATTTTCAAAACCTGCCTTGATGCCACCCTGTGCCACGTGCTCTGGGTGTCCCTGCTGGAGCAGGGCGGCTGGACTAGATGATCTCTAGAGGTCCCTTCCAACCTCAACCATTATGTGAATCTGTGATTCTCCACAGTACTGGGAATCTCTCAAATCTAATCAGAAAGAACTATAAGTAAAGAATGGGATTGGGAAGAACACTCTGTCTTCCCTCCTTCTCTTCCTTTGAGAACACAATAAAGCAAGCTGTTAATGTGAAGTCTGCAAGTACTTTTATGATGTTGATATGAAATGCCAAATTATTTCCACAAGTCATAAAGCAGAGCAAACTTTCAGTCTACAAGAGATGGGTCAAAATGTATTGATATTTCTGGCATAGCATATAGATTCACACCTGTCCTGAAATCACCCCATTTATCAACAATCTCTTCGACAAATAACTTACAGAAGTTATTATCACTTTATAAATATAGTCAACACTGAAGACAATAGTGATTTGCTGTGTACACCCCCCAACTGATAGCATTACTCTTTAGTCAAAACCTGGTTGCAATAACTTCAGTAACCGGTCTGTCTATCCATTACCCTTGCCCATTATCATTGCAGGTTAATTTTGTTGCAGCTATTGATGTATATGAAGATGGTGAAGCTGGGCTGCTGTTATGTTACAACTGTAAGTACTTAGGAAAGACTGAAAATGGTGAGCTCTCAATTGACATAGGCACTTCCTCTTTTTGTCACTGAAGTCTATATAAGTATTTTAAAATAGATTTCAGTGTTTTGTTAAAAGATTTTCAACATATATTCTTTTTAGTTTAAATGCATTTTACAGAGACTATAAATGGAAGTATTATTGCAAGCTGTGCAGCTTTAATTCCAGTTATACAGATGTGTATCAAGTCTTTGTAGAAGTTACCACTTTATTCACAAAAGTCTATTCCTATCTATCTCACTCTTAAGTACGTCTATTTCACTCCCCTTACTAGGTCTTTCCAAATGTATAGCGATTGTTTCTTTTTTTGTTTGTTTTTGTGTGCAGGATTTTTGTTGATGTTTTTTCTTCTCTTCCAACCCGTTTCTCTGTGGTGTCACATTGTTTGTGCTGTGCTATCCCTTTCTCTCATCCTCTTTTTGCAAAAAGGTTTGGATACCACACACGTACTTCTTCCTGCAATGTACATGTACAAGTGTCATCATAGACCATAGAACCCCAGGGTCTTCTCTACTAAACTTTCTCAAACTCATTTGCCCCTAACCTACACTGATGCAAGGAGTGGTTCCTCGCCAGATGCGGGACTTTCCATTTCCTTTTGTTGAACTTATAAGGTTTCTTCCTGCCCCTTTTTCCACCCTGTCAAGGTTCCTCTGAATGACCATTCAGTCCATTTATCTGGTATATTTTGATCTTTTAAATGTTGAATTCACAAATGAAGCATGTTTTTTAGTATTACCTACATGTAAAAGATATTCTACAAAAATATTTGATTGTATGTATTACCCAATCTTCTGCAAAATCTGCCTATAATGTCAGTGTTTGTCATTTGCAGTGTAAGGTGTTTTTCTTTTTTCTTTCTTTTTTTTTCTTTTTCTTTCCTTTTTTTAATAGATGTTTGCCAGTATAGGAAGGTGTATCCCCTTAATGGAGGTTCTCCACTGATCCAACAATCAGCTTCTGACTTCCATTTCAGTTGGAATCAAGTTCCTTATGCTGTTGGTAAGAAAATATCATCATATATCTTTTTACTGGATGGCTCTTTTTATTCATTATGTTTGCACTTAGCTATTAGAGGAATTAGAACATGTATTCTAGAAATAGGCATGTTGCATTCATCGTGCCACTTCAACTAAGTTTCTGCATATGGTATTTTTTTAAAAGTGGAGATTTGCAACCAAATTCTTCCTTGCGGAAATTTTTCCTTTTGTCTTTTTTCTTCTGTTTTTTATTTTTCCTGCAGTTTATATTCTGCCAGACAGAGGGGGTGAAATTCCCTTCAGGTTTGATGTGGCTGAATGTCCATTGATGCATTGGAGAATATTTGTCATAGAAAAGGGAAATGCCAGAATAAATCAGATACTCAGGGTTGGTTTTCATGGAGCATCTGAGAAACACTTATGTTGTTCATTTTTTCCTTGCCAAATACCTTTTCTTTTTTTTTTTTTTTTTTTCTTTTTTTTTTTGTTTTTTTTCCTCTCTTTCATTGCAGTTTGTGCTTTCCCTTATATTCTTGCCTTCACTACTGATTCCATTGAGATTCGGTTAGTGGTGAATGGGAACTTAGTCCACACAGCAGTTGTACCTGAACTTCAACTTGTAGCATCAAGGGTAAGACACAATAAGAGCATGTTTCTTAAGATGTTGGAATCTAATTTACAAAAGAGTTGGTGCAATGAAAAAAAGAATCAAAACAAAACTGAAATATGTGTTACTTGATGTGTGGTAACTGCTGACATGTGTGCTCTTACTTTGTATCAAGTATAAAGAGAATTGGAATTCATATCTGTGTCTCTTGTTGCCCCCAGCAATCTAGATCTCAAATATTTAAGTGGCGAATGCTATATTCCGCATGACAGAAGGATTCATTTACATTGGGTAATCTTTCTGTGGCTAACTGTGACTGACTTGGCAGCAATACTGTAACGATGGCTATAGGAAATAATGAGTAAAAATTGAAGATCTTATTCAGTACATGATTTAGAAAGTCTACTGTACTAATGATGAGTTCTTTGTTATTTCAGTCAGATATTTATTTTAAAGCTACTGCTGCAGTAAGTGGATCATCTAATAGCAGTTCCAAGGAAATGAGTTCAAGAAGTTCTCCTCAAACACCAATAACATATGAAATGTCAGAATGTCCTCTTTCTTCTTTAGAAGGTAACATGGTTTCCAGGAAGCTTTGGATGATGGTCTTGGGTCATTCCAAAAATTGCCGTGTCTTAGCACAGAACATCTTAAGTAAGGAAAAATGAATCAGGTAAAAGATAAGTTCATAGCTGGGTCCAGGAGATAGACATTTTATATTTATCCACAGATCTGAAGCACCTGGCTGAGTTTTCCGCCCCCCACTATCTCCTCTAAATGCATGACAGCACTGCCTTGAAGAAATGAATTGAATTTCAGTAGTTTGATGAATCTTTGGCAATATAGCCAAGACTAAGAATGAAAAGTTACAATGTTGTGGGAAAACTTCGAAAGTCACATACACAATTCATTTCATTTAAGACCAGCTAAGCTATTGCTGGATGATAGTTAAAGAACTACTATTTTTGCAGCTGTGAAGTTGTTCTAGCTGAAATGAGCTTGCACAGTCAATATAAAGTAACATTACCTGTGAGCAATCAGTTGGGCAGCGATAATGGGGAAACAAGGAACACCAATTAGATAATGCAAGGTGTATACATATCTTCCTCACTTATATCTGCTGCTGTGCTCTTTGGATGGGAGGAAGGAATCATAATATTAATTTTTTAAGGGTAGCAATATTTGAGGGTAAATTACTTTGACTAATTTCTAGAAAAACTCACCTATCTTGCTTAAGAAGAGGAGCCATACTTCAATCATTTAATATCCTGGTTCCAGTATTTCAACATAATAAAATGTGGAAAACTTTGCACAGAGTGCAAAGTCATGGTCTTGTAGGCTGACATGGGAATTCACTTTGCATTTCCAGTGCCAATTCACTGTCTCACTAGGAGTCAGTCTTTTTCTCTCTCAGCCAAAATGCCAGGCTGCAAAATTTGGTTGTGTTTTTCCCTCTTCCTAGCTTGTTTGTATTGAAAGATCTTTGGGTCAAGAAAGGTCAGTGTTATTTGGGTTAGAAATCATCCAGCATAGTCAAGTCTGTATAACTTTTCATTTGTCAACATTAAGAACAATCGCTATTGTGGAAGCGTAACATTCTTTTTTCCTTCTATGTTTCAGGTGAAGTTCCATGCAAAAACCTGTACAAAATTCCTCTCAGTAATCTGGTTGGGCGGAGCATTGAACGACCTCTGAAGTCACCTTTGGTTCCCAAGGTCATCACTACTCCACTATGCAGTGGCATTGCTTCTGTTCCTGTTACTCACTCACTATCATTATCTCGTATGGAAATTAAAGAAATTGCAAGCAGAACACGTAAAGAATTGTTGGGTAAACTCCCCTCATCCTTTAGTGTACATATCAGCTACCAACGCTGACATTTTTAATCTTTGTACCACCACAGACATATTTATGACATTCAATTTTATTCACAAATAACTACTATGAACAAATGAAACAGTGATAAAACTGTATTTTCTTATTTTCAAATAGTCTAGCTAATGTCTAGTCATATTTTAGGTCTGATATTGTTGGCCAGCTAGAAAGTATGTAGTTACTAGTAGAAACCAAGGAGAGAGATCTTAGTATCTTAATGAATATTTATTTCTGTTTTGAGAGTATTAATTCTTTTATTCCTTAATTGAGGTCTCTTGGATGAACCGATTCCCAAGACAGAAGGCCCACAGAAACCAAAAAAGGTTCCTCAAAGACAGTCAAACTCCAAGCAGGGAGCAGTACGATCAACTAGTAGTGACAGGTAAATAGACTAGCTTGAAAAAAGAACTGAAGTTAGACTGTAAATGTCTTCAGAATTGCAGGCTGTTCTTCTCACTGTTCATGCTCATGACAATGGGTTCAGTGTTGATTGAGACCTCTGTGTATTAATGTGAATTTCATACTAATGTGTTTATTTCAGTATTTGAATTATTAGTATTATTGAAGTGATTTCACTTTATGCTAACATCATGTTATGAGTCAAACAAGGCTAACCGGAATTTTGTTGGGGACCTAATGCAGAGTCTGTCATTAGGATCTGCACGACTAGATCTGCACTATGCATACTCACTCGTTTTGTTCATATGATCTTAACTTTCCAAAATAAATTTTGTAAAGAAACAGCATAGCTTTAGCCTACGTGGCTAGGCTTACTCTAGCTTTTTAGAATATTCAGATCTTTATAAACTTTGCTTTAACTGTGTTGTGCTTATGTGGTGGCAATATGAATGGTGCCTGAAGTAAAGGTGAACAGAGAGAAACTCAGGTTTTGATGGTATTGTCTTTAGTACAGCTTGACTGAATCCAGAATTAGCCATTTATACTACTTGCTCTAATCTGTTTACCTTTTTAGTGACCTTTGTCTTCCTCTTTCAGGATAATTTCAAGCTCTTTGGAAAGCAATTCTGAAAAGCATCATCTTTCCACTAGGTCAGATACTGATACAGTAGCAAACAGAGAGGAGAGCCCACTGTCTAGCTCTCCTTTTCAGTTGACTTCTTTATATGATGAAGACTTTGTTGACTTGAAGTGATGACAGTCTTAAAAGCTGTCTTACTTCCTTTTCTTAAAACTCTGTGAGCTCTGTAAGAATGTCACAAACACTGCTTCTAGTGATAAATGTGGCTGGAGGTATTGGTGATTAATCTTTATAAAACCCATGTTGTTCTGGCTAGCTCAGCCTGACTTGGTGATGCTTACGTTCTTGACATATAGGTGTGTTCCTTTCTCGGTTAATGAACATTACTCTTTGTGTCTTTTAAAAGGTAGGTAATCAGTGACAGCTCTACGCTGAACTGAATAAAAAGTAATCCTTCTTCTGAACCTCTTATAATCAAAGTACCTGAATGAAAGTAACCCTTAGCTAAGCTGATTACTGTTATTGCTATTACGAGTTTTACAGCAGTGTGTCATGTAGAAAGAAGAATTTGGTAATGTAAATCATGCCTTTTGTTTTTTAATCTTACCAAAAAAAAAAAAAAAATTCCAAGCTGCACCTTGAAATGGTGCAACTGTGTTCCGTTCACTGAAGAATCAAGGATATTCTGTAAAGATCAGGTAAGATATGAACATGTTGCTTTCTTTGCTCTAACCTATCCATGCACATTTTTAAAAGAAACCTGAAAACTGTTTTGCATCAAGAACCCTTGAGCAGAGACTCTTTGTATAAAATACAAACTTTTGAAATATTCCTTTAAAATTTTGAAAAAATCAAAGAAATATTTTGCTTCTTTATCCTTGGAAATGCTACTCCAGTATTGCACCTACAGATTTTCCATTATAGGCAGAAGCCAATGCTTGATTTGCTTTTTGACTACACAAGGATTCCTATGCAGACATCAGAAATTACCTGTTGTCTGCTCTTGCATTAACAGTGTAAGTCTTTGCTCCAGATAACTGTATTTTTCTAAGTGGTTCCAGAATGAAGTTTCACTGATGAGCAGCTAGTTTTCTATCAGGAAATAGTCTTATTAGGTCCTTTTGTTATGTTAAGGAATAGGATTTCATCTTTAAGGATTTGGTTTTTTTTTTTAAATCCTTTCTTCTATGCCAAGAATCAATTTTAAACAAAGGTTGGAAAGGTTTGCTTTTTTCTTTTCATTAAAATGTGACACTTACAGAGTTTTTATATATGGAAATTTTAGCTTTAGGAGCAAGTATTTTGTGTTCTATAATTAGAAATACTTCTGGGTTTTTTTTTGATTTATTTTTGTAGTGGCATTCATGTATCGTGATTTCACTTTCTGTCCAAGCATTAATAGCTGGAGGTTTGTGCCTTTTTTCATGTCAGTCTGTCTGAACGTAAAACTTTTTCCAAAGTACTTTGAGCCCTATTTATTATATATAATGGCTTAATTGTTCCACCTAAGAAAATATGCAAGGCCTTAATTGAAGGGATCACTTCTTATTCTCAACTACAGTGGCCAATCAAAGAAAGAAGCAATATTTTCAAACAATAATTATTTCAGGAGCAGTTAACCAATGGCTACTATTACTTGAAAATTTTTGAAAGGAAATGCTAGCTGGAAGTCTTTGCAAGAAGTTGTAACTTTTTTTTTTTTTTTTTTTTTTTTTTTTTTTTTTTTTCCTTTTTTGTTTTTGCAGGGAGTGGGGAAAGGTCATTTCCAGAGAATGTATTAATCTATCCTGTCCTATTTATCTGGTCAGCTAAGGCTGAAAAAACATCAGTCTGGAAGTATCATGTAATGCCTATTTTTGCTGAAAACATTTCTGTGGACTCATTGAATTCACGTTAGGGGGCACTGCTCACACTATGATAGGTTTAGAAAGCAGAATCATCGACTTCTCTTTCTGTAAAATGATTTCTCAGCGTAGTATTTCGCTTCTGCTTTGTCTATGTTTTTTGTTTTTGTGGTGGTTTGATTTTTTTGAAGATTACCAATGTGTTGTAACTCAGGTTTTACTGAAAACTTTGCTTTGCATTCTCAGAATATCATTTTTTAAATAAATTGCAGTTGTTCACTCCTGCTATTCTAGCATGACTTAACATATCTAATTTTTTTGATAGTGGCTGAAACTTTGTAGGGAGTTTTAAAAGCTATTTTGAAGAACTTCAGCAAGTACATATGCTGAAAAGTATAGAAAGGCTTCAGAGAAGGAGAGCTAGAGAGATCGAGAAGAATGGGGAAAGCCTGGCAGAAGATGACTCCTGGAAATGGTGGTGCTTGGATGTGTACAGCTGTGGTGTTTGCATGATAGCCAAAACATGATTGTAGTCAAGGGCCCCGGGAAGGGAAGTATTTTCTTTGAGCAGAATCACAGCAATGGCAATAAAGTGTTGCCCAGAGTTTAAATAGTTTCTGCAGTATACACCCAAATACGCATGCACAGGCTCACACAGTCTTTATATACAGTCTCTATATACACTTGTATATATGTCTGCCTGTAATAGCAGCATTGATGATATCCAGCAACTATTAGCAAGCAGTGGAAGAACTGAAAGAATGACTGCTAAAACTTGAAGGCCTAAGTTGTTGTTGTTTTTTTTTTTTCTGTAGCATGATTTTTAGGCTGTAATTTGACTTAATGGGTCACATGGAAGCGGTTAGCAGGTCACATTGGTACCTTCTGGACCTAAAAGGCAGAATAGCCCTTGAATAGGACAGAGAAGATGTAAATACTCAAAACAAAACAAACAAACAAACAAAACTGTCTTTATTCCAAATATTTGCAGTAAGTGCCTTAAGTCTGTAATTTCTTGAGTTTGCTTCAGTAATTATTCAGTATGTCTTGCAGGCATGTAAGGATAATATCAGACCTATCAAAAGGAATCAAGGGGGATCAGGTGACATTAGTTTGGCTGTATGACTCCCAGAGATGGTAGCTTAGACCTCAGGGTGCAATGTACCTGTAGATATTATATATTTACACTTCAGGCTGCTCTCCTACAGTAAATACAAGGTAGAGAGCATAGTAAGAACGTTTCAGTTTTGTTTTGACACAGAAGCCACAAGAACCAAATTCCATGAAGTACTGTATCATGTATATCTAAAACAGATTATTGCTCGTGTGAAACAGCCAGTCTACAAGGATGTGGGTTCTTAAGAGCCTCAAAACTTGCCATGAGTTACATGCAGTACACATTCATTTTATAAATATTTGAAAAAAATGGAAATAACAAAACCCCTCTAAGGAGAGGTATAGACACAAGGGGAGCTTGGAAGGGGTAGGTGCTATCAATCCCAATAGGCAGAAATAGAAACTTCGGAAAGAATGGATGCAGGTGAACAATCAGAACTTTCTGTTGCTTATTTTGCAAAGAAAAAGTGATCCTGTTCTGAATACAACCCTTTCCTGGGTTTTGTGGTAGTTTTGTTTTTAAGTGCATCACGTACAGCATGCAAGCAACAGCCAGAATGAGTAGTGTGCCAGCACATGACTCTATATACATGCAAGCCACACCACAAATATTTCTCATGTATAATAAATATTTGTTATTGCCTGGTAGATTCTAATGAAATATTGAGTACAAGGCCAGTCAATTGTATAAAAAAGCAATTCACAGTATGGTGTGGAACAGTTAACCATTGTGTAGGGCCCACAAGAAGAGCAACACTGTGGGCTAACCAGTTACACATGCTCCAGGTTGTTGCTCCTGTCTTTAATTTCTGCTGTTATGCCAATACAGCTATTTAAGACAAGCTACTTTGATGCTAATGCAAGCTTTCTTAAAGGTGCGCATTTATATTGTGTTTATCTTTATGCAGGAGCTTTCCCAGCCAGATCTTTTTTTTTTCTTCCCCCTCTGCATTTGGGAAGGATTTCTTTTATGTTTGTGCTGTCTCTCACAAGCATTAAATGAATAAAAGTAGTGAGCATATAAAAGATGATAACATAACTTGATCTTACACTAAACATCATCTCATTGGCAAGTGAAGAAGTGATTTGGTATCATTTTTTTTGTTGCTGCCTGTGTATGAAGCCTTGTACCACATGCTGTATTACCACTGTTAACAGTTTGGTGTCACAGTTCATATGCTCAGTGCCTGACAATTATGTTAAAGCAGTATTTTCTAATAACCTACCTAATTTTTGCAAGAGAACTTGAGAACTACATACCTAATACTAAGGATACAGGAAATGTTCCATGACTGTCTGCAGTAAACACCTGTACTAACATGCAGGATAGAAAGTATTTTTTACAGTATATAGAAAGTATTTTTTACTGTTAATATACAAGGGAGGACAGTAACTTAGCCAGGCTATACAATGCCTATCAGTTTCACTTTGTTGCTGATGTGCAACTAACTGACTCCTGTGAGCTGCATAAAAATACCTTAGCACATGATTTGAAGAGAAAAAATTAAAGAGTATTTTTTGCGTATTTATTTACATCTTTGTTCGGTATTTATCGGTTCAATGAAAATGTTATGTCTCTAAAGGTTTGTACAGAAAGTGTTATCAACTCGAAATGTCAGTTTTAATGAAATCTTTGAGTGTTAGCCGATTGCTCTGTACTTGAATAATTGCATATTGTTAAGACTGTTGCTAAATTTCTGTGATGAAAACTTATTTATCACCACTTGTCTTAAAATTTGATGTATTGGCATTGTTTTTAATGTCATATGATACGGTGTATGCTTAGTGGTTTAGATGTATCATCCCAATAGAAACAATCCTATCCTACTTAGAACTGGTGCAACTGCAGTGTATCACTTTTTCTGCAGGGGTAACACACACAATTTATTCCTTCATCTATAATAAAATAAGTCTGACATCACTTCTTTTGTATGTGCAGGACTAATGACTTCTATAAACCTGTCTCATTAAATGGGAAGAGGTAGTATGGTACTAGGGTGGAAAAGCGAGGGTTACTGTTTCCACCATTTATCTTCTGTAGAGATTTTGCTTCAGATGTGATTTACTTAGGCGAGTGCCGTACCACACAAATGACCGAAACTTTTGAGGCTTGAGTATAACACATCACTGACAAGCACCATCTGCAGTCCCTGGAGTGTAGGCAAGCAGTTCCAGAGGTGTGCTTTCTGTGAGT
>VZSV01000103.1:2590257-2616257 GCA_013398735.1 Nothocercus julius
GTACATTCTCTCCTTTTAAGAATGGGGGGTGGGGTTCTTTATTTGCTTTTGTTTTGTTTTAGGTCCTCTATATACTTGTTTATATACAGTGTACACTGATAAAAACTTGCATATGAAAAGAGCTCCTTCATATCTAGTCAGGATAAAGACTTCCATCGTCCATATTCTACAATCATATATCACAGACATGCACCAAGTACACAAATAAAGGAAAAGCCATAGTCAATTGAAGTTAAGAGGAACTATGCTATATTCTTAGTTTTTTTGCTGTAGCATATGTCCTAAAAGAAGTTAGCACATGTATATAGTGGAGCAAAGCAATTAAGTTTTATAAATTTAGATCTTGAGATCTTTGTTAAATACTTTTTTTTTTAAAATATGTAAATAATCTTCTTACTTGATCATTATAGTCAGTTTGGAATAGGTGAAAGGAACACAAGAACTGAAGGAAAAGAATATATGTATTACAAATAGAAAGACTAAAGTGTGTGCAGATTCAGTTTATTTTTTGTCATTAAAAAAATATTTTTCTCAATCAAATTGCATCACTAAGTCATCTGCCAATGACTGCAGCTTGTTTAACAACAGCACCATAATTGATGATATGAAAGTTTCATATTGATATAAGAGCTTCAGGCTTAAGATCTTCTGAAGTAGGCTTCAATTTGTTCCAGGGTCCGTCCTTTTGTTTCAGGAACATAAAAGGCTGTGAAAATTACATTCATGCAACAGAAAGCAGAGAAGAGCCAGAATGTGCCATAGGCTGTTAATAAACCCTAGAGGAGGGAAAAGAGGGAGAAGACTATGTATTATAATCCATAGTGCAGTCTGCAGTTCTGTATTGGTGGAGAACATTGTGGCCCAAGGTTCTCTCAGGTACCTCTTAAATTAACATCTCCCTCTGAAAAGGAATTACTGAGTGTAGTTTATGATACTTACTATAAGATCATGAAATTCCTTGGTTACAAAGAAGGCCATAACCCAGTTAGTTAACACACAAGCACCACTGGAAATGCCTCTAGCTTTAAGTGGAAAAATTTCAGACATAACCAGCCATGGAATGGGACCCCAGCCCAGGGCAAAACCTGCAATTACAGACAAAAGAGCATAAATGTAACTTCTTAAACATATTACAAAGCAAAGACTGAATGACACCCATGTTAGTCAAGTAAAGCATATGTTTTTTTCACCTTGATTCTAGGCACCCAATACATCTATAGGAGACCAATAAAGTTATTTAAAGGCAGCACTGTAAATGCTGATGCACTTCAGGACAGATTATTTATAAAGGTGTTCTTAACAAGCCAAACTTCTTGCCAACATCATAGACTTAAAAATTAACCTCGTGTCTATCTGCAGCTGCCTTGTACCATCTCAGAACTCAGCATGGCACAGATGCTCCCACCAACCGACTAATGACTGTAAAGCAATTCAACCTGAGCACAAGGCCATATAAATTAACTTCCTAGGATGCTGGCTTGACTACTTAACCCCTAGCTCTACCATCGGGCTTGTAAAGGTCAGTCCAACTTCACAATATATGCTACAAAGCTCTGATGAAGACAAAACTCATCTCTAATGTGACAAACTTGTTACTTTCACCAGAAAGTCTGTTTTATGCAATCTCTACTTATAACCATCTCCCACTTACCAGCAACAAAGAGCCCCAGGCTCACTACAGCAAGCCAGGGTAGACTGCTTTCTGTTCCTGGGGCTACTGCATTTAGAGTGAAAAGTAGGTCAGGATGTGATGAGTTGCTTGGTGTTGGAAGGACCATTTTAAAGTAAAGCCCAAACAGTGCAGTACTGAGAGCCATGATGAACCCTGAAAAAAGCATGCAATAACCAAGTTGTCATTGACTGCCTGTTGGGTAATCTTTTGAGAGCACGAATATAGTTGATCAAACAAAGACAAGGTTTGCTCGCCCTGGCAAAAAGTGTTTCCTACATTCATGATAGTGTTTTTGGGAACAAACACTGGCCTTGATAAAATTGAGAGATCCCAGACATGAGCATTCTAAACAATATCACACACATAATATAATCTTGACAACAGTCATTACTGCTGAAGACCATGTGCAGCATAACTGTATCAATTCATTTTCTCTAGCAAGTGTACCTGCTAAGTTAAAAAATATATTCTGTTACTACAGAACACAGTGTTCCTCAGAAGTAGCAGCAGACATGGATTAATGAAGATTATTATAACAGTAAATCTTTACTAAATGCAAAGATGATCACGGTAATTAGAATTAACATAGCTATTTCAAAGTAAAAACTAGTTCCAAGAGGTCTCCCCTACAATGTGTCTATAAAGCTCCAGCCTACTCAAAATGTTCTTACTCTAAGCATGACACTCTCCTTCCTCTTTTGAATTGCAATTTAAGTCTAGTTACTTCAAATTACAACGCAAACTCCATAAAATGCCTAAGTTCTAAGCTGCTCAAGATTTATGTATAGTAACTTTTTGTAACTATACACAAAATTTTATTTTGTACAAAATTCAGTAGCACCAGAAATGAAGCCGAGACACTCTTGCAGAGCTGACATACTAACACTTAATCCAAACGGAGGCAGTGTTTTTGGCATGCTACTTGACTTGTTGCCTGACTCACTAGAGAAAAAAAAAAGAAAAAAGAAAAAAAAAAAACTTAGAATTACTAGTTCATAAAGGCATATTTACATTCACTTTAGTCAAGATGAACAGGTATAGGTAAGGACCAAAAATATGCAACAAGAAAACCTGGGATTTACATGCGGACTTTTAAAATTCCATATAGTACAAAGTGGATGCATTTGACCAGTTATGCTGATTAAAACCCTCATTTTGCTTAGCCCTTAAGATAGGACTAGGCTTTACCAGAAATGTAAAGCAGTACTTTTCGTCCAGTTTTATCTATGATAAGTGCAGCCACTGCAGTGAAACATACTTGTATGGAACCCACAACAACGGAAGCCATTCTGCTGTCCTGAAATAAAGAGGCAGGGAAAAGATTGAGGCTGATAAGAGGAGCACTTACTGGACATTACACATACATTCATTTCTTGAATCTGAGACAAACTATGCCACAGGACTTACCAAAGGGGAGGGAGTAGTGAGACCAAAACAAAACTCAACCAACCAAAGGGGGAAAAAAAAAAAAAAAAAAAAAAAAAAAAAAAACAACCCACCCACACACCCCAACAGCAAGATACTATGAGGTCTTTTTTTTGAAGAGATTTAAATGAAAGACTGACAACAGGATGGGGAAAAGTTACCGAGCATACCAATCACGTATCTTTTAAAAGAAGCCACAACTTCTTGTAGTTTTACCTTCTCTGAAGCAGACGACTTTCAGCTACTTTAAAACAGTCTATACACAAAGATGATAATAACAGAATTTTGTGCTAGTAGCAAAGTTTCAGACCAGCAACACACTTCCCAAAAGGCATAATGTTCAAGTATGCTAAAGCACCACAGTCAAGAAGGCCCCTCTAACCCAGAGCAAAAAAGCCCATGGAAATTCAAAACACATGGACAGAATCATCATTATGTCACTTTGCTATGTGATCTAGACTTACTCTAGCACTGCCTACGTTCAAACTATAGGCATGCTTGCCAATTTGCAAATGCACTCAAATTACCTTGAAATTTGCATCTTCAAAGATTGTTTCTGCATAAAACATAACTGCATTAATGCCTGTTACTTGCTGGAAGAACATCAGTGCCACACCAATAAGAAGTGGTCTGTAGATTGAGGGATTCTTAAACTCTAAGATACTCAAGCCCTGTTAAAAGATTAAGCAATAATTCAGTGAAAAACTCAATCCTTTAAATGAAAGAAAACATCCTCAGAAGATATCAATCTGTTCAAAAATGTTTAAGTTTCTTTATAGGCTAAATGCCTCCTCAAAATGCCTTGGTAATAAGATATGAGTTTACAGATACAAGAAGTTTACATTTGAAATACCTGAATAAATTCTCCTCCTTATCATCTCAGCTTCTGACCCACAGTATTGTCAAAGTCTATGGAAGTATTTAAAAAAAAAAAAACAACAAAAACACACCCACAAGTGGTGAGTTCAAAATTCCATGGATAAGAAATTGAGAAATTAGATTTCTCTCACTTTTCTGGCACCTTATCTGACATTATTCAAATGAATAAATCTTTGCAGAAAAAGCTAATGCGAATGAATTCATGGTTCATGATTAGACATGCCTGCTTAAGGAAGCTGTTAAACAATATTTCATTACAAAGGACTAAAATATACTACTACAGAGATGCAACAGGAAACGCAATTGTACAACACAAGGGAAATTTGGGTTAGGTGTTGAATAGCTTCAACTATCTATAAAATTGTTAAATATGGCAGAAAAACTAGATAGTTGTCACAGGTAATTAAGAACATGAGCCTGACTGCTACTGCTGTGTGCCTATGGCAGCCAGAGGTGATAGTAGTAGAGATGAAGATTCTTGCAATCTTATTTGCTCCTTAAATACAATTTGGCTGAGGAAGGGCATTTGAATAACCATTTGTAGAGGAGGCAATTGAACTAAGCTACGGTAAAACCCTTATCTTTAACTTTTATATACTGTGTCCATACACGACTTTTTTACTGTAAATCAAGATTCTCCTCACCTCTTCCTCAACATTATCTTCAATCTGCCTACATTCCCATTCATGATCCACATGTGGTCCCCTCAGAAACTGCAAGGAAGCTATGGCTTCTGAACGCTTGTTCTGATTCAGAAGAAATCTTGGTGTTTCAGGCATAAAGAACATGAACAAAAGCATTATACAGGATGGAAAACAACACAACACTGCCAGCCAGCGCCATTTTAGTGCTATTCCTGGACAATAAAAAAGAAAGAGAGGCCTATAAGCATCTGATGTACAAAGAAAGTAGTACATACACTAAGAAATTGAAAGTATCTCTTATCACATAAACTAAATCTTTGCTGCAACCTAGAGCCCTAACTAAAATACCTGCAATGTAGGCTCCCAGTATGCCAGTCACCACCATCAGTTGAACGCAAGAGCCAAGCATACCACGAACTTTAGGATGAGATACTTCAGAAATATACACCTAAAATACAGGGAGAAAATACCTAATAATTACTCCTCTCCAATTGCAAATCAAGTATTTGAAAAGTAATTTGTTTCTAAAAATATATGGGTGTACTTTCCAGTAACTCTCCTCCTCAAAAAAAGCCTTGATAAAATGGAGTAAGTAGAAAAGTACCATCTCAGAAATTCATGTTGCCATTACGAAAAATCCTGGAAAGAAAAGAAGCCCTGAAACAGAAGAATGTTGATGATGTTTGGTAAACTGCAGTATCAGCATCCCAGAAATGAAAACAATCTTTCATTATTAAGAATTTTCTTGGCCATATTCATCAAGAAACACCTCTTCACAAAGAAGCCTGATGGCTTGGAACAGTTTTTGCATAAACACATAACCTGAGCCACAGACAAAACACTTTTTCAAAGGAATTTTTAAAATTTTAATTCAACATGAAGAGCACAAATTATTTTATCTTCCATGAAGGTCCAGACTGACAGCTCTTGTCCTACCACACATTATATGAAGAACATCACATCTCATCCAATATTTAGGATCAGCTTAAAGTGCTCAGCTATTTTTAGATATTGATCTCAAGTGCACAGTTACAGTTTAGTTAAAAGCATAAAAGAAAAAAAAAAACACTCTGAAATACAGGCATACAAATCTTCCCAAAGTTAGATCTCTTACTTTTTCAGACGGAAAGCAAGCAACTCTTAGTTCAAAGATTATTTTAAGGTGCATAGTAATAACATGCTCCCCTCCCTCATCACTGCAGTCATAAATCTTTTCCTGTTGGCTGCTAATTAAATCCTTTAGATAAGGGAACCAAAGTTTAGCTCCGTGAATCAAAGAGAAAGTAGATGGACCTCCTGCACGCATACTAACACATCAGACTAAAAAAGGGTATTTTCAACAATAAGCTACACATGATTATCAATATAAACATTTATAAAAATAAAACTAAAAAAAAAAACCCATTTTATTCCATAGTGTTTCTTATTTTTTGATTTTTAGCATTCATATCACTTTAAGAGCTGGAAATGCTGGACCACTAGAAAGGATTAAAAATGAAAGATCACATCACTGTATTATGAATGTGTAGTACATTAATGTCACTAGAGAAAACAAAACTTATTTTGTTTGCTTTTAATCAAGAAAATATGAATAAAATAAGTCTATGTTTCTTTAAAAATTATCTCCTAAATCCACAAACTATACTGGCTACAGTTGCTCAGTTATTTCATCCAAACCACTACAAAATTACAAAAACCAACCAACCAACCAGCATCTCTTCCCCACCCCACCTCAACAAAACAAAACAAAATAAAACAAAACAAAAACAAAACAAAACAAAAAAAAACACACTAAGTAGGAAAAATGCCTTACTTACTGGAACAACGAGGGAAGTAATTCCACTGGCTAAGCCGGTCAGTACTCTTCCAAAATAAAGCATCCAAATATTCCGAGCAGAAATAATAACTATATATCCAGAAACATAGGGTATTGAGCACAGCATTAGACTCAGTTTTCTCCCAACTTGATCCACAAGATAGCCTCCCAGTATTCCTCCAGCAGCAGCTCCTAATGTTACTACAGACTTCAGAAAATAAGTGTGTATCAGACTCCAATTTCTTGAAAAATTTTGCTAAGTAAATAGCAGCTTCTCAACAAAATATGCAAATATACAGCAGTGTTTTGAAAGAAAACAAATTTAGCGTTAACTTCTTCATCAAGACATAATTCAGAATTACTCCTTACTGCAAATGAACAGCAAATGATTTTAATATTAAATACAAAAAGGGAAAACTGATTAAAAAGAGATACAGCTTTTTTTTTTTTTATGTTGGCAAATACTGTCTCTTCAAACAGCTATTCAAAATGTTTCAAAGTCCCAGAAAAGCTAGCTACCACCTTAACTAAGCTGAAGTTCAGCCTATATCCAAAATGCAGATATTCCCATGTAGATGGATTGCACCTAATTTATGAGAAAGTTTATTCTCTGAAGTCCCTTAACATTTCCAGCTGAGATAGTTGGGAATTGTGAGAAGATATTTTAGCACCAAAGTAGTGAATAAGGCCATCTTTTAGCACATGCTAAATGCCATCAGACTAATATCACTGTTAACCACGAAGAAAAAAAAAAAAAAAAAAAAACACAAAGTTCAGGGAAAAGAAGAAAGTATCAGGTTTGTAATTAACATCTGCATCTATTATCATCCTAAAGAAAAATATGCATCCCCTCTCCCCCTGCCCCGCCAAATGGTATTTTCAGACCTACTCTTTCAACTGGCGCCATGGCAATACAGCTTACAGAGCCTTACCGCAAACCACGACGCTTCATTGCTGTCCAGTCTCAGCTGGGGATCGCTGACTTCGCTCAGCTCTGGAATAACAGGCGAGCTATAGCCTAGCACGAAGCCAAAGCTAAGAGGTCCCAGGAGTGCAGCGAAGGTGGCCAGATAGAGCTTCGCGTTCTGCACTCTGAGGCGGAAAAGGGCGACAAGGACAGCGCTGCCTCGCGAGCCGCCCTCGGCCTGCTGCCCCCCGACTCCCTCACTCGCCACCGGGAGGTCCGCGAGGAGCCCGGCAGTGCTCCGGCAGTGGCCCGGCCGGGCTCGCCCGCCCTCCTCCGCTACCCACCAGTGCCGAGCTCCAGCGCAGCCCGCGCGGCGCCAGCGCTCACCCCAGGTACGCGTTCGGCGAGGGGCAGCGCAGCAGCCCCCGCGACTCCTCGGCCGCTGCTGCCATGGCCCGGCACGAGCCAAGGCCCGGCCGCAGCGGCGCTCCGGGCAGACGGAAGCGACTCGCGTGCCTTTGCAGGGAGTGATGACGTGCAGGGCGAGCGCCGGAAGCAGCTACGGGGCCGCTGCTGGGGAGCGCCGTCGCTCCGGTGCCGGCCGGTTGAGTGCGGCCCCGCGCGGGCGAGCAGCGCCCCACCGCTCTCCGCCCCCCGCGCCAGAGCCGCCGCCGCCTGTTCTGGGCAGCCGCAGAGCCGCGGCGAGGAGCACGGAAGTGGCGGGAGTCCGTCCTTCTGCTGCGGGGCCATGGCCGCGGGGGCGCCCCGGCCCCTGCCGGGCCCCGGGGAGCCGCGCGAGCCACCTGCCCAGGGACACGCCGCGGCCGGCCGCTACCTGAGGTGAGCACAGCGGCCAGGCCCGCCCGGCGCCACTGCGGGACCGGGACGAGCGGCGGTGGCGCTGACAGCCGCCAGCGCCCGCCGCCTTTTCGACGTGCGGGCGAGCGGGGGCGCAGAGCCCCGGGAACCGCGTTCCGCGCGGCCAGCGCTGAGCGCCGCTTCCAGCCACTGGGTCCGCCCTAGCGCCCGGCCTCGAGTGCAGCAATTGCCTCAGAGCTCGCGTAACGTGTATTAATAGGGCAGGCGTTAGGATTTTTTTTTTTGGTCCTAAGAGGATAAAAACCTTTTAGAACAGCAAAAACGGCCTCGGTCAGGCCTGCTGAGGAAAGCTGGTAAGAGCTATCAGGAAAAGTTTCTGTATGAACGAACTCCTGATGGGACAGGAATAGCTGTTCCTATGCGCTTTACACCCAGTGTCATGCAGCCTTTCACAGTGAAAAATATACTTTCCTGTACTACAAGTTCATATTTTAAGAGGTATATTTTAAAGTCTTATTCTATGAAGATAAAATGTCTGCATAGAAATTAACATGTTATTGACTCCCACTCACATTCTTCAATTCTTTGGGTGTAGGAGCTTATGTGAACTGAATTGAGCTAGTTGTCTAATGAATGAAATTAGCTTTTCCAGAGTAATGAATTAGTTATGGCTTTTTAACTCTTCACATAACATTTATCTTGTTAATCCTTTATTAAAACTTACTCAAGTAGGAACTTGAGATGTCACAAAGTAGTAAAATTGTATACAGCTCAGGCAAGTAAAGAAGTCATTTTTCAGGTTTTCGATTTCACAGTTCATAGAATCATAGAATACTTAAGGTTGGAAGGGACCTCTAGAGATCACCCAGTCCAACCCCCTGCACACGCAGGGTCACCTACAGCAGGTGGCTCAGGACTGCGTGCAAGCGGGTTTGGAAGATCTCCAGAGAAGGAGACTCCACAACCTCCCTGGGCAGCCTGTGCCAGGGCTCTGGCACCCTCACTGGCAAGAAATTTTTCCTTAAGTTCCTGTGGAACTTTTGATGCTTCAGTTTGTGGCCATTTCCTCTAGTCCTGTCAGCAGCCGAAGAGGCCGGCCCCATCCTCCTCCTCACTGCCTCCCTTGAGGTCCTGATAGACACTGCTCAGGTCTCCTCTCAGCCTTCTCTTCTCCAGGCTGAACAGGCCCAGCTCTCTCAGCCTTTCCTCAGAGGGCAGATGTTCCAGGCCCCTGATCATCCTCGTAGCCCTGCGCTGGACTCTCTCCAGCAGCTCCACATCCCTCTTGCACTGGGGAGCCCAGAACTGGACACAGCACTCCAGGTGTGGCCTCCACAGGGCTGAGTAGAGGGGCAGGATCCCCTCCCTTGACCTGCAGTTAATTCAGTTCACTGGAAATAAACCAGAAGGGTAGAAAACAATTAAAAATAAGTTAAAACTGATATTACGCCAGCAAAATTTACAATTTTTGCAATAGCCATATAGATGACTAACAAATGCTTCATCCCATTTTTAAGAAATCATCTTAAAAAAAAATGCACATTTACTTACTTTGTAAAGTAGGAGTAAGTTCTGTCAGCAGGTAGCTTCTCATCACCTTATCTGTACATTTTGTTTTCTTCCATATGTATATAATTCACGGGTAACTGTAAGAAAATGTTTATTTGCTACAAGTTTAAAACTTGAAACAATCTTGACCTTATTGGATTCAGTAGTTGAATGTGTTAACCTAGGACAAGAAAGATGTTCCATAGTGAACACTAGCATGCACTGGCTCATTACAAATTATATCTAAGTCTAATATGGGCCACCTAGAGGTTCAAAGTATTTTCAAGTGCTTAGTACTAACCTACTGAATATACGAAGATATTTTTGGTCATTTCAGTCCATGCGTTAACATGCAGTTTGGAATATTGATATACCAGTAATTAAAGATGTGATGCTTACCTTGTTTTCTGAACAGAACTAATACAGAATTTTGATGTATCACAGGTAAATTTTTCCATAACCTTATGGAGAAAAAGGACTTTGAAGCATGGCTTGATAACATTTCTATTACATTTCTTTCTCTGACGGACTTGCAGAAAAATGAAACTCTGGATCACCTGATTAGCTTGAGTGGAGCAGTCCAGCTCAGGCACCTCTCCAATAATCTAGAGATTCTCCTCAAGAGGGACTTCCTCAAACTTCTTCCGCTGGAACTTAGTTTTTATCTGTTAAAATGGCTCGATCCTCAGACCTTACTCACATGTTGCCTCGTCTCTAAGCAGTGGAATAAGGTTATAAGTGCCTGTACAGAGGTATGGCAGACTGCATGTAAGAATTTAGGCTGGCAAATAGATGACTCTGTTCAGGATCCTCTACATTGGAAGAAGGTTTATCTAAAGGCTATATTAAGGATGAAGCAACTGAAGGACCATGAAGCCTTTGAGACATCCTCTTTGATTGGACACAGTGCCAGAGTATACGCACTTTACTATAAAGATGGACTTCTGTGTACAGGTAGGAACTTCAGAAAATTCAGAGTCTTAAATTTCTTAATTTGTCTTTTTTTTTTTTTCACATGTGATTACTGACCATTTGACTTTATCAGGCAAGTTATTGTCATGGTGCTTACTCAGAATAAGGTATTTAAAATAACTGGTTTTTTTGTTTTTTTTTTTTTTTTTTCTGATTTTTGGAACACCTGGCACACTGGTAAGCTCCCTGGTCACTTCAGTAGAAAGCACTTACTATTTTTTTTTTTTTTTTTAAAAGGCCAGCAGTGCTGCATATAATGCTTCAGAATGGTAAGCCCATTTGAGAAGTACAGATGTGTTGGTTATCCTCCTAGAGGATACCTTATTCAGATTAAAGGGACTGTCTGTCTTTGCAGTGTGAGAGTTTCTGTGATACGATCTCTAAGTTCTTTTGATTCTTAATGTAATGTAAATGCAGGTATGTAGACTTGTAAACTAGATCTAACCTTGTTACTAGTCTGAATTACAATGCTGAAATCAACTTCCTTCCTAAAGACTTCAGATTTCAAGTTTACAGTTTGACCTTAGAAATAAAACCAGACCAAATATGAAACCTTAAGTAAGAAAGAATAGTAACAAAGTTACAGTGAACTGCTGCCAGAGCATATTCCAAAGAATCCCTAACTATGCCACTTGAGACAGCAGTGCTATAGATAAGCTGGGAGTACTGGCTAGTACTCCCACATTTGTTGTTATGTTCATAAGGTTATGAGAAACTAGGAACTAGCCTCCAGTCAGTCTTTTGCTTCCCTAAGCACCAGGGAATGAAAACACTGAGGAGGCGGCATTGTCCAATCTTACTGAAGAACAGTTTGCTCTTTTATTATGAAATTGCCTTGTGGAGAAAACAGGTGAAGGGGTGCGGAGTTTATTCTGCTCTACAAAGCAAGCAGACTGAGTTAGGGTTATGCATTTGAAAACAACAAAAAATGCTCTGTGAGAGAAAGATAGCAGGGTGAAGGGGCCTGATACTCACCTGCTGTCTTTCTTTCTCTGTAAGGAGATTTGGAGGAATTCCTTTCCTACCTGAAGTAAACCAAAGCTTGCAGTATAATCAGTGGCTTTGCAAACCTGAGAGTGATGTGTCATATAAAACTTCAATGCATCTGTTTGAGTAGATACTGTCAAGCAAACAGAGTGCTGGAATACGCTGAAGGTGCAAAAAGGACACGGGGAATTGGGAAGCCAGACTCAGCTCAGCTGAAAACAGGGGGCTTCAGTGTAGTGTTGAGACTTAAAGGAGCTTGAAAGTTCTTTTAGTGAGAAAATGTTATATGAAAGGGAGACCAGCTTAAAATTGGAAACATCACTTACTCTGTGTTTCCAACTATACTCTTCTTTCATATTCTAGGATCAGATGACTTGTCTGCAAAACTATGGGATGTAAGCACAGGTCAGTGCATCTATGGTATCCAGACGCATACTTGTGCTGCAGTGAAGTTTGATGAACAAAAACTTGTAACAGGATCTTTCGATAACACAATAGCCTGTTGGGAATGGAGCTCTGGGGCCAAGATGCAGCATTTTAGAGGACACACAGGTGCAGGTATGTTAGCCTCTTCAGTTTTTATACTATGAAACAAATCATAATTTAAATTAACTCTTTGCAGACTATTTTTTTTTTTTGTCCCAAATCACCCTTTGGGAGAAAGTAGCCAAAACTGATATGGATTGTTCTGCCCTACTAAGGCTTAGTCACATGGTATTATGCATGTGTACCTATAAAACTTTACAGTGATGTGCTAAATCTGTGTTTTGGAGTCTGACAAAAAGATGCAGATCCTAGGTAACAGGGAACACATTTCAATTGGAGTTCCTTATAAGCATCCAAAAACTGGAGAGGGGTTTACAGGGAAGAGCATGATAGGGGAATCTGTATTTACGTGTATTTATCTGTATTTACATGTCTCATAATGAATTTCTCCATCCTCTACTGCAACATATCAGCTGCGAGTCTCTCTCTCTGGAGTAAGGAGATACACTAATCCTGTGGGAATCGACTTATTAGAACTCTTGCAATATAAACCAGCTTATTTAAGTTATGCTTTACAACCAAACTGGAATGACTGATTTATCAGCTTGTAATTTGGAGAAGAGTCAGTAATTTTGCAGTGTTACTTTGGAGTCCAGAGTAACAATTCACATATACAATTTAAGAACAACAGTTAATTTTTGTTCTTATACTATATGCCACAGCTGTCATGGTGTATGAATTTCGAGGCTACTTGACTTAATTAGTGTGTCACAGAAACACACATGCATAGAGACTGGTATTCCTCATTTAGAATCCTCTTTGCTTGTAGTTTTTAGTGTGGATTACAATGATGAACTGGATATTCTGGTCAGTGGCTCTGCAGACTTCACTGTGAAAGTATGGGCTTTATCAACAGGAACATGCCTGAATACCCTTACTGGACACACAGAATGGGTCACTAAGGTGGGAATGTTGATTTTTTTTTAATAAATCTTGGAAAACACTTGCAAGAAGTTTTCTACATGTATTTTTGTAGTTCTGTTTCCTAACTGTAATCCTGCACCTAGGTGTACAATCTGGAGAAACTCAGGAAACACAAATACTGCAAATTGCTATTTTAAAGCAGTTAGAATATTACACATCAGTGTCTTATTCACAGACTGAATGAATTCTTTGGTTCTGAGTGTGGTTTTAAAAATCAAATAGAATAACCAATTATTTTGATAACCAAAAATGTTAAGTATTAGAATTGTTTTCAAGTCAGAAAACAGTATTTTGCATCTGAGTGTTCCAGAATGTGGAAGGTGATAAGGAGGAGATTTTTAGAGGGGAAGTATATATACTAGCTAATTAATACTGTAAGTTAAAACTAGTAGAAAAACTGCAGATTCTACTTTCTCTTCAGTTGCTAAAAGTATCTCTGTTGCTTTCATAGAAGAGTACACTACCCAGATGGTAAATGAATTAAACAATGCAAATGAAAGTTTGTGTAGTTAACAACATCAAAATAAGTATTTTTGTCCTTAATATATTCCTTAAATTACAGGTAGTTTTGCAGAAGTGCAAAGTCAAATCTCTTATGCACAGTCCTGGGGATTATATTCTTCTAAGTGCAGATAAGTATGAAATCAAGGTATGTATAATATAAACTAAGGTATCCAGGGAAATCAAATACCTGTGTGCGTCTCTGAAATTTGCAAAGAATATATGGCTTTACATGCAGGGAATATGGAAGAGAATAAAGCTGTGTAAAAACCAGGTAATTCTTTGGAAGCAAACTTTTCAATGCTTTAGTTCATTTTTAGGTTTAAATAAAGGCACCAAATAGCTAGGTGTGCTTTGAGTAGGTAGGTCTAGGGGAATGGTAATGTAAAATGATAATGCTTTTAAGTGCTTTCCTAATGTGCTAACTTAGAAGAGAAACACTTGCTACAAATGTTGTTGTTGTTAGAGTTTTTTTGAGTTGAGTAATGCTGCAAATACATTAGTTACAAAATTGTTTCATATCTGAAGCATCGTTCTTCTCTCTCCAATTGGATGATGGGATTTTTTTGATGTTTTTAAAAACAACCAGGCACACAGCTTTAACTGTGATTTTTCAAGCTAGAAGCAATATATATTGAAACAATATAATGAGACAGGATGTTATGGAATTGCAATTCCTACCTAAAGTAGAAAAATAATTATGAAGAACACGTGCACATTTACTGGCTTATAAATAGATTGTAACCATGCTTTATATGTGCAGTGGTTTAAAATCTGAGTATTTTATAGTCTTAAACTGTCCTTTAATTGTAGATTTGGCCTATTGGAAGGGAAATAAACTGCAAGTGCTTAAAAACATTATCTGTTTCTGAAGATCGCAGCATCTCCTTGCAGCCCAGACTACACTTTGATGGTAAATACATAGTCTGCAGCTCAGCTTTAGGATTGTACCAGTGGGACTTTGCCAGCTATGATATTCTCAGGTAAATCTTTCAGTTTTAAGACTAAGGTATGTAAACTTATTCTAGAGTTCTTCAAGTAAGAAGTAGACCATATTATTTTCAGTTTTAGTAACTTTACTAACTTATTTTAGATGTAGGCCAACAGAGTCCTGATAAAGCATCTGAAAGTTCTGTGAATTGCCATGTTGTCAGCTTTTCTTATAACTTAACTCTATACATTTCATCTGTTTATACTATTTGATTCCTGGTTTGTTTTTTGGTCCCAAGCTAGTAATCCTTTCTACATTCAATACACAAGCTGAAGAGTTTCAACATAAATAAAAATCATACTGCTAGCTGCAACTCCTGGCAGTGCAATGCTACTGTGCAGACTGTTCTACAGAAGGCCAAATCAGGGGGGCATTTATTGGGACAAGAAATTAAAAGGACTTCTTATAGCGCTACTGAACTGAGATCTGTCATTCTTGGTAATTCTACAGAATGATAGTGAAATCCATACTGCAGAGAGGGATGAAATAAGATTACACTGTTTCATTAAGAACTCAGAATGAGGCACTTTCTATTAGAAATGACATCATCAAAAATAGCATCTTTTTTTTTTTTTTAAAGCAAAAATTGCATTATAAAACTGTTAAAAAGATCTTACCTGAAATGGTCTGAATATTTGTAGAGCACCCTACCGTAAGATGATCTGTTCCAGAACAAATGCTTCTTGTCACGAAGAATAATTCAGTAATTTTACCTCTTAGTCTGTAAGACTTTCAAAAGAACATACAGCAGCCTGTGCTGCTGAGAATGAACTTTGATCTCAGTATGTATTTGAATTCTAGTTCTTTACTTCATGTAATGCTATAATCAAATGCTCTGGTTAGTTGTAGGAAATGCAGTCCCTCTAATTCCTGTTTGAGTTTTATTTAGAATGCAGCAAACCCCTCAAAGATGTACTGGAACTCACAAACGCTCTTTCCCCCTAAAATGAAAATGTTTAGCCTAGGCTAAGTGTCCAGTAACACAGCATTCTATTAAGGATCAATCCTGAATGAGCTATGATAACATCACCAGAGGACATTTCTCTTATCTCCAGCTTCTAAAAGAATGGTCAAAAGAATAATAAGATTAACCCTCTTAATTTCAAGAGGCTGAGGCTGCAAATCACTATTACAATTTGCTGATTCAAGTCTGGAAACAGATTTCTTTCTTTTTCCCTTTGGCTATGCAGAATCTTCTTCCTGCCTTAACATCTACTTATATTTAGAAGGGTCTGTCCTGAATGCACAAAGCAGGAAGTAAAACTTCAGGGTAAATATGCAGTTGCTTGAAGTAATTTGAAGAAAAAAAAAAAAAACTGCATTAAGCTTTTTCTAAATCATTTGGGACTGATGACTTTAGACACAATCTCTACAGACGTATATAAGGATGTATTTATAGTAAAACAAGCTCATGACTACATAGTGATACATTTTCTAACAATATTGTCTTATCTTCTAGGGTTATCAAACCTCCTGACTTCTCAAATGTGTCCTTGCTGGGCTTTGGAGAGATATTTGCTCTACTGTTTGATAACAGATACTTGTATATAATGGACTTGAGGACAGAAAAACTGATTAGTCGCTGGCCTCTACCGGAGTATAGAAAGTCAAAGAGAGGTTCAAGCTTTTTGGCTGGTGAAATGTCTTGGTTAAATGGACTAAATGGCCAAAATGATATGGGCTTGGTTTTTGCCACCAGTATGCCAGACCACAGTATCCATTTGGTATTATGGAAAGAACATGGCTGAAAAGATCACACATGGCAGAATCTTCAGGAATATATGGACTATCAGCTGTGTGTCCACAAAATAAGACTTTGCATGAACCAAAGTTGCACACCTAATGGTATCATCATGCAGTGCACAATCACTTACTTTTATTTGGGCATTTGGGGTTGTTTTTGACATAATGCAACACAGCATGCTAACAGTAGTTACCACTAAATTTTGTCTGTACTCATTTTTAGGCATACTTATTTGGGCTCTCAAACATAGCTTGTAAAGTTTAAACCTCTCAAATTCACCATTAAGTCTAAAATGAAGTAGTGTTTGACTTGACTTTGGCCCTTTTTTTGTTGTTGTTGTTTTTGAAACAGAAAGTGAAGCTACTATTTTAGAACAATAGACTTTTATACATGTAACAGCAAATACTGGTCACAGTGTGTGACTGTTAAACAAGAACACATTCGCTCTCTCTCTGTCTCTCTAGTATCAATCTCTTCAAGACTTTTTTCCTCTCCTTATGATAGCTTTCAATGCTTAGCCTTTGAAATTGAAGAATCAATTTAATCCTTTAACTAAGATCAGATGTCAACAATAATAATTTGTCTAAGGTCAGTAGTACATTGATGCAAGCTTTCCTCACCAGAATGAGCCAATGTTTTGGGTACCTGATAAAGTTTGTCCTGGCAACTAACCTCAGAGAATATCTGCCATTGTTTACCATATTTGCCAATGGTGCAATTATGACAAAAAGGACTCATTACCATCACTAATCAACTTCTCCAAAAGTTGTTCAGTGGCACAAACATTAAAGGAATAGTTTGGACCATGTCTTGGTCATCTCATGAAATATTCTCTCTACAGAGTACTCAAGTTTATCTTGCTCAGATTGTTTTGATCAGTGTTTTATAGTCCCATGATTCCTACAGCATGTGTGAGAATGTAGCTTAATTCATCAGTAAGTGGAAATATAATGAAAGGAAAGATGATGTTCAATCTCTACAGCAAGACTTGATCTTTTGTATTAAAGGGAGGCTACCAGAAATTCACATTTTGCAAATAATGCAGTTAATAGAACGATGTGCTTAAAGTAGTTGTTATCTGTAGGCTGGAAAGCAGAAACAAACAACAATGAGACTGCCATATCTCCCAGAATCAAGGCTATGAAGAAGAAACCAATAGGCATAGAAAAAGGTCTTCTGCTTTCATCAGCCGTAGGAGACCTGAGGTAAATGTGAGCTAACTATTGAGCAGCAAATATTTATTCACATAATTTTGATAAATTTAGTGTACTTAAAAACTAATCTCAACTCATCCTTTAGAAATGCAGTTTTTTAAAATAAAAGTCTCCCATTATTTTTTACACAACTTTAAAATGTTTGAATGAAGATTAAGATACCTGAAAAGATAAAAGTACTATCATAAATACTGTTAATATTTTTATTGTCAAAGATTGGTGGGGAGCTAGTTTCTTAAGTACTCCTAAAACCCAAGTCCCAAAGGTACCTGATACATATTGCACCTATGGGAGGGGAGTTTCTCTGTGCAAGACTCTGTACTTGAGTGATGTGGCAGGAATTGCATGAAGTCAGTGAAGTGTTTCCTTCAATACAATGCTACAGTCTTAGGTACAGACTTTCCCACCTTTATGCAACAAAGTTATTTTGAGAAAGTATGTGAAGTGAAGGGGCTTACACATTAGAAGTCAAGTTCACAACTTTTGTTTCAAACCATGCTAACTGGGGCACAAGTGGTCATCCCTTAACTTTGAAGTGCAGGAAACCTACATGAAACAAAGCTTTTAATAACTTGCCTGAAATCCAGCTCTTGCCACTCTCAACATGGTCATAACCAGACTGCATAATGGATGCAGTAAGTCACATTAAAGACACCATAATAAAATGGACCATCTATAAAACATAATAGCTTTGAAAGCTTCCAAAATATTAACAAATTAATACTCCTAAATTTAAGTATATGCCACCACAGAAGAGACAATGAAAATATGAAGGATTAGAAGTTACATACAAGAAAGCTCACTCCTAATCACCCTCTTTCTCCCGATCTTGCCCTCTCCCCACATACACAAGAGGTTTGCTGGGGGTGGGTAGAAAGGAGGACTTCGCAAACATGAAACATGACTAAAAGTGAGAAATTACAGTGAGTGCTTTTTTTTGTTGTTTGTTTGTTTGCTTTTCTTTCCATCTGATCCTTAGATTGGAAATGAAAAATTACACTGTGCTTACTTACATAGGATTTGGGGAAGAAAGATCTGTAATTTTACACCCACATAATGAAGCAAAACAGTACAGCTTACCAACCATATAACAAATTAAAATCTTATCGGGGGTCTGATTCTGGTGAATGAAAACAAACTGTTAATCTTCAAGTCTAAGGAGGAAAAAAAAAAAAAAAAAACTACCACAAAACAAACAAGCAAAAAACCCACCATTGTATCATAAGTAAGTTGTCATTATTCCTTACTGTCATTCCACACAGAAACAATCTTCCTTCAAGCCTCATCTTCATTCTCTAGCCCTTGCCCCGTTTTAAGAGTTCCAACACAAAGCAGCACTCGGCACTTTCAATTAATTCACAACAGCTGTTGGTAGCAAATAAAAAGGTATCACCCTTCTTTGTCTTAAAGTTACAGCTCTCACAGAACCATGTGTTTGTTTGAGTTAACAAAAACTCTAAAAGCTATGTTTAGTGTTATAGTAAGTCACCAATTTAACAAACCCTGTTCCCAATAATATGTTTAAAAAAAAAAAGAAATAGATGTATTTACTGAAGTCATTTTCACAGTGCATTAGAGACACCACTGAACACTGCTGTATTTTTCAGCAGCCTCTAAAGACTTCATTTCCCCCCCTACGTGTTTAGATACAGATAACTGGTTAATTCTTTCTTTGGGCTGTTTACAGGGTTGTTGTACTAGAAACATGCAAGAGGGTAGGAAAGTAAAAAGACAGAAGGCACGAAAATCTTATTCCAGCATGATCAGTTCCTATGTCTTGAATAATGCCCTTTCATGCTTACAGGCTATTAAACCAAAAATTATCATTGAGTCTCAGCTCTCACATGTCAGAAAGTTGCAGAAGAGACTTTATCTGAAGAACTCAGCTGTGTACTAGACCTTGATAACTTTGTATTATTACATGGAGGCATATTTCAGGTCACAGATTAAAAAAAAATGCATTTACCTTCATACAGTGCATAAAAAGAATCGTTCCACCACCACCCAACTTTACCGAAATCTGCACGCGGAAATATTTCCAGTGTGAGCTTTTAAGTGACACCTTCTGCCTCCCTATGGACATGGGCAGCTCTCCACTTTCCCTCCTTACAACCAAGGTTTCACTTTTGACCTTACAGTACTGTTTGATATAACACTTTGTTAACATTCATGATTAATGATGAGTTATACCTCCACAGCGTTGTGTCCCTGATGAGGGATTCTTGGGGAAGGTTTCCTTGGAGGGGCACTCGACAGTGATAAATAAGGGCAACATCCACAGGAACATTCACACTGTTCCCATAAGCACGTAGGACCGAGTGAACTGAAGTCTGAACCACCTTTCTTGGATCAATTATCATTTTTTTGGGATTGATTACATCTTTCCTGTCTGGTTCCCTGTGAACATGCTGCAGTATGTTAACACCCGGCACAGCATTCCAAGATGAAATGTTGAACGTGTGCGTGGATATAGTTTCAGGGAAAATATGATTCTCAAAGAGAAAAACACCAGTCCCTGGGTTTTGTTCTTGAAGACTTCTCATCATTGTTTTCCAGTCTGGGTGCTTAAGGGGAAGAATTATTTCATCTGCATCGTTAAGAACCACAAACTTGCTCCTCAGCATATTACGATATACACAGTCATTCAGGGCTGTGATCTGGCCATAGTAGCCGATATCTTTGGCATCCATAGAAAAGTGCCATTTAGTAGAAACCTTGAGGTGTGAATTTATTGGCCAGGGAATTATCTCTACAGTTCCTTCTTCCATATAAAACTTCAAGACTTTCTCCATCATCTGGCTGCAGCTGTTCTTATAGATCACCACTTTCTGCACCCCAAGGATCTTATACATCTCCACACTCTGTACGAATTGCAAGACATTGTTGTAATTTCCAAACATGGCAGAAATGCATACGGTGAAGTCAACAGAAAAGGTCTCAGCCTTGCGGTTTTTAATTTCAAACCTTGGCAGCTGGTCAATATTTCCATGTGGGGACCAGTGGATTGACACGTGTGTTGGATCACAGTTCAGTGGTTCCAAACAAACGATGTCTGCTGCACCATAAGGGAATCCAAATCTATCTGAGTGAACATCAATTTCTGAACTTGACACATATACCTCACCATGAGGCTGACAGCAGAACCAGCAGTAAAGTTCTTTTACATCTTCATGATGAACAATCCCAATCACACGGGTGACTTTGCTTTCTCTGTCATCAAAGTATGGGGCAACAATAAAAGTTTTGTTATCTTTTAAGGGTGTTATTGTGTTATTGGCAATTTCCCTTCTACATTTTCTACCTTCTTGAATTATTTTGGGCAGGACAGAAAGTCTCTGTGACCTAAGATAAGAAATTGTGACCATCGAAACTAGAGTAATAATACACACGATAGCAGCAAAGTAGGATTTTTTCCCACCACAGAGCTTTCTCAATCTATCTAAATGTGGATGCAGATTTCTTTGTCCTTTCAGTTTATGCTGATGCATCTGCAAGAAAGAAAATATTTAACGTTAGATGATATTGGCTTACATTCATTACTCTAGAATTTCATAAACAAGATAATGGGACAAATATCTATCACTGTGCATTGATCCATCAGTGACTTGATCAATAGGTTTTTACGCAAAACGAATTATCGTACAGCAGTACTGTCCATGACTCTCTGAATGGCCATGAACATCAGTGGTTTAAACCAGTTTCTGTATATGAGGTTTCTTTAGGGTCTGTGAGAGACTATGATATTGGTATATATGACCATTAATAAGCAGTGGAATACGCAGCTATTATTCACTATTTTCTATAAATCAGATTTTAGATCTTTCAATTGATTAATTATACAGTAATTTTAAAACACAACAAAACTATGTTTTCTTTACACAGTATCTAAGTAAATTACACACAAACTAAACTGGATTTGCCACAGAAATGTTAGGGACAAAGATATAACTGAAAGGAATACAGGATTAAGTAAATTCATAGAAAACATGACAATTAGGGACTACTACACATGACGGTCTAGATGCTGTATCTTGTAAAGTCCCTAACCTGCAGTTCGTTATAGCTGAGACAATACACAAAGATAAAGGTCACTTGATACAATTCAGCGGAAGACAAGTGAACTGAAGGAAGTACATTCCATTAAAAATGCTACCACACTTAGCAGTGTGTAAGGCAGGGTTTGTAGGGAAGGCATTATTCTCACAATATTCTCAGCAGAGATTAGGATCTGCTGACACTGCTTTAATGCCTGCATTCCCTGGCATGGCTCTGGATGGTGAGGTCTTCCTCACCTGCTGCTCCTACACAGTCACCCCTAAGCACCTGTAGGGCCAAAGTCCTCGGCAGCATTCACAGGCTAGCAAGTGTTGAGATTTGAAAGGGTTGAGTTCATGGCTCACACAAATAGCAGTTTCTGTAGGTGGAACTCAGATCAAAATTTTCCTTAAAAATTAATCATTAGGGATACAGATATAATGAATAGTAAGGGGACAGCAAATCTCTTCAAAGGCCTTTTTGTACCACACGTTCTCAGAAGAGTGCCCCAGATTAATAAAACTGCTGTCATTTAGATAGGAAAAACTTGACTGCGTAGGAGAAAGTCTCTGACTTATCCAGCAAGAAGAGTGGGGTAAATTGCCCACATGGAATAAACTGATTGTATTGCAAAAGATGAACATGTTTCTAGTAGGCATGTCAGTGCTGTATAGAGCCAGCTGCTGAGAAGAAAATCTGTGCTGCTATAAGACCCAAATTTGTACGTGTGTAATTTATAGAGAAAGCAGGTAGCAATATCACAGATGTAGCAGATTTTGGAAGTTTGTATATTTCTTGTCCTTCCACTTATTTCTTAAGAGTTGTAATGTAGTTACTTATTTTAAGTATCTATAGAGAGTATACAAAATCTCTGAATATCCTTGAAAAAAAGCTCTTAATTTACTGTAAAATCAGAATGAGACCTAATCTAATATAAGAAAAAGACGGAAATATTTCACACATTGTATAAAGATATTTTGAGAGCATATATTTCAATAATCTTTTGTGCTATAACAGAATATTTTACTTTGCTCCTATAAATTTGAAATTATGAGTGAGACAAATCTATAAAGTATATAAACACCTAAATCTATAGTTTTTGATTCAGAGACCATACTCTGCATCTTCATAACTTTGGAAGTGCCTAAGTTCACTGGCACTTTCACTGTTTGATTTGGAAAATTCTTTAGAGGCCTGTTTTTCTTCTTCTCAACAATTTTTCCAAAAGTAGTAATCTAACTTCTGAATCTCAGCTGAGTTTAGGCAGAAGATAATTGACCAAGTCTTCATAAAGAAGGTGCAATATTTTGCCCAATAGCTCTTTCCTCAGAAAGAAAAGTAGTAAGATACAAGTTCACAATACAACCCTTAAAATGTCCTATTTCCCAAGACTGATATGATTTATAGCAGCCTTTGGCAGCTCCCAGGAATATGCTTTGCAGTGAAAAATTGTCATAGGCACATTGCAAATCTCACTGTACCAGACTGCGGATAAAGCCGAACAGCAGCAGCAGGCAAGACGCTATACTGTACCTCTGAAGTGGAGAATCTCTCCAGAAATACTTGCAATTTAGAGCAGAACCAAAACCAAATGTATGGTTAAAAGCCTGATACTGTCAGAACTTTCTGATGGAGAACAGTAACTAACAACTAAACATCTGTAAGCTTTTTTTTCTTTTTTTTTTTACTCAAGCTTCTAAAGTTGGGCAGAGAGTTTACCTGGAGCATTTACTAATCCAATTCTTAGTGTTCCTATAACAGAGAATAAGTCCCATTTAATATCCTTGATCTTACATTATTATGATTTAAAATATTGTTCAGTCCTATAGAACAAATAATCTTTACTAAAAACATCCCACAATAAATCAATATTAAAAATGCAATTAATTTATTACAAGATATTTGGTTGCTTCTTCTGCTTTTGTTGGCTATAAATAATGAACAACAAAGTTTATTTTCAACTACATTTTGATTATGAAGCATGAGAAAGCAAACATACCTTTTAAAGCAGACAGCAGAGTAAAGTTTTGTTCAGTTCTCCAACTGGTTCTCCACACAGTTATTTTTTGGTATGGCGTATCTACCAATTGTTCAATTCTATGCAGAAGCAAAAAACTTTTTTTTTTTTTTTTTTTTAAGATAGATTGCAAGAATTGTTTAATACAGAAGGAGACCAAGCAAATATTTTAGATACAGTACCTAAGACGCCTGCCAAGACATTTTATTTCAAATGCTTGGTGTGCCTTAATGTTAGTAAAATATCCACACCTACCAGAAAAACAAGTTTAACCTCTTTTGAGCAAGGCATACAGCTGCCTCTCAACAACTTAATTTAAATTACAAAACTTCCCAAGTAATTCCTCAAGCAAATCAAACCTAGGCTCTCAGGTGATTTTTTTCTAAGGCTACATAGTTAAGTTTCCTGGTGGAAATTACTGTTATGGAGTTATATCCCTCCTAGTCTCCCTTTTTGATAGCTTTTCATTAAACAAGACAGACTGTTCTAATTAATACTTATAAAAAAAACATGCTTCCTTAGCAGCTGCCTCTCTTCATTTGACCCAGTTTCAATTAATGTCTAGCACAGAAGACAAAAAAGGTATGGTCTTCTTCCATTTGTAAATGACAATTTGAAGCCTCTATCACTATAGGAAAAAAGTCTTCTTAACATATACTAGGATTACATATTTCTGCAGATGCATCACATTGCACAGATACATCTGAGCCTGTTTGTCTTAAGTCTGGGATTACCACATCAACCTTGTCTTTCACTTGAGAGTGCACTTACTCAATGTGTTTTTTTCTTCAACAAGGTCATAATAAATAGTTCAATCAGCTGCTACAAGAACTCATCACAATTCTCCTTATTGCTTTAGTTGTCCTTCTAAAACTCTAAAGCCTTGTGTCCAATCGAGACGACAGTTTCAGACTTGGATACCTAAATGACCTTTCCCCTGCCCTCCCTTCTGAAACCAAACAGCTTTTGTTTGTTTTTTGTTTTCCCTCCTTATTGGAATACTATGAATGTGACACAATTGTTAAGTTTCTGTTGCTGGTTCTCCAATAGTTTGTCTGTCTTTCTAGAATTTAAATTATTCCGTAGCACCCTCCACCTGGAGTATAGTTTTAGCTTATTTAGATCTTTGCTATTGTAACTGCTGCTTTCAGACCTTCATTCCCACTAACTTCCACAGCTAACATTATCCTTACAAAAACTTTAAAGTCCTAATTTAGTTCAAGAGCTCTCTTCAGGTCATTATTAATCTTCCCTACTATATTATCTACTGTGGCCTTCCTTTATAACTTGTTTCCTTTGTACTGAAACAGCTGACTATCTTTCCTGATAGTCAATATTCTTTTCAAAGGCTACACAGTTTAATCGCTGGTAACACCCACTTTATTCCAACACTTCCTGACTTGGGGTGGGGATGGGAGAAATACACATTCTTCAGAGGGGCATCAGGGAGAGGTGATTCAAACCTTCAGCTCCTAATAACCAGCACTAGATTCCCTAATACAGGAATGATGAAGGCCTTACCCTTGAACTATCCACACCCAGACTAAAAACCAACAGTAAGAAATATCACTTTTTTTCCCCAAGATATTCTCTGCTTATTGTTTTGCCAGAAGTAGCAATATACAACATTGACGCTTAAATATAAATAAAAGGCTCAAGGAATAATAATCATTACTCATCTTAATCTAGACTCTCTCTAATCTTATAGCCTTTTTTTCTTTTTTTTTTCTTTCCCTGAAGGAATGTTTCCAGTACCAGTGGTTTTCTACTGCTATATGATCTAAATTATGGGTTGAAGGGTGAAATTGAGGGCACTATTACTTCACTGTTGGTAAAATATCGCTCTAACATAGACCAAGTTGCCCATTTCTATTCCCAACTTGAATAAGGCACAGTATAGCATAACTTCCAAGTATTTGGTTGTGTGTTAGGATTGGCACAAAGGCAAAACATGTAATTTACTGCACAAGTGTAAGTACATGCACACCCAGTGGTAAGCACAACAGTAAACAGTAACAATTAGTTTTTATGTTCTTTGAAGACAAAGAGTTCAAGCAGAATAAACGTCTTGGGACAATGGTTAAAGGCTCCTTTTTTTCCCCAGCTTTTTATCTTTCACACTGAAACCACTGTTTCAGGAGTGGCTTCTTTTGCATTTTTTAAATCTACAGTTAAACTCTCTGACATGGGGTATATGCTGATAGAGGCTCAAAAAGAAAATTGTGTTGTACAAATAATAAATATCTTTGAATTACCAGCAAGGGGTGAGGAGGAATAGCCACGACAACAGCCGCGTGCCAACTGCCCCTGCGGGCAGGAGCACCGGCACGCGCGGCGAGGGCGGCAGCGCCAGCAGGGC
>VZSV01000103.1:2618143-2670306 GCA_013398735.1 Nothocercus julius
CTTTCTGCACCCCAAGGATCTTATACATCTCCACACTCTGTACGAATTGCAAGACATTGTTGTAATTTCCAAACATGGCAGAAATGCATACGGTGAAGTCAACAGAAAAGGTCTCAGCCTTGCGGTTTTTAATTTCAAACCTTGGCAGCTGGTCAATATTTCCATGTGGGGACCAGTGGATTGACACGTGTGTTGGATCACAGTTCGGTGGTTCCAAACAAACGATGTCTGCTGCACCATAAGGGAATCCAAATCTATCTGAGTGAACATCAATTTCTGCACTGGTCGTCTGTATTTCACCATGAGGCTGACAGCAGAACCAGCAGTAAAGTTCTTTTACATCTTCATGATGAACAATCCCAATCACACGGGTGACTTTGCTTTCTCTGTCATCAAAGTATGGGGCAACAATAAAAGTTTTGTTATCTTTTAAGGGTGTTATGACATTTTGGGTAGGTTTTCCTCTACAAAGGTGACCTGCTGGGCTGCCAATTTTTTCTTGGAGGAAGAGTTTTCTAATGATATTACTCAGTAGATGACTACCTTTTTGGGAGCAGATTAAAATGCTTCCAAATACAAGGATACATGCAACTACAGCACATATATGTCTTTTCCCAAAGTGCATCATTGCTGAACAGTAAACTTGATACTTAACACACTGCTGCACACAGTCTTCATGCACTTTCTCTAAAACAAAGAACAAAAAAGCACACTTTCCACAGAAATACTTTGCATTAAACTATATTGAATATTATTTTGAAAAATAAAAGATTGAGCGATCATTTGTAAAAGAATGATCTTTCACATTTTTTTCTACATGGCTGATATTACTTTAAATGTAAATTAATTTTACCATTACATATGAATTCTTAGATCACTGTTTTAAATTGGCAGTTGATTTTAGTAGGACTTTATGAGAATATTGGGACCATTCAACTCATCTACATGCACAATGGAACCGTTTAACCTTGCCATAGAAAATTCAAGTTCTCTGAATAAGTCAGTACCAAACCTGACCACAATGTGAAGATTTTCAATAACGATACAGCTTGATATTTACACATGTTTAAGCCATCAAGCAGATGATAGGCAAATTAAAACAAAACCAAGCCCCGCTATGGGTGGCCATAATGGCATGAAAGAATGTGACACATAACAACAACTCATCCCATAAATTAACCATTAAGAGTTGGTATCTTTTGTAGGTGTTCTGTTCTTTTGTTCTTTTGTATGCATTAAACCCCAGTTGATTAATAATTGCTTTCTAATTACTCACAAAACTGCATTACTGGTCTATACCAACTTCAGAGTTCTAGGTTGAATAACACGATGAAAACACTGCTGCTTGGTGTAATCAGCAAATCCAAGATGTTGCTCAGCTGTTCTTTCTCATTTCTGTGGCCTATAAAATATTTTAGAAAATGTATAATCACTCATTCTCTAAAGTCTTGTGTATTGTTCCCTGAATATTGTCATGTAAGCTTTTTATCTTTCCCCTTTCCAGACTATTATTTTTAAGATTCATTGTGTTTGCTGAATATTCTTTTTTCTAAACTACTAAGAAAGGTCCCAGTTACAGTTGTACAGTTCTGCAGAAAATACTTTGTTTCACCTGCTTTAAATATTTTTAATGTTACCTGCCCAATTAATTGCTTACATTAAAATATACAATTTATTATTATCTCAGTAGCAAAGAGGACCTTATTAGTCATATTTAGCAAAAAAAAAAAAAAAAAGAGAAAAATTATACAGAAGTTGTGAAAAGTGCTGCTACATCATCAGTTATTAATTAAACTGCACGAAAGTTCTTCAAATNTTTCTAATTTTGGCTTGTAAACCATTTACAATTACTAACATGCTTTTTAATAGCAAATAAAGAGAAATCATATTTTGAAGTTTTTTTTTTTTTTTCTCTCATAGGAACATTGATTGAGAAGTAGGATTGAAAAATAGTTATGAAAAAGTTCTAAGAAAAACCTTAAAACATGAAAGACAGCCTGACAGCCATGTGGAAAAACATCAGCCATCCCAAGCTCTACTTCTGGTTTTAAACCTACAATTGCTTTTATTTTCCTTTTTTTAAAAATATATTTTGGAGGTAGAGACTTGGTGCAGTCAGTGTTCTTTTGGAAGAAACCAAGAGTATTTTTTGCAGATATTGAAGTCGGTCAGAAGACATAAGGAATTAACCAGAACAGAGGTCAGAAGCCTCCATTAACATGTAAAAGCAGAGTAGTTTATGGGCCCTATTCTTCTCTTCGCATCAGAAAGTGATTGAACATTATAGAACATATATATGTTCTAGATATCTATATGCATCTACAGATAGGTATAGAACATTACAGAATCCCAATAAAAATATATGTGACTGTTCTGGAGACAAGGTACTGCCTAAGAGACTGGACAGATATACTAAAAAGCAACATGGAAAAAAAAAAAAACCACTGGTAAAATTTCACATCATTAATGGCTGTCATACTTATTTACAGAAATATGGATTGTTTGTTTTGATATAGATGCTTAGCAAAAAGTTATACATTTCAGATGAAATTTCTTTTCAACTGTCAGTCTTACTCTGGAGGAAGCTCTATGCCTTAAAAATTTATTGTTAAATCAGGCTTGAGAAATTTACATGAAAATTGCATTTTTAACACTAGCATCTTAATAAAGAAAAATTAACATACTAGTCTGTTCTGCAACAGAAATCTAATGGCAAAATCGTAGCAAGTACTCTTATTATGCTATTTTCTAGCTTGCTTTTTCTTAAAAAAAAAAAAGGAAGAGCGTGATCTCTCCACATTCATATGCAAAGAAGTTGCCATTTTAACGCATGAGTAATGCAAAGCAGGATGTCCACTTCTACGTTCCCCTGCATTTCACATCTTTGTTTTTTTTTTTTTTCCTTAACCTGCTGAAAACAAACTGCTTGTATGAAGCAGAAATTTTGTATGAATACATGACTTGATTTGGGCAATGCAAATTCATCCTAATAGCCTATATTTTTAGGCCTACAGGCCTGTTGAAACAGAAATAGTTGTTCAGCCACTTTTAACTGTAATCTTGCACTCGATCTGCAGCAAAGTAAACTAGCTTTCCTCTTACAAACCTGTGGTGTTCTAGGGCAAGAACTACAATGCAAATGTAGATTCATGGGCAGAGACAAGAAAGACAGGATTCACTCCTTTTATGTAAAGAATTTTATAAAAACTAGAGAGATACTTCGAGATATATGTCATCAGTTTAAATAGCGTGCTACTTTGCCCTTATGGAATTGTTGAAAGAACTTCTGGAAACCTCCAAGGGTTGCTAACTCTGATCACATTTCTGTCTTTTATCTTGAGCTGTTCTCAGGGGGATTTTTTTTTCTTTTTTTTCTAAGAAATACATGGCATCCATTCCAAATACGAAATATAATTTTGAGTTCAAGTCTGTGCCATCTCTTTGAGAACCTACAGGTTGCAGACATTAGCTGGTGTCCACTTAACTATATAACTAAAAGGTTCTAGCTGTAGCGGGAGTATTAAAAGGAAAAAAAAAAAAAAAATTTATTTTGGCTGTTGTCAGAGCAATCATTTCTGAACAGGAATAGCCGTTGCCATTATAAAAAATGATTCTGCATATGCACTTACTAGGCGATATTTATTACCATGCTTTGTACTGTCCTTTGTTCAAGTGAATATATGTTGGCAAAACCTCTCTTCATAAATTATTTCTAACATTCAAATGTTGGGCAAATGACCACACTTTCACTATAACTGATTTCACTACTTTTAGCTATTGAAAACATACCCTGTGTGATCAGAAGCTTAAAAACATCCCCCCTTTTAAAAAGAGGAGCCATTAAAATACATTAGTGATTCTGGACCTCCTCTATCTATTTATGTCACTAGCAATAGAGAGAAGAAACCAAAAGACAATGTTTTACTGCAACATATGTTATATCAGCAAAGTTGAACAGGACCTTGCTTTTAATAGCTGTGTTATGGAGCTTCATAAAGCACTGTCACCCATTTTTGCTTTGTACAGTTAGCCAAAACCTCAGCATCTTGTAGTTAGTATATAAGGAGAAAATAAACGGAATCCATGTTTGTTAGGTGCAGTCTAAATACTTCATGAGAACGCAAGAAATTCTGAACACAGTAGGAATCAAACAAAATATAGTTCATTTACTCACAGTTCAAAGTCTCTTTGTCTAGCATTTCACGCTTTCCACTTCGACCTGGATTCTGTCTCTTGCTCCCTTTGAAAGGGGAGACCTTGCACCCTTGTTTGCCTCCCCAACATCTGCTTCCTCTGCGATTATACCAGTACTTCTGGCCGTCTGTGGAAAATCCGGTGACTTGGGTAACTTCCTGTACTGCAAATCAATTTGTTTTCTGCCGTGCTGTTTTCTCAGATGAGCAACTTTATCAATTTAATAACACATTCTTCAAACCATGCAAAACATCTCAGTATCTCAAATAGTCATATTTATTAACTGGGAGAATGATGGCTGTACTCCAGCCTGAAGTAAGGCTGGCTGTGTTACTGTGGTTGCTGTATGTGCCCATTAGGTAGAGTCTCCAAGCAATGATATCATTAATAAAATGCTCGTACACATTTTTTTTTTCCAGTAAAAGAAAACAGCAGCAAGGACTAAATTAACTTTAGGAGTCCACGGATGTCTTTGACACTAAGCAAAACATTACACAAAAGCATTAGGCAAAGCATTACACAACTAACATCCACTTCCCTTTACCAGCTGACTTGGCTCAGTTCAGTTATGGGGAATTCTGGTCATTTTTAACAGCACACTTTGTCAGTGACTCTCTAGGTCAATGTTTTCAAATAGGCATGTTGTTAAAATTCCTAGAATTCTAAAATATATTAATAATCTTATTTATATTGAACTTATTTTTAATAGCAGTGTCTGAATTTGCACTTGACTTGCATTACATGAAAAGAAGTCAGCTTTTTTCGGGGGGTGGGAAGTAGAGGAGGAAATTAACAAACTTTTCTGACTTATTTCTATTAACCCTCATACTGATGTAAACTACAACAGAAAAAAGTAACTGTAGGCTCACTCCTTTCATAAAGCAGTTGTGCTCTCACTGGATCATTATACCTTTTTATGAAAACTTTTTATGAAAGCTCAGAGAAGGCTGCCAATAACTCATTTTTTTTGAATGCTGTAAAATAAATAATTCATTTATTTTATTTGAATGCAATTGTTATTGTTTATTTGAATGCATATGGATATGTAGTATAAGGATACTGTTATGAAACTGGTATGTCATGACTTACCTACTGAGAGCTCGAAAGAGCAGCCTGTAGAGCAGGAGGGGCCACTTTATGTGCCGCTGCTCAATGCTCAGTAGTGCTGAGGGTTCCTTCTAGTCCCAAGGCCATTCAGGCACTGCACTCAGAACAGGCTGCCTTCTGAAGTCGATGGTCTGTGTGATCCTGTGTATGTGAGCTACGAGAAGCAACTTGCCAATTCTTGGGAAAGGCAGTGGACACTTTATCTAGCAAGATGTCAATTAGCAGTGCAATATCAACTTCCTCATATGTAGCTTGTTTCATCTGCCCAGCCGTATAAACAAATGTTGCTAAGAACCAATCATGTTCTGGAATTTTCTATTTATAAAAAACAGAGGTTTCAAAACAAGACTAAGAGAAAATAATCTTTCTTTCTGTTTAATGTTAACACTAAACTTGAAGGTTATGAGTTTTAGGTAGGGATTTTTTTTGTTTTGTATTGCTTTCAGGTTTACAGCGACTAATACTACATCTATCTGTAATATGATTTATAATATTCAGTCAACTGATGTCAGGACTCCACCCTAACAGCATTATAGTCCTCTTGGCCATTTTTTCCATTCAGCCAGGCTGCTGCAGTTAGAAGAACCTGAGGGCTGTGGGCACATCCTGTGGCTTCCTGGAGAACCTCGAGGAAGTGCCTGACTTCTGGTCAAGTCCATCATAGTTTTTATGCTAGAACTTAAAAGGTCTGCACTAAGATAATTAGATGTGTGAATCTTTTCTGTGTATAAGAAAGATTCATATTTAACAGAATTCTGTCAGTCAAATTGGGCTGCTGTGTTGTCCTATATAATCTGTATTTTAGCCAAGAAATATTGGGCCAGTCTGTGGTGACGGAGAAGGTCTGCGGTCATGCTACAAAGCAGAGTTACAGCCCAGGCTTCAGTCCGCTGGTTGCATGACTCGGCACAAGCATAGCGCTAGTCAAACTCGAGACCAACACACACACAGCAGGATCCTGTCAGGGACTGGGGCCCTACGCTTGTGCTTGAACAGGCTCGTGGGCCCACAGTCTGCTACCTGTAGGTGGTGTCCGTCGGAGAGGCTGCTCAGGGCCACAAAGACTGTCAGTGCCCCAGAGTCCTAACTCAATGGCTTGAAGAAGCACTTCCTTTTCTAGCTAAGGTACAGTAACTTGTCTATATATGCTCAAGATATTGGCCAGTTACTTGAAAATCCCCAAAACAGCCATCAACAATCAAGAAAATGACTAGACAAGAAGTCTTTCACTCTTAAGATTTCATGCTTATTTCCTTGAAACTGCACAACACCAGAGCTGCATCAATTCATGCTTGGTGCAGTGGATTTTTCGCACAGGTCATGCTCATGCCCAGACTAATTCTCTGTTTTTCTAAGGGAAATATGCCACTTTCTAGAGAGAGGTGGCCTCCAACTTCTTTGCTTACCTTTGATTTCCAGTTTCTCTAATGAAATCTCCATTCTAGGAGATCTCTGTTGTGGTGTGGGGATTACTAAGCTGAATGAAGCATGGAAGTCAGTGAGAGATGTGGCTCTTGGTGTGGTCAGTTGTGTCTAATTGCAGAAGAAACAAGGAAACATTGCATTGCAAACTGGACTTCAGCACCAATGTGTCCCTCTTCCCTGGCACAGATTTCCTTGGTGACTATATTAACTGTTTATTAATTAGAAAAAAAAGGAATGCTTGAACATATTGAACATGTTACATGCACACACACACACACACACATGTATTTTCATATATAAACACATGATGCTTGTACAGACCACATGCTTCTCTTCCAGTGTAGGCATTCCTAATACTTTCAAATATGGACAGATAAAAGGCTGTTAAAGGGTAGAGAGGTCAAGCAAACAAGCACATACCCACAGATACTTCGCTTGTACAGTCCATTCTTACCCCATTTCCATCTTTCCCCTTTTTCTGGGCCTATGCTTCTGGTTCATTTTGTCTAGTTGTTTTTTGATGTAGCACCTGAAACATCTTGGAGCATTGTCATACATTATTTAAAACTACTGCTACCTTTAGGTAATTTAGGTAACAAAGATAAACAATGAAAAAATCCTCTTCAGCGTTCTGCACAGCTTCAGCTGGGCACCAGATAGCAGGATAAGCAAGAATTCTCTTATATTCTGTAGTGGCAGGTACAGGACTTTTTGCAGCCTCTTACAAGGCACCTGAGGCAAGTAACTACTGAAGGTAGGTGCTCTGACTTCACCACACTTGCACCTCACCCAGCCACTGCTGCTGGTCAAATTCTAAAAATGTTTACAGGACTTAATCAACTTTTTAAAGAAACATAAGAGGATTTCAGTGATGTTCCATGTGTGGTTTTCTCCATCTGAAAATATACCAGGTTCCTCCAATTGCACTACCACCTTGCCATATTTTGACTCAAGAATCTTGAGGAAAATATAAAAGAGGTTCATGTTAATAATAATGCTAAATCTGTACAGCATCATACTCACTGAATGTTAGGGAAAAGAAATAGAGACAAGCAAGTGTTTTTCCCAACCTTAGCTCTATAAGCAAAATGAGTCAATGATGAAGTATGTACAAAAGCTAGCTTTTAAGTTGTAATGATTAAATAGAAATGACATCACTTGGGGAAAAACCACCATCGAAAACCCAGCTAACAGCAGATACTGAATAAATATCTTGAGGGACACAATTCACAGAAGCCTACCTCCAGTCTTCTCTAATTACTAAATATAAAATGCCAGACACAAACACAAACACACACACACACACACACACACACACACACACACACACAAAAGCAAAAAGAGATCAGTTTGAAAACAATTCCACCTGGATGGCCTGTATCAGGGATCTAAGGCATTATAGTGAATGCACATCTGTCTGCACCGAGCAGAGAGCTGCAGAATAACAGGATACCAACATGCATGCTGGTTCCAGCCACCATCAGGATGATACCAGTAGATATGATGATCTTACAACTTTGCTAATACAGAAGTTAGTAACTATGACATTATACATTCTCCTCCTTTCTTTGATTCCTTAGAGCAAAAGAGGATAGCAAACTGAGGAAGCTTGATCTCCAAGGTTATCTAAGGAATTGAGCAACCAGCTGTGGGCCACAGATGCTTTTCCTAACTGTAAATCAGGGCATTCACCACTTAGGTGGATAGGTTATCTTCTTAACAATTTCTGCCTTACTACTAATTGAATATAATCAAAACATAGGATTCACAGTCTTTTGCATGTCTGGAGACAGTGACTGTCCATGAGAGGCAATGTGAGCACACAGCTGGGACAGACATTAAGACAAAGGCAGAGCCCAAGGCAGCTTCAGGTTGGCATACACCATGCTGTGCTCAGGGCAGGTCTTCAGGTAGTTGTAGGATTTTTAGAAATTCCCTACAGTTTCAAATCTATCTGTTTTCAGTCCCACGGAAAACAATCATAGTCTCCATGAGACAAATTCAAAATAACTGTATGAGTTTGCTCAGTTTGTTAGAGGTGAGTAACCATGATCTTCCTCTTGGGGGTGACTACTCCAGAGGCTTAAAAATCTGCTCACAATTAATAAATTATTTTATTTTATTGTCTTGAGCATCTCATGTTAGCTCATTATAAATTAACTGCATATCTCAACTACAACTAATGTGAACATCTTTGTAGTACCTAGAAAACTCTAGTCATGGAGGAACTTGTTATATGAGATGCTTCTATAGAAAAACAATGATCTATTTAAGACAGTGTATTATATTAATTCTCTGATACAACATAAAAGTTGCTGAGCTTCACACAATGATCTAAAAAATGCAGAAAAAAACCCTACCACTTTAAAAACACTACCACTTTTAAGCAAGTAACTTGCTTTCACATATCTCAGTATTTGTCCTAAAACTTGTTTTTCCTCTGCTACAGACCTGCATTCATCCCCAGGATCTGAAAGTTAAGTCCCCTCAGCAATCATAAATGTACACTTTCTGAGGCTAGTATGTGAAATAAGACTGTGGTGGCATCCCCCCAATGATAGGGGGTAGGATTACCTTGTTGGTAGGATTAAAACAATTGTACAGCTAGCCAAAGCTGACAGAAGTAGTTGGACTTTCAAGTACTGCTGTACTCGAAAGCAGCAGAAAAAAAGGGCACATTATTTAAAAGGAAGGATTTTTTTTTGGTGTGAATTTCCACTTTTCTCCTTCACCTATTAATTTCTGCACTATCTAGCTGTCCCTTTCCTTGCTCTTCATGTTTACTTCTTTGCTTGGTAAGTTTAGCATCACCCTCTAAAAGACAAGGCCCACTTCCTTTGTGTTCACTTGCAACGGACAATTTCACATGAAGTTTTTTTTTGCTACAGAAAATCCTGTTTAGTTGTAACTAACTGTCAGTGTTTCCAGGGTGTTTCCCTGTACTCAAAAATGACACTTCTTATCTTATTAAGGGTGCACTATCAAGCAATATATTTTATGTAAAATAATTTATCTACTTGGTTGTGTCTGCTAATTTAATGGACACTAGAATGAATATATTTGTTTTCTGAATTTGCTTGTTAGTTTAATATTCAGTAGCCTTGTGCTTTCAGACATGAACACAGTCTACTCTTCCTTAAAGCTGAAAAGCTTATTTCTGGCAGGAAGTGCACAACTACAGGCAGAGTCCAGAAGTATACAGGATACTTCCTCCAATTCATTACTATCTATACTTTCTCATGGACAAGAGTGTTTGAATTGACGTAAAATGGGAGTACTCATTTTTCCTAATTGGTCAATCTGTCTTGTTCTCACATCTGTAGTCTACTGAAGCATGTGAACACTGACCAGTTTTCTTTCTTCTTTGCACTTTCCCTAAGGAAAATTCTGGCACATTATCTGAACTCGATAAAAAGAAAGAAAAAGTTTTTATCAATAGATCACAGCTATGGAAATACCACAACAAACATTACTGATTCCAGAACAAAACAACAAAAAAAACCAACAAAATTCATCTCTGCCACAACTTACTTACCTAGGACAACTTCATACATAAAGTAGGAACAAACTCATTAAAGATTTCATTTTGTTTCCTCTCCTAGGTTACAAAAAAAAACAAAAAACAAAACAAACAAACAAAAATGGCTTGCTCATCATGAGCAATTTAATGATGTACTCTTTGGTACTCATCTTTGACTATATGTTTTCACAGAATCACAGAATGGTTAAGGCTAGAAGGGACCTCTAGAGGTCATCTAAACCAACCCCCCTGCTTAAGCAGGGACACCTACAGCATGTGGCACATGGTGCTATCCAGGCATATTTTGAAGATCTCCAGAGGAGGCTCCACAACCTCTCTGGGCAGCCTGTTCCAACCAGTTTTGGGTCTGTTTTCTGTTCTATCAGAAAAGCATGCAACACTATAGTGAAATACTGCAATGCAGAAAATAGTCTCCTTTCTCCCCCATCATTTGTTGCTTTAAGAATAGTATGTACATTATGGAACACCCTGAGCATTGCAAACATGCTCATTTGCTTTATTTTCTAGCCTGTTGCCTACTCGGAGAAGAATTCTGATTAATTTTCCCTATCCCACTACAACCCATATTATCATTTGTTAGATGTAAGAGGGACTCGTTGATGCTTTCTTATGCGTTAAGCGATTCTTTATGCCTGCAATTTTTGCAGGAGGAGCATAAAATGTTTGTAATGGAAAAAAAAAAAAAAGGGTTTGGCTGTGGAGGCAAGTTCTATAGAACCAAATGATTTCCAAGACTTCATGGCAAAAAAAAAAAAAAAGATAGTTCTTGTTCCTGTTTCTGGGTGTTCTGTACTTCCTTGTTCAGCACTGAAAGCAGCTGTTTCCATGCAAGCTTATTCTGTTCTCAGCATCATATTAGATAATTTCTTATTGCCCCTCGGGCAACTTCTCACAAAATTATGGTGCTGCAGAAGTTAAAGCATCCACTTTGCCATTCACGATGTGGAGCTAATCTATTTACATAGCAAAAAATAATGCTCAAAAACAAGAGAAATAATAATAATACACTGTATGTTGATTCTTCCCCAAGAGGAAACTTTAATAAACATTTGATTGCTAGGCTCTCCCTATCAACAGTACTCAATGTTTCAAGGCCCTAGGAGGCATCTCTGAAATCTCTCAGAAATTTCAAATTTTAATACCACAAGCTATTATTATAAAGAGCTTCAATGCTATACTGTTTAATGTAGGGCAGATGATTTTACTCTGATTTTTGTAGCGGATGAAATATTTTCTTCTGATCAATTTCAGTGAGCAGGAAATGAGAACCTAAGTTTCTAAAAAAAAAGTTTAGCAAGTGTGAATAAATTTACTTTGATATCAACACCAACATGTAGGTTTGACAGTGATTAAACACCTTTCTCTGAGAAGCAACAAATAGGTTTGTCTCCACTCTTTTTGGATTTCCAAGTCCTACTTGAAAGAGCTACAAGATCTGGAGGGATTTTCAGTTTTCTGAAACATATTTTGATTCTGTAATACCTACATTATTAAATCACTAGATGTTAGGCAACTATAAAGTCTACTCTTCAACTGTGTCATCATTGAATCAAAAATAAAATGTGCTTGTTGCCCTTTAGCTGAAAAGTTCTTTTTTTACCTCTACTATTCTTTTTCAAAGTATTTTATTCTTAACAACATACATATTTTGCACATTTTTCATGTTTAAATTTACAACCAAATGCAATTCCTGTCAAAGTAAACTTTTTTTTTTTATGTTAAAGTATTTAATTAGTGAAACAACCATTATCAATGTAACAAGCTGAAAAATACAGCAACTTGATACAAGACTGAGGTAACGAAATACTTTGCCAAAAACCTAGATTCCCACACAAAGGTTAAAAGTTTAGTGGTTACTATGGGTGAAACAATTCACAAGAATTACAGAAAGAACCCTTACACAAATGGCATGCAGTGGACTGCTGGAAAATACAGCCAAAAATAGTACAACAGTTTTCACAAGAAACAAATGAAAATGTAGAAATTGTTATCTACTATAATGTGACATATGAGTTGCAATTTGGAAACTATTCTTTGCCTCACTTTAGTGCTATATGGAAAAACATGCATTTTGGCACTGAAATACATTAAAATTCCACACATAAATAAATAATATTACCAAAATATATTTTGTGTGTTCACAGTTCTGAAAACAGTCATTCTCAGATAAGGTTTATTTCTACACAGGTATTATAGCCATTCTCTTTGATGGATGAAAGCTTGTATGGTTTGTGATATTTTTGCAAAAATGGTATTTTCATCAGTACTGACATGCACCATGTTATGCTTTTAATTTACAACAAAAGTATCATATGCTAAAAAATGCTAAAACAAAACCCCTAACCAGTAACCACAAATTGTCTGATGCGTAAAAAATAATCTAGAATTAAATCAATATATTTTTGATCATATTTTTAGACAGCACCAACATTCTGGATCTTTTCTTTTTACTGTTATGCAGCACTTTCATAATTGTGCTACGCTGAAAAGACCTTTACTTGACTAATGTGCAAGACTTATTTGCAGCGTACACCTCTCCTATGTAATGCTTTTAACATTCAGATGGTAACAGTGGGAAGGCATTCAATTTGCTTTTGACATGTTTCCAAATTATATTTTTTTTGAGTAGGATTACTTGAAAGGCTTCATTTCTCCACAGATGCACTGATTCCTGTTAGTGACAAATGACTGGCTATAAGAAATGCTCTGATATATTCTCTTTTTCATGCCCCACTATTCTGGAGGCTATCATAGTTTCAAGAAAAGATACATCTTTTCTAGCTGGGAATCCGTTTTACAAACAAGAGAAAATAGCCCATTTTGTAATTGCTCCAACAGGTTCTATGGCTCTGAATTTTGAGAAAAGATGTATTTTCAAATGATAGAAGGCTCTGCCTCTTGTGAATACAGTATCATACTTAATGCTTTAGGAATGGTCAAGCTATTAGGGTCTGAGCATGTATTAGCTCATTCTGCTGTTTCTCAGTCAGCGGTTCCTTCTGAGACAGAGCTGTCACACAGAAGGAAAATTTGTTACAACATCTACTAGCTTATCTCAAGTAATGGCAAAAAATGTTGTGACTCACCAACTCTCTCAATGAATCACATTAGAAATGGGTATTCTAAAGACTTCCAAAGCTATTAAAATAAGTAAGGCTTTTTTTGCCAGAAGGAGATCGAAATGCATCAAAATACATTACAAGAAAGCCCCTGTGTCCTGTAGGATACTATATTCCAGCACAGACTCAAACTCAGAAACCCAGGAATGCAGGTATTTTTCTGCTACGGCAGTGACCTAGCATTCCTTGAATCACAAACGTTCTCTGGTACTATAAATCTGCACAAGCACTGAGAAATGAGACTGTTCTCAGCTTTACGGATGTAGGTTTAATCTAAAATAATGATGAAGTTGTACAAGGCCCAAACCTTCTGAGTGCTAATAACACACGACACAAATTGTTATAGATGGCACATACTTATGTTACCACATTAATTAAAATGACCATTCACGCAACCCCTGCATCCTCATGCATAATCTCACCGATACTAAGCAAAAACATCCACATCTCTCCCTGTCTTGCAGAACAATTCAAGATTATTCCATTTTCTAAGAGTCTGAGGTCATATACTGATGAGAGACTATCACCCCATTCAAAAGCTTTTACATTGGCTCTAACAGCGTTGGATGCTTTATCCTTGCAAATATTCTTGCAGTTTGTTCACTGCTAAAACTTTTTTTAATTTGACACACCAAGGGAAAAAAAGTATAAATTTACTTGGTGTTACTACTTGTTTTACACAGCTCCTGAGCTACTGAAGAAACTGTCAGCTTTTATATAAACTCACACATCCCAGACTCCAAATGCAGGAGTTGTCAGGAGTTAACTTTCTTGAAAAGCTGGTGTGTATCACATTTCATTCTCAGGATTGCAACACAAACACCTGAGAAAACACAAAAATTAGACTCAACCTAAATTTAACAATACAAGTCACCTTCTTATTTTGTTTGAAATAGTTTTAAAATAAGAATTCTGAAAAATTGCAATCATTTAAGTCCACAGAATAAATACCCTTATGCAACAAAGCTTGTCCTAATGCAGGCTTAGAACTGACTTTTGATCTCTTCATGGTTTGTAAACTAGAGCTTGGCTTTCAGGTCCCTTTTTCAGGCAGTTTACCATTTAATGCCAAGACAAAAAAGATGCAGAGCGCTTATATCCTAAGGACATTTTCTAAGACTTAATAGGTACCTTTGTTTTATAATGAGTAATGAAGTCTGAATACTGATGTCTTATGGCAAAAGAGTTTAAAAAACAAAAACTGCTAACTTATCAAGGGAACCAAAAAACACCCTGACCCATAAGAGTGCTAGGGCACAGCATGGGATTTAGAGAGCTCTCTCAGCAGAAGGCTTACTTTCTCTCTCCCCCCCCCCCCTTTTTTTTTTTTTTTTTGTTTTCAGGATACTGGGAGGCTTCTTTGTGCCTCCTACATTGCCACTATAGTTGAATTCTCATCCCTATCAAGGTTTCATAAGAACAGCACTATGTACCAGTACTGTATACCATACAGGTGCATCATTTATTGGAACTGCGTGGGTCTGAGTCATCCATAAGAAAATGGAACAGAAATATAACTCTATGAAGCCATTCTGAGAAGCCAGGATCATGTGATACGGAAGGCCTGAATACTCTTTTCTTTTTTGTATTGAGGGATTTAAGATGATAAGCATTTTAAGATATCATCCGAATTAAAGAAAAATAGGCATATAAGCAATCATACCATTAGTAAAAGAACCCAAGAAGACTTTTAACACAACATAAATTTAAATAGGCTTAGAACCATTGTCATGGCATTCCTGAGCAACATCACTGAATAAAACTGAAAATGCTACTAACTGTCCTGTGCCAAAATACATTTTTTTTTCAAATAGCTCAAATATGAACAGCAAAATTGTCCAGAAATTTGATACAAAATCTGAGGCAGCCACATTGCCAAGCAACTCAGTGCACTTAAGTTATAAAAATGTTGTTCTACAATTTTCTATCCTGTCACTTTGCAGCAAGTTAACACCATAAATCATTTTGTGCATTAGAAAGAATTGAAACCCAACATGGGCCAAATGTTCTTCAGTCACACAAAGCAGCTTAATAATAAAAAGAACAGTTTAAAAAAAGAATAGGCAGAAGGTATGATGCAAAGTTTATGTCTGAACACTTTTTCAGAGCAGTCTGTGACCACAAAATTGAAGTTGAGGGCTCTAGAATCCTGCAGTAGTCAGGATTACTCTTTTGTCCACCTAAATTGTCTACTTTCACTCAGTGCATGAGACTCTATCTGGTCCTAAGGACAACATTCACTTTCTGCTTTTAAAAGCTGTGTCAGAATCACCTTCAAGTTACACAGGAAAGTGCTGAAATATATGCGGCTGGCTCATGTCAGGAGAAACCTTTTTTTTATCCTCTTCATCTTTAAGAGAACAATAGTTTGTTTCTTCAGTTTGGCACTTGAAGTCACACCACGTAAGAGAGGAAATTATTCAAACGACATTAGATTAGCAGGTACCTGGAAGAAAATGTAAATTATTCAGCAGTATAAAGCTCCTGAAACTATTATGGCATCAAGAAACTATAAAATACAATGGGCTGACCATTTATTACGCAGTATGACAGTGCAATCAATCCCAAACAGGCCGAACAGGCCACAACTGTAAGGAAAGATAAAAACCCAAAAGTTTTTTATATTCATGGACAAGAACTAACCAAAATATTCTACGAATTCATCAGTATGTATTGGGGCAGGAGGGTATGGCAGGTGTAAAGAAGATTCTCAAGCTCCACCCTGTTAAATTTCCTGCATGGAATAGCAGCTTAGTAATACAACCTTTGAAAATCCTTTTAACAATGAGTATTTTTCTCAGAAGAATGAGGCTGCTATCTAAAGGACAAAAATAACATCTTATGGGATAGTCTCCTCAATGCTACTTATGAACCCAGTCATCAGTGTAAATGCTGGCATGTTTGACACACTATTCACCAGAAAGCTTCTTCCAAAGTAAAGACAGGGTTACACTCGCCTGAAGCAGTGAGTATAAGGGTTATGCACTCTTAAGGTCATCAACCATATAGCTAGACTTGCACAAATCATGACTTTTGGTGGGAATTCTGTAGTTTTAAATAACTTCTATTCTTCCTATTACAAAATTGGATCAAAGTACAAAACAAGGAGTTATGTACGTCTCCACAGGGCTGTGTGTACCCAAAATTTAAAAAGAAATATCTTCTTCTAATAGGTTTGTTTTGGAAAATAAGAAAAAATGAGTAGAAATATAGTTTCACAACTTTACCTGAGGCCTGTTGCTTTTGCATGCATCATCCAAATGCTTATGCCATAATATTGCATGAAACCTTGAGCCAGTTTGGAACTTGTAAACATTGCCTACAAAATTAAGAAAATCAGAGGCTCTGAGTTTGCAACATAGAAATTCAATATAAATATAGCACTGATAGATCTCTGTGCAGAAGCCAAAACTCTGAAGTTAATAGTTAAATTATTTTTCACCTCAAATGTTTGAACAGCATTTCTATGAACAATACAGCCCATAGGAGTTTTGTTAACTAACAATCCAAGAGTGAAGGGAGCATAAACACATATGTGCTCTGTAAAGATATAAGGGTCATATGGTCCATGAGACCAAATTACAGTCACAGAAAAGACCAGTCAGAAAGGTGAGCAGATATAAATTATTTTGCTCCTAGCTTTTTCTTCATTAAGTCTGCTGTGCTTACTGCCAATTGTCCAAAGGATGTTTTTGATATTTGTGAAATTGTGAAGCTGAAAATGTGAGAAGAGGAAGAAAGCCTCAAGAATTTTCACGTAACCTCGAAAGTGCAAAATAATTTCAGAGTCTTTCTGACCTTTTAAAGTTTTTGATGTTTGATCAAGGTGGAAGAGTTATGGCATATTAGAATTAATTGATAAAAAGAAATCTAAATAATTATTTAAATTTCTTTTTGATAAAAGTTTGATGTTTGAAGGTTTTCCGTAATATTTTAATTGGCTTCACTGTAAGTCAAGATTTGGTATTGACCAGCTCCAAGAAAGTAATCTCATATTAGGCAATTCTTGCAATTCTTACAGTAACTGTCAAATGCAGCAAAACTTCTGTAGACACCACAGAAGCACTCCATTTGTACCCTTCTTTGAAATTCTCCTTCTTCAGTCTTCAAAATGAGTGTCACTGCAAGTGCTCTTATCTACAAACATATGAAATATAGTGCAGAGAAAGTCTGTCCTGCAACATCTACCTTTGTCAGGGTTATTTAACTGGAAAATATCAGGATGTTCAGGGTCATCAGGCAGCGCTACCATCCAGCCCACAATGGAGACCTTTTTACCAGGTGTGGATTTATACTGGAAGAGACAGATAAGTCAGTCACAACTGAGACTGTAATGGGAATTAATTATTGACTCTAAAAGTTGTGCAGATATGGCTTAGCCTGAAACAATAGCAAATACACTTCAAATACCCTTCCAGAACTGTTTATGACTATGCTTTTTTTTGGTTTTGGAACAAATTTTAAACCTTACATGTTTTCTTTCAGTGCCTCTTAAAGATTTTGCTCCGAAGTACAGAAGAGTTGATCCTGAAAGTGTAACCCAGTATCTAGTCCATGATGAGAGCTAAATCAGAAAGCAAAAGCAAAAAAGAATTAGAAATTATCATACCTCAGATATTTCAAAAATCTATTCATCATCAAGTCCAAGTGCTGACAGATTTAAGCTTGGAAGCAAGCAATTCAGAGTCAGATACCAACTGTCTTCTGGAGTAACTCATCCCAGCTACTTAAACTCTGGTGCCTCACCATTAACACAATCCATCCTACTTGGATATCTGATGAAAATCTCTGGACTGATTGCTTCATAGCAGAGTAGCATGCTGCCTTCTACAGGACATATGATCAGAATCATTTAGGGTAAATATGAAAGGCTAGGTCTGTTGTCCTAAGGGTAGATGCGTTGCAGCCCTCCTTTTTCAACATGACACCAAGTTTCTGGCCTTTCAGAGCTGCTGGCCTCTTGTTCTGCTGTCACAGTCTGGAATGTTACTTGCATATACAAGGAAGAGCAAAACTGCTGTAAAGCGTATGACAGGCAAGGATTACCACCTTATTAACCCCGTTAAAACTTCTGAATAGAAATTGATTTTGCAATACATTAGAAAAAAAGGATCATTCTTTTTTTGGTGCCATGCTGCAAGTTGAATTGATCCCTGGAAATTAAAAAAGCCACTACTTAATTAGAATCACAGGAAGCAGGACTTACAGTAGGCTTCTTGCCTTCTTTGAGCAATGTCTTCCTTCTTAGGGGTCCTTCCATGGTAATGACTCCTATGGAACTACCTGATGTGCAGCTACAGGCTCCTGCTGGGCTGGAAAGACAAAATATCACCACACATATTTGAACAGACAAAAAAGAACAAAAAACAAGCAACACAATCTAACTCTAAATACATTTCCTTGCATATCATCTAACAATTAACATGTCTGATAATGAATACAAAGAAAAGGACAGACATTTGATCTACCATTCAGCTGTGAAAGAAACACCATTCTATTATGACCAAGCTTAACAACATCATATAAACACACGGTGGTGTAAGTAATATCACCAATAAAAGAGCTTTACATTGGCAGATGCTGCTTCTTTGGTTAAGTGGAATTGCCCTGTCTGCACTAATGGGAATTCTTGTCAACTGTAAGAATTTTATAAAAGAACCAGAAGATGATTCCAGAAAAAGAAGAATGAATGCAAGCTGCAATGGCTACAGCAAACTAATTCAGATAAAAACTGAATGGATTTAAATTGCAATAAAATCTCAGTATTTGCAGAATATTGTTTCTGGGGTCTACTTTCTTTATCGCTCATATATACTTCACTTCCTGCTGTCAAAGAATTTTTCAAGCCCAGGTCAGGTATGGATGTGATGTGAAACTTCTGAAGAGGACCTCATCTAGTTCCTCTACCTGATCAGGTGGCCTATAGCAGAAAGTCACTGCTGTGTCACTCCTGTTGGTTTGCCTGCTAATCTTGACCCATAAGCCCTTAGCTAGCTCTTCCCCTTCTCTCAGCAGAGCTCCATGCATTCCTGCTGCTCTCTCCCAATAGCTCTCACTCCTCACCTTCCCAGCACCTGGGCCGCAAAATACTTTGCCCCATTTCATCAGGTGGACTCCCATGAGTTAATTTGATCATACATGGATACTTTTCTTCACAAAAATGCATTAGGCTAAGAAAATGTAGAGACTCAAATAAAAGTTTAGCACCATACACTAAAGCAAGGTAGACCATGAACAGTACCTGTAGACACAGCTTTGACTCCTGGGAGAATTCCGGATTGGTACCCTCCAATTAGGCCCCAGTGTGGCATACAAACGGCCCCTGTTTATGAATGTAAATATCTCATAAGGAAAATTCTAGTCTGAGATCTTCAACAATTAGAGTATAAAAAACACGACAAAAGTAATTCTCATGGTAAAAACACAGCAAGTTTACAGTGGTTTACTTCAAAAAGTTCACCATTTTTCCTTACCTGATCAATAATTTGATAAAAATAACCCCTGATTCTTTTGTTTTTTTTCTGTGTTAGAGGTCACTTGGGAATTTTTTAGCTAATTCTGGATAATGCTGAGTTAATGTAAATGAAGACTAACTCACCTTTCAAGCCCTGAAGACAGTTCCTCACTAAATTCTGAGCTTTCACTGCTATCTAGAAAAGGAGAAGTACAGAGAAGGAATGAGAAAAGCACCCAAAGGAAAATAAAATGCCATTGTAGGGGGATCATCAGAGTAATCTTTATATAGTACTATGGAAATCATGTCTCAAAGTCTTTAGAGTTTAAGGTAAAATTAAAATCAGAAGAGTCTTACATGAATCTTCCCATTTATGTTTATATTGTGTTTTGAATACTAAATGCCTGCATGTCATTTTCACTTTCACAATGTTGCTTTTCCTTCAAAAAGCTGAGTACTTCAGGAAAGTAAAATTAAGCCAGTTTTTAAGACAGCATTTCCACAACAACATGCGCCGATGTTTCCACAACAACATGCGCCATGACCAGTTTCTCCCACCTTCTTTGGCACAGATATTTGACTCACATATATAGAGATTGTTCTGATTTGTCTAAGACTGATCTTCTACCACTCCATATAAACAGAGTTGTGTCTGCATTTTCAGAATGCTAACTAAGTTCAAAGACTATCTTAGTTTGAAGCTCTCCTTGATCAAAGATCCTACTAGCTCTTACAGTCTACTTCCTATCCTAGAGATAGTCATTTTTTTTATTAGTACAATTATTTTATTAATTATAACACCATAGTATAGTTGTCATCATCATCATCCTCTTTTACAAGTTCATTATGCTTCCTTTGAAGTCTCACAGAAAAGCTATTGTATTCTCCTGTCTTCTAAAATATCCCACTAGAACAAGTTTTCTTTGTAAAAATGTAGCTGAAATATAATCAGTATTCAGTTTCAGTAACACTTTTATTTTGCTGGTGAAAACTCACAAACAGTCCATGTTACATAAAGATTACACACCAAGACAATCTTCTTTTATGCCACTTCTGTCAAAATCGTCAGTAGGTAACTGAGGAAATTTGTTTGAGATAAAGTTGAGTAAGTTGCTCAATAGCAGTTCTTACCTATTTTCTTCTATGAGAGGAACTAATCTTTGTCCAGTAGCTAATGATTTTCCTGATTTCATACTTTTGGGCATCTTTGTGAGTTTCAAGATAGCCAGTACAGAAAAGCAAAACTGCTTATTACAGCAGTTCTCTCTATGGACCTTACCTATGGAAATGCCATTAGAGAAAACCGAGCTTAGCATGTGGTTGCGCGCAGGACTCTGCGATTCCAGGACACTGTCATCCAGCAGATGGCGTGGCTTCTCTGTTGGGAACGTGGCACTTTTGCTCTCCACTACACTGAACTGACACATCATGCTGGAGAATCAGGGAAAAACGCAAAAAGGCTCTTACATAATCTGATTAACAACCCTTTGCTCCTGATTTTTCCACACCATACTATGATCATAAATGTAAGTTCTTAAATAGCAGGGAGTTAAATGGTACTGGTCATGTTTTCCTATTGTTTGTGTATCTGCTCCTTGACTACCAAAACAAGTTTCACATTTTTGTGGCCTTTACAATTAGCTATTATAAACTCCCATATACAGAAATGTGTTAAGTTTTTTGACTCTTCTCTGTACAAAAGCTGAACTACTTGGGTAGAGAAAGGATAGAGAAAAGGTAGAAAAAAAACCAGCAAATCCACTGCTCATTGGTCCTTTCCTAATATTTTAATATACTGGCTTTGGAAAAGTCACATAAACTTTTTCCTTATCCTATTGATTGTGAAGTTTGTTAGACACTGAAACTTTAACTGGAAAGCGGGTGCTTTTATTTAGCTGGGTAAATGTTACACAGAAAAGCGTACATAATCCACGTTACCCAACTAGAACAGTGCAAAAATTCACAACTTTCCTGAATAATAAGGAAGGATCACCAAGCAGACAGCAAGTTTCCTCTGATGTATTATTAGATACTAAAAAAAAAAAAATCTGTTATACACATCAGACACCTACAGACCAAAGTGGATATGCAGCTTTTGAGTACTGTTGTTTTCTGGCACTATCAGAAAACAGTGTAAGCAAAGGTAACAAAGTCCCAAGGTACCTGTCTGGAAAAACCTAGAGAATACACAGTAAAACCTGAAGCATTCTTAAAATCAAGAAATGGAAGAGGCAAATACCAAAAAGTGCTCAACTCCTAGATTAAACCCTTATGATGCATGAATTACTTGAGAGTGAGACAGACTGGAGCACCTACTTGTTTCCCAAGCTGTGACTTTTCCTGTGCCTTGGTATAGGAGGTGTTGGTAGACCTGCTGCCATTGAAGCATCAGGACATGTTGGTCTCCTGCTGAATTTTGTAAGTGCGGACACTTCAGATGGACCTAAAAGAGAGATCAATTAACACTGAAGTGAAGAATAGAAATTTCACGATCTTTTTTGTTTAGACATTGATTAAAATGAATTATTACAGATATTCAGAAGGCACCATTTCTGAAAAGTGTTTCTTGCATAATGAAATTACACCATCCATTCTGTTAAGAATTCAACTTTATTTTCTTGAACTGTCTGGAAGACATTTTCAAAACAGCTTTAGACATATTTTTAGGGATGAACTTAACACAAAAAGAAAGTGCTGGCATTCATATAACAGCTGGATATGCTGCAGTGTAATATGTAGAGCCATAAAGTTAGTTTTTATTTCGGGTGTGAGCAGGAATGCTCACACATATGTTCTGAATTCTATTCACAGCTCCAATCAACTGTAAACAATTTGCTCATCCTGACTCACAGCTTAAGCATGTAAGAGAAGGCAGAGGCTTTTCATGTTTCTAATGGCTATACAGATGTACTATTTCTCAGTCATCTATGAGCTTTAGGGATATCTCACTGCAATTATTCTTCCTCTCATTTTACAGATTTTATGAGGCCCCACTGAAAACATGGACAAGCTGTTCTTGTTCCAGTTCCTCGATGCTGTTTGCAAAAGGCTGGCACTGAACTCTGCAATATGAACAACATGGTCTATCATCATCTTCAGTAAATGTAAAACTACTCTTTACTTCACCATAATAAATAAATATTTAATGGTGACATTAACACTATGACAGAAATGGGTCATAAAAAGTAGCTCCCTGCACCATTTCTCCAGACTTAGTACAAATCAAGTAGCAACAAATCAGTACCCCCCTGCCCTCCACATTACAGGAGCCACTTCCTGGAGGCTCCAGGGACCTTAAACTATTCAACTTTGAGCCTCTAATTTGAAACTGCCTGTAAGAGGTCAACAGAAACAGAAACCTTCATGATATGAAAAAGCATACAGAGCTCTCTCCAGAATCCATTCAGAAGTGTTGACTCAAATTAGTGATAAGCAACATTAGAAAAAACATTATGGGGCACAGTTTGACAGGTAGTGAACTAGCTGTACCAGAAATGCTTCTGCATCTGCTATGTCTCAAGCTCCCTTCCTCTCCAAAAGCAGAAAATATTCGTTAGCTGCTTCTGCCATGAATATTCATGCAACACAAGAAGGAACCTTCATGGGACACAAACTCATGAGTAATGAGTTTGTCCTGCAGAAAAAAAAAAACCAAACCAGACAAAGCCCACCCTCTATGCCTCTCCAAAAAAAAAAAAAAAAAAAAGAACCCAAGTGAACAGATGTAAGGTGTTTTACCGTCCATATCGACTCTGCAATCTCAATTTACATAAAGTTTTGTGAGATACATGAACAAATTCCCTATTACTTGATTTTCATTTCGCTATAGCCTAGACTCAGGAATGTCACTATGAGCTGAGTCTCCACTAGAAAGAATTACAAAGGTTGTTCCCTGGCAGTAGGAGGAAAATCCTTATACATGATGTATAAATTTGATCAGACCATTCATCACACTGTTTAATTAACATGTAAAGGATCCTGAAAACAAAGAGAAAGATGAAACTGCTTCTAGTGAGAGAGGAAACAAAAGTTCATTAGAAGAACCTTTACTAATATCATATATTGGATCATCAATTTAGTGGAAGAACAGAAAGAGAAAATAGTTTATAATACTGTTTTCCACCTTCTTCCTGGGTACAGTGGTATACAGGAAGGCTTCTAATTGCTTGTCTTTGCTACAATTTGTTTATCACACAGCTGAGATTTTATGAGAAATTAGTAGAGTGAGTCACTCTGGCTTATGTGGCTTCAGAGAAGATCTTATGTTTAAAGGTTAAATGCAATTCTGAAATAAAATGCACTTTTAATCATTTATTGATCCAGAGATTCAATCAGAACAATATGCCTGGGAAGACTTGAAGCAAAGAAGACTGAGTACAATACACTGCTGCATTTTCAATTAAAAGTTTGTTGAGTTTGGGTTATAAAAAGACATTGGAAGCTTTTCCTACACAGGCAACAGAGTTCATTTCCTTCTTCTGCCATGGAGGTGGAGCACAGGTTGGCATATAAAAAGAATGAATCACAGCACAATTAGGCAGTTAGTTTAGTGTAAAAGCTTTTGAATTAGCATTTCACCAGGCAAGATTTTCAGGCCTAGTCCTATTAAAAACATGTATTTTGTAAATGCCTTTTAGTACAACATTTCATTACATATTCTTAAAATTTGAGCAGAGACCAAAAGCACTCAGAAGTTTTACAAATATTTACAGTCTTTTGTTTGTTCTGAAATCTCCAGCCATTATGACAAATTGGGTTCACAGAAAAGTTAGTTCCATATGCTCAATTTGCAGTGAATTTCTGTCAGATCTTTTCACACTACTGGTGGACAGTAAAATAATGAGGACTGTTTACTGCCTATTGTGATGCTTATACTATATCTGAACAGAGACCCATCATGAAGACTGTGATACCTGAAAGAATTTTCCTGAAAATTATGAGCATATGTGCAAACAGGGCACGCGTATAATCTGAAACTCAACAAGAATTTTACTGTTAATCATCTAGAGTCAATCACCTCAACTTGTAATGCATTAAGCTACTTCTTGCCCCTTAATTTGGCTGACAGATTGGTTCAGTTTTCTATTCGTTCTACTGTGTTGTTCAAAGTTTTCTTTTTAGTGGTAGAAACTGAATTCTGAATTGCAATTTATATTAAATCCTCTAAGTATACGGCATTATAACTCACTGAGAGCTACTCGACAAATGATTAAAACTACAGCCTATGAAAGAGCAGCGACGCACAGCCCTAAATGGGTATCAGTATGATGCAGTGCTTTTTCACACAGAAGCTATTCAAAGTATCAAGATAACTGAATTAAATTTTCTAATAGGCTCTAGTTCTAGTTTCTAGTGTCTAAACATTTAAGTTTTTCACCATGGTGAGTCTCTGAGCTCAAACCAGCACATCTTTGGATTTCTTTGATTCGAAGACAATGTTCATGGAGACAAAGCATAAAGACTGCACCACAACTACTTACCTATAAAAGAGCAACAAAAAAATGAGTCTTGTACTGAGACAACCAGGTCAGAATGAAATCTAAGTCAGTCGGATTTATCTGCAAGTATTTTGAAGTATTTATAGGTTCAAATGCTACCTCTATAAAAACCTATAAAAATAACAGATGTTGTCTGCAAAGAGAAATAGTTCTTTGAGAATTTCCACTCTACAATCCCTTCTCTTGGAAATTACACCTCCATTAAGGAAGCATGTGGTTGAAATTTACACTAACATTAATAAAAGACAAATAAAAAGATTTAAAGAATAATCACTACATCTCCATTTCAGCAAGACCTTTCATTAAGTGGGCATCCTCAGAACAGAAAAGTTGATTAAAAAACAAACTAACAAAAGCAATGTAAGGTGTTGTTTATATCTCATACTGATGATAGATTACAGAATCTGTTATATCAGAATTCAGATCAGGTTAAAATACTGCCTGGCTAAAGTGAGAGGTGTGAAGAGTGAAAAAATTTGTGGAAAAGGGTCTCACAACTTAAAGCAACAGTTCCAGCTCCATTTCCTTGCTATTACACATGACAATTATGACTGTTTTAATCAGTCCTGTGAAAACAGAAAATGAACTCATTCTAATTCCTAGTGATGTGTCAATAGTAGAGATCCTCATGAAAGAAGATATGCTTTGTGAGATAAGGTGAAGAGAGAAATATGCTTTGTGAGGTAAGATAAAAACAGGAGTAAAACATTTTATGTTGATATTACTCTGTCTGGAGTGACCATTTTCCATGTAGCCCTGCATCTTCATCTCCAAAGCAAGAGGAGGAAATATGCAGAGCTAAGGTAAAAAGAATCAAAGCCTACACACCTTCACAAAGCCTTTCCATCTATTCTGCTGTCAAATGTCTATTAAGAGGCAGCTGCGGAGCTCAGAGCTCTCATAGCACAGGAACTCTGCTGTCAATTCTGTAAGAAGCCTGTGGTGCAGAGGATGTCAGTGAGTAGGGGGCACAGGGGAGATGACTTCATTTCTGTAAAGGGGTAAGACAGCCTGTGCTAAGAAGGGATGCCAAAGTGGCAAAATACTGATGAAATCTGCATAGACCAAGTGATATTCATAAACATACCAGACTGCTGAGCAATTAGCTGGGGGAGCTATGCCTGATACTGCTGATAACAAAATTCCAGTACTTAAATTCACTGGAGATTGAGTTATTTTGCCCCCTTTTTCCAATAAGTGAAGTCATCTGCTACTGCTAGCTCTCTTCTTTACTCTCCTGGCTTCCCTCCTAGTGCATACTGTTACCATGATTGCTATTCTGTTATTTTGCCTTTCATGGAAACAAAGTACTCTTCGTAGGATTTTCCAGTCACCTGGCATGAACAAGAGCTAGTTTGGTTTTCATTATTTCTCAGCATCATTTTCAAGGCTATGCTGACATGTACAAAAAAATAATGTATAAAAATATTAAAACATTATTACAATTTGTTTACATTAGGAAATGTGAGACAACTTCATCAGAATGAGCTGAGTGCTGTTTAGAGATCTGTGGCAAGAACATTTGGAAAAGTTTACACATATCCCAAAGGATCTAACTGTTTTTTCCTTTGCATAATTTTTCCATGAATAATCTGTCAAATGTTATAAATGGATGTTACTTTTGCAATCCTTCAACAGAACATGTGAACATCTACAGTCTCCAGAGCTTTTTTTAAAAAAAAGCAACAGGGGAAGAACTTACAGTTAAAAACTATTCTCTGCTATATATCCATCAGTAAACTAATAGTGGACACCCAAACAGAAAAATGAAAATGAGTTAAATAGCACATGGGGAAAAGCCAAGTGACAGTTGTTTTTTGTTTTGTTTTGGGTTTTTTTGGGGGGCGGAAGATGGTAAAACAGTCTCAACTCTTTGTTACTTTTTCATGAGAATCTCTAAGAAATAGAAGGCTTTACCAGCTCTATTCCTAAAATTTAGTAAGAACACACAAAGCCACAGACTCTAATTAAATACCTGCAGTAAATTTTTACAGGTCTGTTGCCATTGTAACAAAGTCAATGGGTGATAATAAAAACTTTCATATACAATGACCTACTTGCAAAACAGGCAATAAAGAATTTTGCGCACAGAACAAACAAAAACATAAAAGGAATGAAATTTAGAACAATGGCTATTTTAAAAGCAGAATTTTCCTTTTCAAAGTATTCCAAATCAACTAAATCCTATTAACACATCCAATATGAAAGAGATGTGAAGATGTATGCCTGCTTTCCAGACAAGAACAAATAAAAAAAAAAATCAGTACTTCCTCGTCTCTCCCCTTATGCACCCCCTCAAAACACATGCCACCAAAAAACACCAGTGTGTTTTGGTCAGACAAATTTAAGTCTGCCTGCTCTGACTTGAAACAGCATGAAAGGGCCTGTGGCTACAGAGGCTATGAAGATGATTTTCATTACTTCTTTCAGAGGGGCTTTAAACTATTTTTAAAATAGAAAACTTAAAATATAAAGAGAAGAATATATTAAGACTATGGAAATGCTCAAGAGAATTTGTGATCAAGATTCCTGCAAATAAAGAATCTAGCTTTGTTGCACTGTCCATTCCTTCTCCAAGTTTTTTTCCTGACAGTCCAGATGAACCACAATTTTCTCAAGTCCTTTCTAGCTCTAATATACGTAACGATCTGTTTACATTTTCCTTCAATATCATTCTCAGTTTAATTTCTAACTTGCACCTTACCAACCACAGCTTGTTCTTTCTTCTTGATTCCCTTCTAAATGATTCTTCATTTATTACAGATTTTATGAGATTTTCAAGCAAAACGTGCAGGTTAAATTTTCTCTATAATCAGGAGTCAATTTTAAATAGTCTAACAACAAACTTCTTCATTTAGTCAAAAAAAAAAAAAAAAGATAATCACAGACAGAGCATTTCCTTCCTCCCTCGGTCAACTGATCTGCTTTATTCAAGCAACCCTTCTCCCAAATTTTGAAAGGGCGAGAGAAGGAGAAAGATCTGAAGAATGTGGACTTCTTTTCCTTCTCATTAGTTCCAGATCCCATTTTTTTCAGACCTATTTTGTGTTCATAGCACTTCATATCACTTTTATTGGTTAATCTATTAGAACATTTTCTCCATAGCTACTGTATCATACATTATTTCTTCAATCTCTAACAAGAATAGTTTGGCCTGATTTTTTTTTCCAAACATTACCACTTTCCTGGGCCAAGAATGCTTGGAATAGACACCCAAGTGTGGTCACAATCTTTGCATTATGTTCACATTTGCATTAACTAAATCCACTAATTTAAAGGCTAATTTCAAAAGATGCAGGCTTTTATTCATTGTTTGCACTGAAGGAATAAACAATAGGCAGGTTTTCACTATTTCACTAAAATAAAAAGCCGTCAGCCGTTAACAAAGACCAAAAAAAATGTGTGTGCATGGGTGACAAAGAAGTTCCGTCTTCTTCGACTATTTACTTCTGGCTTCCTTTTTTGCTAAAATTGCCAGAAAGGGGACCATCTGTTACCAATTAAGTAGCGTGGACACAGAACAGAGTTTGTTGATGCTAACATATGCAAAAACTACTTCAGATGGCCACTCTCAAGGAAGAGACAAAAAAAAGAATATTAAAATTCCTTGTTATCTGTTCTAAATGCCCTTAAAATTCCTGGGGAATAATAGCTTGGCAATTAAAATAAATATCAGTAAATTATGACATTAAACACAATTGCTTGGTTAGGCAGTTGTAGAAAACAATACAAAATGATAAGAAAGTTAAAAAGTGAGTATGGTCATTTTCTCCCGTATGACTCTGTATATTTTTTTGTCAAGATGCTTGTCAAGATGTCAAGAATGCTCTTCTGCAACTTATTATTGGGAAACTTCAGTGTTTTAGAAAAAAACCCCACACAATACAGTAACTTTGTCTGGGTTTAGTGGTTGACATTTGAATCCCACACATTTACTTGATATTAACTGCCTTCAAAAATAGTTTTACATGTTTGCATGGAATGTATCACAAAGGAAAAGATTTGACTTGAGTTTGAAACTCAAGGGCCAAGTTTTCTGGATGGGCTGTTAACATTTGTGAAGAAAAAGAAGTTCTGCCACTTCCACCTTAATAGAGCATAAGGAAAGCAGACACTACACACATGAAGCAATAATCAAGGACTTGTAGGAGGATTAGACAATCCACATTTTTACAAAATGATTGGCTGTTAAGCACTTACCACAAACTGTTTATTGGTTACCAAAGGAACCAGTAAAACAAATGGCAAAACTAAATGTCAGGCTAAATGTTTACATGGAAAATGATCCTTTCTTTTGAATCTAAAACGTTGGGAGTGCCACAGAGACGTCACTAGTGTAGTATACCTATTGCCAGAGGGTTACAAATGTGCAAACATCTCAGTCTCTCTTCTGTTTTCAACTCTTACATGTAAATCACATACTTCACATCTGATAAAACAAAGCAATTGCTTTTAATTAACTAATAAATAATAAAAGTAATAAAAAAATAATAAAATAAATATTAAGAGTTCTTCAGCAACTTTCAAAACTGAATGGCCTGAACTCTACCCCACTGACAAAAAACGAAATATATCAGCTTCAGGTTAATTACTCCAGATGACTGCTAGAGTGACAGGGTAAAGCCTCTAGTCTTGTTATTCTCCTCTCAAGAGTTATACCAAGACATACTAAAAAAAGGTGGTGGTGGTGCAAGAAATGATCCAAACTATTACATAATAACCTCCCTGGTTATTGGGGGAGCCCTATATGCTGGAGCCCTATTTTCTGATTAGAACATGATTCGCGAACTCATCAAGATGTATATACACATTATGCATAAAGTTTTCTATACTGACCTATATTTAGTTTGTAAATTCTAAGGAGGTTAGTTGCTTAGAAGGATAACTTATTTACTACACACTACACTACATATTTTCTTTTGTTCTGGGAAAACATATTAAGTTACGCCTTCTAAAATGATCTGTCTGCAGACTGTACCGTAATTGTGGGCACCTCATAGCCAACATTGCAAAACCACAGATGTCTTCTGCAGCTAATTCAACTGGAAACTGAACAGTATACTGTAAGCTCTCCAGATACATTCTCTCTCACTTGCTCTCACCATAGTAAGGCAGAATGAACACACAGAACAGACTTAGGTTGCTGCCAAAGAAGTTGTGTGAATCACACAGTTCTTGAAAACATAAAATTAAACTGTTTAAAGCTTCTTTTTAAATACTTGCTGCAAGAGAGCAGAATCTCTACAGCGCTATGAAAGGCATGAAGCCTTCTCGTGAAAGCACTATTCACTGTTATATGTGAATCTGGTAATTAAATGAGACCATCTTAGCCACTAATATACAAAACATACTCTGTTGTGAGACATCCATTTTAATCAGATGTCTGCCTCCTGTTCAAATTTACTGGAAAACTGTTTGGCAATCAAGCTGGAAAATGGACACATGGTTTTCTCCACTATTTTACAAACACAAATACTGAAGATTATAACTGCTTTTATTGAGTCTCACACTCCTAAAGATACTTTAAGCGAAAAAAAAGAGAAAGTCACAGTGTCCCTGGCTAGACTAAAATGTTCTTTTGAAGAAGGAAAAGCAGGAGCTTTTGTAGAAGATAAAAGTTGTAATGCTGAAAGGGAAACCCCATTTCCATCATTAACATAAGGAATTATAATTTAGGGTCTGAAGATACTTTTTCCTGCTCTTAATGTCCTTAATAGATTTTTGGAATCATTAACACAGTACCGGAGATTTTCTCCATACTTGGAAACATACAACAGCCTGGAAGAAGAAAGTATGTTACGTAGAACTCAACGAGACCCATTATCTTTTCTGACTATCAGAGAAACAAAACTGATGATTGCCATGAAGGAGCCAAGAGCCTTTAAGTTTCAATAAAACCTCTATATTCAGACTCCTATAATTTAAACTATTGAGGTGAACATGAAACTTCCACCTAGACTACTTTCAGATCATTTCCTATCATTATAAACTTGCTGACTACAGTGGGTTGACTCCTGACTCATAAAAACTGAAGTGGAAAGATGACTTCAGACTATAATTTGAATCCAATAATGTTGACACAAATACCTTAAGATGTACTATTTTTAATTGTCCATGGTCAAATTTCTCATTACTCATATACACATACTTCAGACTGGAATTACTCAAGACTAACATATATCTTTTTTCTACTAGTGTTGTGAAATAACCAATAAACCATTGCCTCCATGCTTAGTTAAATCTCAATTTGATATTTTACCTTTATGAATTAATTTAATTTTGAATAAAGCACACTGAATTCCATTTAGTCACACAGACACAGGTCAAATGGATGCAAGCCACTGAAAAAATGACTTGGGTGTTACAAAATGCTGGTGGCCTTCACTCTTTGTCAATAGATAAGAATTTTTCAGCTGAGCTAGAAATATATTAGACTGCAAATGTGTCTAGCTTTCAAAGGAAATACTGACAGAAAAATGGAGCAATAGGAATGACTCAGCTTCTAGTCATTATATTAACTCTCATTTTAACAGAACAGCCTTACAGAACATGTAGGAGCACTGTAGATTCAGAAGAAAGCTTACCCTTTCCTAATCCTGCAAGATACCATAAAATTACATATTCAGTCAATATGAATATTGCTCTGAACATGATTTCTCCATTACAGCTGAGCTCACTGCAATATAAAGTTATACTACTGGCATTGCTCAGGACAGTTTCAAGGTTCTTGTTTCCATCTTTGGAACTGTATTCTTAATCGCCTTTCATGACAGCTCTAATAAAGTCTAAGCCCACAATTAAGAATTACGTAATATTAGTGATGTTCACAAATTATGCAGCTAAGGCCGAAGTCAGAACTTTCATAATCTTTCTAATGGAATGTTAGTATCAAAATCCCAGGGCAAAGCACTTAAATGTAAGTAGTACCAAAGTCAAAAGATCACCCATATGTCTGCTTCAAATACTTAAGATATAATCATAGGAGATGCAGTGTCTTAGCTTTAACTTTAACTCTTGGTAAAAATCAAAGAAAGCAAAATTGCAAAAAAATTCCCATATCTGTAAGAAAGTGCAAATTAGTTAACAACTACTTTTCAACTTACCTAATTTAAAAATGATTTCCTTCCTGTGAATTACTTCCTTACCTTTTACCCAACAGGTAACTGTACTGAGCATTGGGGGCCAGGTGGAGAAAGGAATTCCTGAAGAAATATTTTCTTCCAAGTTATTATTTCATCAGATTTTATTCTTTTTTTTCCTTTAAATTTCTGTTCAAACTGATCTCTCTAGCATTTTTAATTATTTTCTCTTTTAAATTTCTTCCAACATGCCAGTCTCTTTTGGGGAATGACCTCTATTGCTCTGTGAGCTATTGCTTTTACATATTGAACTCTAAGCTCTTTCTTGGCTTTATTTGTTCCCTCTAACAGCACAACTTCCACCCTAAGATATCACTATTCACCCTAACCAGAGATTAACAATACAGCGCCAAAGTTCTTGTCATCTTTTTTTTTTTTTTTTTTGAATATGCCATTTTTTAAAGCAAAACATGTACTAGCAAAACAGGACAGTGTCACTACCACTAGCAGTCTCCACAGCCTGTTCAAAGCTCTAAGTGTTCCACACAACTGAATAATCAGGCACCTTACTGTGCCCAATGAGGAAATGTTGATCTGTATGTACAATGCAGGGGAACATAGCTTCTTTTAATGTTACTTACTAAGATAGCCACTCTTGACATAATCTGAACTATCCAAGAAACTACAATCCTGAAACATTAGGAAAGGTGATATATCCATGCTCAGAATTCATTTGTAATTTGTGCATTGCATTGAGAAACTGCTCAAGGGAATGCCAAAAACTAATGAATCTAACTGAAACACTGAAAAAAAAAATACAGATAAAAATGAGATTAAATTTGGCTTCTTAAAAATGTTTCACTGTCTATAAAAAGCTGTACAAATTCAAACACTGCCCCATGCTCCTCTGCACGCATACACCAATACGCTATTGTAGTGCTGTTCACCAAATGCTTTTGTTACACACCAGCTTGTCTGTGAGGGCTGAGCTACATGCAATGTCTTGTTATTTGGTGGTTAAATCATGAGGAGAGGTGGACAGGTTTTAAAGGATTTGCTTTCCAAATAACCACTCCCACATCACAAATCCTCATCTTTATAACTCTCAGAGGAGCAGTGCTGTTCCAATCATGGATGTTCCAAAATCAGGCATATGCATGGAGAAGCACTGGTTCTTTGACAATACTTACAAAAAATTCCTAATTGCAGCAAAACCACATTTTTGAAACTGATCCCTCCAAAAACCGTTTCATGTAAAACGGGTTCCCCTATGAACTTCAATGAAGGATTTTTGTTAGCATAATTTTCTTCTTATTCAAATTTTCAAATAAATTTTATACCTGCGAGATCTTCTTTGGAGGAAACCAGCCGAGGAGAGCTGTTGCCTGGCTCAATTCTTAATGATAATCTGTAAACAGAAGATTTTAGACAAATTAACATTAAGACATCTTAACAAAAAAAGAAGCCGAAGAAAGTAATTACTGCGGCAATGGTACACAGGAAGTTTACTTCTTTGGAAGTGTAGTTATTTATCTCAATATGTAATAAAACAAGCCTCTCACATCCAAGAAACAAATGGGAAGGAAAGTCTATGAAAACAGACATTGAAAATGGTATTTTTTATTTTCTGTCAATGTAAAAGTTTAAGTTAATATCTTTCACCTGAAAAAAAAAATTCCAGAAGTTAGTAAATTTGGATGGAAACATAACGAACATTTTTTGTCTCTGTGTATGAAAAGTTGAATTAATTCTGTTATCTTGTGGAATTGTACAATCAGAAATAACTAATGAGAAATACTAGTTACTATGACTTACAGAAAAGGGGCATAATAGGGGAAAGGTGAACAATGCTTCATAGTTAAAAAGATTATTAGAAGAAAAATCTAGTATTATACATCCCTCTGCCTCATTCCATGTCTTTTATGCTGCACTTACTGTTTCCTTATCTAAGCACTGCAATGCATGTCTTGATCTTCCACTGCATATGACTTCTGCCACCTCTCAAGTTCATGTACACTCTTAATTTCACATTCATGGGTCCTCTGTTCTGTACTGGTTTAAGAGGAAAAGCATGCATGACTATAAGGTCAAGTAAATTTGAATGGAAGAGGCAAAGAATAGAAGGAAATAACTGTTGTCTCTGCACGGTGAGTCATATACAGCCATACAAATTGTCAAGGTTTCAAGCTAAGGTACAGACTGCTAAACTCACACTATATACAAATCCCATTGAAAATCATTTAATCTTTAATTAAAAAAACATAGATAAGGGGAGGGGATCCTCTGACAGGTAATGAATTACTTCTTTTCATTGAAGGTGACACTCATCTTCTATTCTCCCCTAGAAGCCAAAAACTAACAAATTACAGTAATACAATTCAGAGTATGGTTCAAATTTTTATCATATGAGATATTCCTTCCAGTATGGAGAAATGGCAAGAGAATTTAGTGGAGTTTTTTCCTGGAAACAGGGCCATAGTGTGTGAATTTACCTTTCATGACTGCAGAAATGTTCCAGTTCCATCTTGTGTATGGTAATTATTTATTTGTTCATTTTTGATGCTGATCTGCTCCTCACTATATTAGAGGTACATTGTTCCTAGTGAGAGTTTTTTTCTGTGCAGAAGGGTTTTTTTCTTTTGTTTTTATCTCTTGCTATACTGTGCTATTCATTAATGTTGGGAAATGTGGGTATTGCACTGGCTCAGAATGGACGAACTTTCATTTTGTTTCACATAACTGTTGTTCTCCAAACAGAGGCAAATACAATTCACCTCCTGCCAATCCTTTCCTGCTCCACAACTGCTAATTTCTCTCTTTTATCAGTTTCTCTCTGTCCAAGACATCTGTCATCTCTCCTTCACTACAGGTGATAACTGCATGTTCTTCTTTAACTATTTATTAACATTATTTATTTGAATTCCATGTGTTTATTCTCAGACTAGTTATTTAGTCCAGTCTGCTCCTTCTCTTCTAGTTTCTGCCAGCTTTGAGGAATTTATCTTTGAAACTTTTTACTCACTTTTTATCAAAATAATTACACTCACTTTTATTAATCCACCATGGCAACTTTTTTGGTCACTATGGAAACATTTATCTAATAAGCCCATTCCAGAGAGATCTGACTAATTCAGTCAGTGCAAGCAAACTGCTTCTCTCTTTTACAACAGTGTGATTTGTAATGCATTCTTCCTGAATTTTTCTTCCTTTGTTAAAGTTTAAATCTACATAAATCTGCATGCTATTCTCAAGCATACTGAATAAAATCTTGTTTATTAAGCCAGGTCCCTTCTACAATTTCTAAAATCCATTTACAGAATCAGATATTCTTCAGTGTAATTGTGACAGGACTACCTCATACATTTAAGAGGCTGCATATCATCTGTCCAACTTTGCATTTTGTATCAACTTCATTAACTTTCTATATATCAAGTTCCAAGTCCTAATATACCTCTCATATATTTGAAACAAAGCACAGGTGAAATACTGTATATAGTTCTTTACATAAGAGGAAAGTGCCAGCTTCAGATACAATTTGTAGTTAGCTAAAATCAAATTTACTTTGAATGGCACTACTGAAAGGATGTGTCGCTCCTTTCTGCAAAATGGTAGAAGGGAAGAGAAAGTTTTTTTAATTGAGACTTGCCTGATGGCATCTTTGAAGCCTGGTTACTGTCAGCAATTCCCTGGGATAATGGTGATTAGTAATGTTTTGGTATAATTGGAAGGAATTCTGAACTTTTGGGTCCTATTTTTTTCCCTTTAGTTCTGTAACCAGCAAATGTTTTAATTTCTCCACTTGTACTGAGAACAGTATATGGGCTCAATAAAACAAATCTACTAGTTTTAGGCTATGACATCACTGTCAGAGGTTTTCTGAAGAGTTCCCACCTACTGACAAGCAGGAACTTCACACAAGCAATTGGACTGGCACACACACAAAAAAGTTTTGTTTACGAACTGTCAGATTTTCCTTTCCCGTGTAATTGAGGTTTTAATTTGGCAAAATGCATGTTGGGATCTTGCCAATACATTTTAGGCAGTTATCAAAGCTTCTCTCTTTGACAGCTAGTACCGAGATAGGTGTACTCTTTCTATCAAGGATCAAAAACAGATCTCTTCAGAGTATGCTAATGTTGTTCCTGGCTCAACAAGAGAGGTAACTGGAAAGAGTGAGGAGAGAGGATATTCTTTCTCACTGCAAAAACTTAGTGCTCTTTGCCTTTTTAAGGCTTACAGTTTCTTCTGGCACGGTATCAGAAAATGCTAGGAAAGACCCATTAGGAAGAACAGAGAGGAAAATATGTAATTAATCTTCAAAACAAAATCCACAAATTTCTTTCAAATAAAAAAACAGAAGAGGAAGGGGAGAGGTTTTTATGGATAGACATCATAAGTTTTCATGAAGATTGATTTAAAGCTTTCCTCCTGATGAAACAAATACAGCAGAATAAGGTCAAGTTTTTTTTTTTTTTTTTTAAATACAGAGCAATGCTGATAGACTTCAGCTAAACTTACTACACTAGCAATCAAACATTTTGCCCATTTCAAAAGCTCTTATAACTAAGCCTGGTATAGTCAGGCTTAGGAAAAAAATATTGTAAATTTGATCAAGATATTCTCACAAAAAAAAAAAAAAACAGATCAAAAGTACTGCATAATCTCATCCAGTCTCATGCAATACATCAAATATCTTTCTGAATTATTAGCAATACCACTGCTGGAGTTAAAACAGCTTTCGAAAATTTAAGCTAGAAGCAAAATTAAGTTCGGTTTCTCCAACTGTTATGTCATGGCACTAAATATATATAAAAACCATTTGTTTATTTCAAAAAATATTAGAACTAATGAAAATTATTGTACATAAAACGTCAACATTGTTGAATTATCAGGTAAAATTAAGCAACATTACCAGTTTCTTGCATCCAGTCCAAGGTTGTAAAGCCTGTATGAATTACAATGATGATCTTTCTCAATCACTACTTAGCTTAACTTTGCTCTATGTTCCCTACTTTTATGAAGCATGGAACATGTTAGAAATATGTAAATAACAATCATTTATTAAATCCTAATACTCAGATACACTTAATACAAATCTTAGACTACTTGATGATTTTACAAAACTGTGCATAACAAAGCTGTTCAATATACTTCTGTTGCATAACGCATCTCCATTTGTGAAACACAATGTCATGAGATGGAAAAAAAAAAGATTACTAGTGCCGTATTTGATAGAGTAGGGCTTTATTTGTCTTTTTATGGCTGTATCTCACTGGTGATACAGACAACATCTGATCAATATCATAAATTATTGTTAGAATAAATTCCTATCATTTTCATTTTTATGTCATTATTATTTGGGTCATCAGGCAATCATTTGGGTCATCAAGCCATCTAGTTCTTCGTGATATCATCTTTCAATCACCTTTCAGTTGATGATCCTTTCAAACACCTTTTTTTTTCAGCAAATGGCCTAAGTATAAACAACTTTTGAGACAAGGCTCTCAAGTGAAATATTTAGTAAAACTGGTAATAAGACTTTCTTTTTTTTTTTTTTAAGGAATTTCATTACAAACTTTCCTCTTCCAAACATCTTGCTTACCACCATCATACTAACAAACCTCTGGTTGCCTTGATTACTTACTTATTACTTACCTAAATAGAGGTATTATGCTTGTCAGTCCCTAATTATATAGTATCACATCTGCCTTGGTTGAGTTATTTAAAACCTTGGCTACCAGACCTATAATTTGATGTGCTAGTTCTTTCAGAACTATTACAGCAATTCCAAGCAGATCCCCAAATCCCTTCTATCAAAGACTTCTTGTTCATGTTTTAATCAAAATAACAGACAGGTGGTACTTTTATTACGTTGCCCAAATGTGAGGAAAGCAATGGTACTTACTTATAATTATCATCTTCCACAAATTTCTGAAGTTCTTCAATATAACGGACAGACTTTAAATATTTCTGCACATGGGGTAATGTTGTAAGACTATCTGTAGAATATTAAAAAGATAAAATGATGAATATGCACATCATCAAAAACAAATGAAATCATCATTTAGTAGGCATGGTGGTGATGGGTTTATGGTTGGACTTGATGATCTTGAGGGCCTTTTCCAACCATACTGATTCTAAGCATTCTAAGCATTATCCTTTAGTTTCTTCTGCTTTTCATGGTTATCTTAAAGGAAACAGAGAACATGAACCATTATGAAGAATAAAATCACTACAATTACTACTTTGTTTTTCTTTGTTATGAGCATGCTAAATATTTGATCAAGCAAAATCTATGCTCAACTGTTAAAGACAACACAGATGCATTTTATCACTAGGAAAGCTAGAAAATTTATTATGTGCTATCAATTCACAAGTGTCAAAGTGTTATTTTTGTGCAAGCTTTGGTTTGACTGCCTTGGAGAAAATCAAAGCATGCAGCCATGTTGTCATATCTGACTTAATTTTAATGCTTTCCTAAAAACAAATGTTTTAAAGGCACCCAATATTCCAAAAATGTGACTAAACAAAAGAACATTTATGATATTGAAGTTGACATGGACAAGGGCTGGCATACTTAGACACACATGAGCAATTTCAACAAAATAGTAACAAAATTAACACGCTGTACACTCCAAAGGAATTGTATGTACTGCAAACAAAAGGAACGTAAGGAAATTCTCTCTTTACTGCCTCTGGCAGAAACAATATAAAGTAAATGCAAAAACTCTCCTTGAAAATATGACATTTTTATTCCATATGTTCTTACATTGCTCCAGCAAACAAACTCTGTATAATGTCTATTACAGTCCCCAGAATTTAGAACACATATTCATTTGCCTAATTTGCCAGTGAGGTTGAAACTGCACAGTGATGGAAGCTGAACCATTTAGTAGCGTCCAGCTCTTGTTAGCTCATGTATTGCTTTTACATGGGGCAGAAACCTCTTATCCCATTTTTTTAATGAAATTTCAGTTAAGACTGAATATGTGTAAAAAAAATTACCAACCATAGTTACAGGAGACTTGCAGATCAGCTATTATTCGGAGAATATTGTTCATTTGGTTGGATCTTTGTTCATTCTCCATGATGCTGCCTGAAGCAGGATATGCAGAATCAATGTAGATTAAATCTAAGAGATAAATACCTGAAACAAACAAACAAACCCACCAGCTGACCTAATGTTTATATAGAAAGAGTTACAGTATTGTCAATAAACAGAAGAGCCAGTAGCCACTGACCATCATTTTGAGCTGGTCCCATTAAAAAAAAGGAGAGATTCGATCTTGTTATGTTTAATTCTCACTTAGAATTTAAATTTTATGACTCTTCTTAAAAAAAAAAAAAAAATAGGTTTTGATCATGCACATCGATATAGGCTGATATCCACTATGAAGCATTTGCAGGACCGTAACAGTGACACTAAAAAAGTAGGAGTAACAGCTGCCATGACCTACTGAATGACAGTACAGGTAATCTCTGTGAAGCTACGCGCAAGTAAACAGTATTTGGCCGTGGTGAACTGTTTTGAACTGCACCATAGTGCCTTTCTATGTCTGCCACTATTTACTTCATTATGGTAATATTATATATTTTTGCCGAGGTTCCAGGCTGCATTTGCTAAAAGACAAAAAGCAATTATATTTAAGCTTTGATTAAGAAAGGATAAGCAGAAAATTTTTTATCTACTGAACTCTTTTATTGAAAAAAAAGGCACAATTACTTGGCCTAGGCCCTGGACTTTTCAACAAATACAAGATGATAGTGATTACTGCAGTTACCAAAAATGCTGATTGTTCTCCTGTGAATTGCAGAATTCTCCTGTGAATTCTACCTTTGTGCATTATACAAGGAGAAAAAAGGCAGGCTTAAAGAATTAAATAAATTCACAATACTGCATAAAATATCCTGCACAGTGCCTGACTGCATTTATCAAGACATATAATCTCACTTTCATACATGCCATTATGATTTCTAATGAGCTTCTTTTACTGCTCTGAGACAGTTAAAAAGACATTACAAATGAAGGAAAACGATTGACTGTGAAGCATATACAACATACAATCATCACTTTTGAGAAAAATGAAACAGCATGGAAACTTCTTGGAAAGTTTTAACTATGAATTTTGGAAACCTGAAATATAATGGCAAACATCTTACTTTTAGCTCTGCAACACTCAAGAAAGCTACTCTGAAAGCATAATGCAAAGCTCATACTTACTTCAGTAACTTACTGCAGGCTCTTAAATGGCTCTAAGACCCTTCTATAGCAGCATAACGATATCTTTATTAAAGGAGAATTAAAATTTTACCTGATGGAATTTTATCTTTGCATTGGCACAAAAAAAAAAAAAAAAAAAAGAATGGTGTGGATAGAAAGGGACATACAGAAGTCATCTAGTCCAAACTCCTGTTCAAAACAGGGCTAAACTGAAGTTGCAGCACACTGCGCAGAGACTTACAAAGTCACATTTAGGGATGGAGACTCTTTAACTTACCGGAGTACCAGGTCTAGTGCTTAACCATTTTAACATTGATTATATTTTCTTTATATTCAGTTGCAGCTTCCTATGTTACAACTTCTATCTGTTGCCTGTTACCCATTTGATACACACCTCTGAGTGAATCTGGCCTGTCTTCCCTATAACCCTCTGTACATGACAACAAAATGTGTAGTAAAGATTATAATGAATTGGACCCACAGAACTGGAGAACTGCTGCTTGTTTTGATCCTGCATGAAATTTGGAGACTAACAAACAGGAAATGCTATTGCACTGAAGCAAAATATTAAACAACAGCAAAGAGAATTAAAACAGCTTCACAAAATAATTTTAAGAAGTAAAAGTTGGTCAGCCAGAGAGAGATTTCTGGCTTTCAACTAAATCTATTATGAGGTGAACTCAGGCAGTTATCAAAATGCCTTGGTACAAGTATTATCAGTATCTTCCTGATTATTATTTTTTTTTTTTACACATCATCTGTGAAATTAGACTGAAATACTCCTAAGCACTGTGTGATAAAATTTTGATTCTGCAGAACTTCAAGACAGTTTCTGTCTTGAAACTGTAACAATTGCACAGAAGTTCACAGCATTTCAGAGATGTGGGCAGGGCTGTCTCAAACACAGCTTGCCTGTACAGCTTTCCAGAGAAAGTGGAACCTGAAGTTCTTTATGCTTTCTACAACCATCCACAGCTTTTTAGCTTTGCTTTGTACCATCTATTTTAAGTGCTGAATACAAAAGCACTGCAAACTCACAGCCGTTTCTCCAGTTCTGAGATCACATACAAAATAAATTTTCAGCTCATCTTAAGTTAGCAGGCAGGCTCAAATAAAATGCTTATTGAAGAAAAGATTTTTGTATATATTTTGCACTCAGAATGAACTGTCCAAGGCTTGGACTTGCACTCCAGTACCAGAATATCAGGAGTGCCAACATATTTGATATTCTAGTGCTACTTCCTCTTCCATCTCCACTGAAGCCAATCTGATGGAGAAGCCAAGTTTTTGAAGTCAATCTGCTCCTAAAACCTAACATTCCAAATTATTAATTTGATAGAGATAATTCTTTTTTCTATAAATTTGAGAGGAAGAGCTAGGAAATGCCGTACTTTTGAAAGCAAGAGTGATATAACAATTTTTTTCACTACAGTCAGTATACAGAAAATGCTCTGTAAAAACCTGTGCAGTAGAAATCCAAATGTTGCACAAATCTTTGCCTGGTTAAGTGCTGCTCTGCAATTTTTGACTCTGGCATTTAGCTAAAAAGATAAATGGCATAGTTTCCATGGCTCAGATGTCATTGCACCACTCTCTCTGACCTCAGTGATGCTGGAAGGGAAATCCTTTATGAATGCAGCGAGAAAACGCTGTACAAAATGTACTGAGCCTACTGTGAATGCTGTATTCAAACAGACTGAATAGAAATCACTGATTGACTTGGTGATCACTGCAGCTATTTCTACAGTGTCAAAAACATTAACCATCTCTGATCTTTCTTTAAAGGATTGCTCAGACATTTAGGGCCAGATAAAAGGCTGAATTTGCTTTAATGTATTCCTAAAACATTTTGCACTGCATAGCTAAGTCAGTGATTCTTTGCTGCGTTCCAGAAAAAAAAGAACATTCTGTAGGGTAGGAAAATAATTTGTGCAGCATAAAAGTCTGCCATACTTCCATAATAAGTTTTCCATTTTCTTTTTGGACTATGATTATAATTGATGAAATTCTCCCCATGTTTTCTTGCCTTGCTTTGAAAAGAACACTCTACAGCTCAGAAAATAGCTAGTTGGCTCAGTTAAACTTTTGCAGCTTTATCATGTTAAATTGCCTTGATAAATTCCAACTATTAAAATAACAGGAAATACAATCTGCTAGTCAAGTGCAATTTTGTGAAAGGCCTAGAAAAGCAGTGCAGTGAATTGCATGCAATACATCTAAGCAACACAACCCTCCCAGAATACTTTGGGCGTGCGTGCCTTAATTCAGCTCCTCGGAAGTTTATCAAATTTAGGCAATGAAAATAAAATTCCCAAATCTGTATTTGAGAATACAGATCAGTGTAATTTTTTTGGTAAGAACTGCACCCCAAATCTCTTCAGATTAAAGGAAAAAAAAAAAAAAAAAAGACAAAAACGTCCTTATGTGTCTTCTAGTACTAAGTCTTATTGCCATTATCTAGAACTATGATTTACAGATCAGCAGCAATACTCAAGTGAATTTAAGAAAAGCCAGGTGACTTGCTGAATTTTGCTCCTTTACAACTTATGGAAAAAAAAAGACCCAGTAATTTTGTTAAATTTTGACAGGTACCAAATATCTGCACAAGCAGAACCTCATTGACATCTCAAGTACACCTAATTCTTCATTATTATATTGTTTTATTGCTCAGATTGAGTCTTGCAATGGAACTTTATGTAGCTCAGATGGGATATGGAAGATCTCCACTAATGCTTCTCCCCTGAGACCTTGCAAAACTTTTACTCACTGGAGTTGGGCTTGCACCAGTTCTGTTTCTTCAGGTCTCTGCCACCTTGACCAACAAGCAGCTCACTGAGTCACATTGATTACGTCCAGCAGCAGCACGGCCGCCAACTATCTACTTCATTTCTTTAGTACTTAGCCTATTCGTTCACATGTCCTCCCAAGTCCTTCCACAGCACAGGAATGAATGGGTGAAGAAATTATACAAATTGTCAATGAAAAATTAAAAAAAAAAACAGAAAGCGCCAGTAAAAATCTAGATTAATTTTTTTGTACTATTAATCTTAATTTTACGGCAAACAGTAAATTTTCCAAGCTAATATACAGAAGACGACCAGAACAATGGGATACAAAGGAAACAAAAAGGGATGGAGGACTAATACAGCTTCTGTGAGTTCCAAAGGAGAGTGTACAAAAATGGTCTGGATAGATACCAACAGAGAAATTAACCTGAATGCAGAACGCTGGGATAAAAGGAATCCTATTCTTTGTAAATAAACATCAAACTACACCTAGCCAACTGTATTCTCCTTCCTCCCTCCTCTTCCAACAAATAAATTTTTTAGTATTACCAGTCTTCATCTTGGTAATGGCATTTTAGACTCTTCTATAAATATGTGATAAGAATAGTTGATGAAAATCAGTTTATTTCACTGAGAGGAAGGAGAATTATTCCCTCCAGTAAAAGACTTTAAGACAAGCCTCACAAAGGAGAGGCTCAAGGCTGCCATATGCCAAAGAAAACACACAGTGCTAGCTTTTCAAGCCCTGGCTTACATTTCTGCTACTGTGCACAGAAAAAGTTCTCTAAGATGTGAAGCCATGAGGATATTTTCCAGAGAGTGAGCTCATGGGCAGCTGCTTTCACAGGCAAAACATTTTCCAGTGATTCTAACTTTTCTCCATTGTTACTAAAACTAATTTCCCAGCTGGTTATATGTGGACAATGCAGCATCCAGTAATTTATGGTATCATGGAAATATTAACACAGAATAAGGAAAAGCATGGCCAAATAATATACAATTAAATAAATCAATGGAAAGTACACTCTGTAATCTGTAAAAGCAAATAGGTTATTTTTTAAATTGGCAAAAAAAACCCTATAACGCCTAGCGCTTTTTTTTTTTTTTTTTTTTAATCGTATCGTAGTGGGAACTTAAACAAAGCAGTAACACTACTGATAATTTAAAGATAAGAAAACTGAGGTACAATAGGAAAGTGACCCTGAAAGGCTGAAGCCAACCTTGGCCTGAAGTCAGTGCCAACCAGATCAGAATTTTGAGTGTTCCACTCACTAGACAACTACTTCCAGAACTAAACTTGATGGAAAAACTCTTTATGGAGAATTGCAGAGTTCAACAGGATGCTGGAGTCTATATACTTGTGTCTTCTGATTCACTTTTGATTAAAGTTTTCTATTATTCTCTTCATTCAATACTGAAGGCTTCGTGAAAGAGAAACTTGAACTGAGGTAGGTAACAAATATTTGTGCACTGGATGTAATGGGTTCTTGTTGTTCTTAAGAAACATGTTCTTAAGAAACATAACTCTAAACCTTCTCAAATCAATGTTAACACATCTAGTTTTGATATATACTGGTTCAAGTATATAGGTACTAAAATTTTCATAAACAGCTACGGTGTGTGATTTGTTCTCACCAAGAATGACATAAGATACTATGAGTGACAAAACACTTGCAGTCCAATAAATAACATGTATGAAGATATGTCAGTGGGAAAATCTGTGAAGGTATTATTTTAAACTCCAACAGCAGAAACAAAAGGCAATCTGTTTTTAAAGCATTTGCCTGGAAACCTGGAAGTATCTGGTCAGATTTTCTGCTCTGCCACCTACGCAGACCTAGGCAAGTTACCACTATTCATGTTCGGCAAGAAAGACAGCATTTCCTTCTGTAAGGAAAGCTTCATGAAAGTATTATGACTGTGAAGCCTTAATAATTTACAAAAGTAGGGTTTAAATACCTTATAAAAAATTCTGTAATGAAATTAAATTAGGAAGCAACTTTTGTATGACACTTTTGTTAGTCAGATACTCACTACTTTGCAGCAAAGAATAGTTAACTGAAAAAGAAGCATTTCAGATGAGTTCAGTTACTTAAATTTGTTAGTCTTACTTAATGCTTTAAGCAGAATTATAACCGTATTTGTTTGACAAATTATGGTGTTACTACAACAATGACAAGCACAAATAAATGCTAGAAAAGAAGAACAAAAGTTAAATATCATAATGAACACATTTAGTTCCCTACTAAATCAGGACATCAGCACATATCCATTGTAAGGATATCTACAACTGAGAAGCCCCTGGGCACACATACGCTGTGATAAAACATAGATCTGAGTCTAGTACATTCATTAGTACAGGAAGTAGTATCTAAGAGATGTATGCATAACAGAAGGAAACCTATGGAAAATCATTTTATTTCATTTTTTTTTGTCCCCAATAGTTGATTTGATAGGAAAACCAGAAGAGACAAAAATATGTTTCCAATTTCTAGTCAGCTATATTACTAAAACCCTTTTCCCACATATATTAGTGAGGTTGCAGCACACTAAATCAAGCAGAGAACAAAGACAAACCAACTTATCAACTTACTACTAACTGGTAAAAGCCCAAATCACTGCAGTCAGCAGTCTGGAAAACCAGAGAGTCCATTCTTAAGAGATTAGCTCACAGTAAGAGGAGAGCCAACACTTCTGTGGTTTCCCTGGTTTCAAGAAATTAGGATTTTTCCATGGACTAAGGGCTGGAAAACTTATCTGTAGAACCAAATGTATACACTGGTTAGTCTTGGTAGAATTTGGAATATTCTAATCACAAATTGCATGTGAATCCTTGCCAGGTCAACAACATGTGACTTGTAACGTATGTTGCCAGTCCAGTGGCCAAGTGAATAGAATCAGTCAGAGGAAAGCAATGGTGATTTTTAACCAAATTTATCATTCCTGATGCCAGTTAGAAAGAACTTGGCATCAAAACCACACACATACACAAATGCAGAACTATAATGCAGCTGAGTCAGAAGGACAGTAAATATTTTTAATAAAAAAGATTTGTATTATTTTTATTTATACAGTTCCAAATTCCAGAATAGTCCCAAGAAATACTGATTTTTGGTATTTACAGAAAGCTGCTCTTTATAAAGCATCATAACCTACAACTCTCCTCTCAAAAGAACACTGAACCAGGGGTCAAGCAACCTCCAAGGATCCCTTCCTACCAGGTCTTTTCTATAATCCTACAAAAAATGCACCCACATCTAATATTGTAGGGCAGACAGGGAGTACAAAAGCTACACGGACTATACTATTTGTTACTGCAAGGCTATGCATGGACACAACTGGCCACATACACTGATTGTAACTGTGAAAAAGAGACTGCTTGAAATACTTGGTCAAATCATGACATGTAAGCAAAGTTTATCTTACAAAAACATACAACTAAAGAAATAGCTTTATTTTGATTTAATCAACTTCAACATCCAGAACTAGCAAAGACAAAAATTCATATTGGTAGTATACACATTTAAAAATTTTGTATTGCTTCCCTAGTGAATAAGGCAGAATGCATTACTAACTGTTTTAGAGATAATCACCATCAACATTAGATCTGCTGAGCAAAAAAGCACAGTAGGTGTCACACGCAAGTCTGCAGTATTTTTTGCCTTGAAACAGCAGTTTATCATACAAAGACCAAAAGTTTTCTGTACTGGAATGTTTTCCAGATCATACGTCATTTCTTAATTGAATCAAACGAACTTCTTTCATATTAACATACTATACACACATAAAATAATCTCTCTCTCCTGGTTTCACTTACAGACATGTCTAGATGGCCACACTACTACTGAGGGCTTGTCTGTGCCTGGAAAGTGTAGATGAACTTTTTTGGAATATTTATTCTGGAATAGATACTCTATTACAGGCCCAGCATTCTTTTGGAATGATCATATCCAACTGAGAGCTTCAATGGAATAATTGCTTCAGTAAGTTCTCAGTGTAGGCAACATTTGTCAGAAAAAACCCTTAGGATTATTCAGGCAAATACACTTCATAGCTTCAAAAAACATATGTCAACATACCATCTACACTCAGTGTAAGTCTAATATATGAACCTATTAATCAAACACGAAAATGCAAAGAATTCAATAATGGGCATCAATGTTCCTAAAAATGATTTTACTTCATGAAAAACAAGAAATTATAACTGGATCCTACAAATAGTGTCATGTATTCACAGGAAAAATATTAGTAAAAAAACCACTACGGCCTTTGTCCCTTCTGAGAGAACAAAATCTAAAACTAGATTAACAATATTAAAAAACAAACTCAGCAGTACAAAGGTAGGATTCAACTCACATTCAACATCAGTGGCAAAATACGTCATTTTAAAAAACTTTTTAATAACAATAAGGGAAACCACACTGCTAGTATTATAGCATGTGTGTGAGTCCAAAAGCAAATCCAATCAGAGAATATTTACATAAGCAATAGCTTTAGCAATGGGAGAAAACTACATTATTCTTAAACATTTTCCTGGAAAATCATAGATATCTTTAAAAATAAGCATTCGTTCTACAAAAATAAACAAAATGCAATCACTGATTCCTTTTCTAATTCCACTTTCTAGCTAGGTCATCTCCTGTACTGTATTATTTTTGCTCCTTCGGTATCTAAGAGAGAGAACTAATGATCATCAACTGCAGAAAAAAGTTCAATCACATTTCCCTCTCAAAAGCTGAAAGACCTTATATTGGAGCCATATACTACAAGCTTGAATGCCTCAACTGATTAAAAATCACTAAGTGGAAATATAAGGAGAAAAGTCATTCTCTAACTGTTAAGGAGTTTTAAGAAAACAATACTATGAATTTCAATTTTTAAGGCAGATTAGAGAGTAAACATACAGTTGGCAGGAAAAGTTGCTTAACAGCTGCTCTGTTAAATGTTTTACTGTTTGCAGAGAGGTGGCAATCAAGTGGAATACAATTTAATTTCATAAAAGGTTTTAAACATTAGTTCTTTGTATCTGCTTGGCACTGGTGAGGCCACATCTGAAATACTACCATCCAGCCTTGGTCCATCTTGGTATAAGACAGATGCCAACCTGGAGAGAGGTCAGCAAAGGACCACCAGGATGACTGCAGAGCAGGAACATGTGACACACGAGGGAAGGCCGAAGTGTGAGTGGCAGGTGCAGTGAACACAGAGGCAGACTCCTCTGAGAGCTTCACAGCAGCAGGACAAGAGGCACTGATACAAGTTGCAGCATGGGAAATTCCTACTGGAATGGAAAAAAAATCCATCACTGACAGTAGTCAGGCCCTGAACCACTGCCCAGAGAGGTTGTCAATTTCTGTCTCTGGAGATTTTCAAAACTCAGGTGGACAAAAACATGAGCAATCTCATCTATCTCTGAAGTTCGCCCCAGTTTCAGCAGAAGGTTGAACTACATTACCTTTTCTGAAACAGTTTTTCCCTGTTCTACACCAGTTAAAGAGTTCAGATTGTCACAAGAATATGTGAAAGCTTAACTATTTCCCAATGTTTTCTCACAAAGCAGGCAAAAACATATTACAAAATATAAGTTTTGCAACAGTGATTCATTTTAGTATTTTTAAACATTTGCTTCCACTCCCTACTGGAGGCTTAGTCAGCTAGCCAATACACTATGCTACTGAACTGGGTAACTCTCACAGCAGTCCCTGCAGTGCTTCACCTCTTTTACAAAAGGATCAGCGGCATATTGGGCCTTGACAGTCCTCCTGACCAAAGAGAGATCTGTAGGGAGTTCTGTCTTCTGTTGTCTCCCCCTAAAACCACAGAGAGCCTGCTACAGCAATTTAGTTTTCTCTCTGCCCCAAACCCTTTCGGTCTATCGCTAGCCTTAGGCTAAGGTCACGTCATACTTCAGAAACAGTTTCATTATCTGTACAATTACAAAAACTGTAGGAGTATCATATTAATCCCACAAAACAAAACTGAAAGAAAAAGAATTCTTTCAAACATTAGTCATCCATATTTGTTTGCCAACAAATGCCAACAGCATGTGCCTTCTGACACATGACAGTTTCATACATCTCGTTATCCAGCGTCAGAAAGCAGAAAACACTTGGACAAAGAATATAAGAAAAAAACAAAGCTGCAATAGTAATTTTCCAGATGTAACTTCCTGTAGCCAGTACTCTGTGGTTTAAGGACTTCCTGAGATAGATCTCGCACAAAGAATTCTTGTATAATTTTATCATACCATTTCTTGACTACATTTCTCCAGCCTTGTCTGTTCACTTTTTCCTAGTATTTCTTGTCACGTTTTTCAATTTTTGTTTTCACAACATCCCGTGGCAATGAATTCTGCAATTTAGCTACACAGTTATTTTTCTGTAAGAAAGTAATTTGTTTTATTGATTTCTTGATGTTTACCTTTTAAGAATGGTATATTCTTATCTATGGTATATTCTTATCTTTTAGGCGTAGTCTGGAGCTTCTGGCTCACTCAATCCACGGTTAATTTCTATGACCAGCTGTTTTACAGTACTACCATTAGCTACAAAGCCAAGTCGAACATTCAGTCATGCCTTGCTGATTACTCTGGTGAAAAAGTCTGTCAGCTTCCACAACCAGAAATAACAGGGGTCTGCCACTATTAGTAGAATCTGTTATTCTCTAATCATGGATATTTAAATGTAAGCTGACCTCAGATTTTCTTCGTACTTAGAAGTCAGGGGAACCACTATTAAACATTGAGAAAATCATGTTATTCAGCATAAAGCCTTTAATAAAAGCAATGAAATTCACAAAAGCAATGAAATTCACAAATCAAAAGGCTTATCTGTGCACAAATGAATTTTTTTTTTCATATTCAGAAGAGAGGCAGGACCAATCTGATCTTTCACATCTTTTTTTTGTTCCTGTGTATGATAGCATTAATGAATGAAAAACACACCACAGGAGAAGCCATTGTTTAGCCCAATTCATTCAGGTAAATATCTAGGCATTTAATTGCACTTAAATAAGCGCCATAAAACCAACGTAGCCTAAGAATATGTATGTTAAAGATCTTAAAATTGCTTAAGAATGAATTCTATTCTTGGGAAATCTTTTATTTTCAAAAACCTCGTTACTCTGGGACATAACAGCAAGTCAGAAATACAATTTTCTCCATAGAAGTAAAGCACCCAAGAACGCTTATTTTTAGATGAAAATGAAACAGTCAACTCAAGTAGTAATCCAGGCAGAGAACTGCCTGCCCAGCTTTGCAAATAATCGTGGATTTAAGGAACTGACCAGCAAAGGCATTAGCCACCTCTGTATGTTGGTGAACGATTTTGGCAGCCACATATTTTCACTGCTTCTGCTCCCTGCTTCTCTCCCTGTGCATATCTGCAGGCCGAAAAGGTAACTGGGAAAAGAGAGGGGGACTTGTCCTTAGGTTGGAAGAAAACCTGACGGGCCTGTCTGCAAACTCAGTCAAAAACAAACAGAACTATCACATTCTGGTTCCATTAAATCAGTGTTCCCACACTCCAGTACAAAAGCACTACTCTGTAAATAGCCCTGATCCCAAGAATCTGCATGACCCTAATTAACAATGCTTAAACAACCCTTCAGGCACTGGTTTGGTCCCTGTTAGTCCTAAAAATTAGTAAGTTTTCAAATTAAACAATAATAACCATATAAGGATATTAACTTATGAGAGGTGTTAATACTCCCTGCAAGAATACCTGCCAGAATATATTAAAATGTACAAGAAACATAAACCCTGAGGCACACTGTATGCAGTGTGCAGTATATTTAGAAAAGTTTTCTTCCTGACACGGTAGACACCCATTCTTGTAACGCAAACAAATTCTTAATTACTATTAGGGTGGCTACTACTTGTCCACATTTCAGCTTAAACAAGAACACATTTTTGCTTTTAACTCAGTATCTTCGAAAATCCTTATTTGTCCTTTTATTATTCAACATATTCTCCTACTGGTTTTCTCAGTTTCTTCAAACCTCAAACATCTTTCACAACTCTAATCAAAATATTATGAACAAATTAATTATTTGAATGTGGTATGAACTTTCTAATGATGGCTATGATATATAGTAAAAGCAAAGTACTACTTTGGTTTGCTCAACTGTTGGTTAAACAGTAGATTAAGAATGAATGCTTCCGTATCATTGTGAAATTTCACTTTCACTCTTGTAAATTTCTTTCCACATTCCTAGCATCTTATAAATACATCCTAAAGACAAATTTTGAAATAACTTTAAATATCTCTATTAAGAACTGAGAACTATATTAAGCAGTGATCTGAGATGAATCTTATGCAGTAACACATTCTAACACCCCACTTGATTTAAAAATAAAAGCATATTCCTCGAAGTTTCCAGAATTTCTTCCTATCTTAAAAAGTAGTATTGCACATAATCTAAAATAAAAGCTATTTATCTGTTATCATTAATTATTTAAGCAGCAGGTGCTGCATAACAATAAAACTTTTTAGTTGGGTCTAGTTTTCACATGGTTTAAATATTACGAAAAAGAGCTCATGACTCAGGTTTGTGAGAAGTTTCAACTACAGGAACCAATTTAAAAAACTGCACAGAACTACAGTAAACATATTACGTAATACCAAGAACGAAATCCTAGTCGTTTCTTAAAAAGCACTCAAAACCTCTACAAATTACTGCCGTTTAAATTATGTGCAGTTTTTCTGCCGCTATCCCGAGGCAAGCCCCATCGCCGCGCGC
>VZSV01000103.1:2670491-2699528 GCA_013398735.1 Nothocercus julius
TTTTTTTTCCCCTTTCCAGGATGTAAGTCCACCACAAAGGAACTGAAGTTCAAATAAGGCTGCTTTAGCATTGCATGAAACGATGGATTCAAAACTTTAGAAATGGAATGCTGAAGTCTCTTTCACTGAAAGAAAGTCTTACTGTACCTCCACACTTACACTGTGGGGACGTGTGGCTTAGACGAGGTAGCCAAGCTGTGAAAAGTCTTAGAAAAGAGGGGAAAAAAAGAAAATAATTTTGTAGAACATCTAGTTATTTACTTTGCTAATTACAGTACATCAAACAGAGCTTTTCAGCTTTAAATTCCAGGTCACATTCACTGGAGAGAGATTCTTCTGATACAATCAACAAAGTGAGATGTCACAACTCTTACGGACAAGCTGTTCAGTTAACTTTTGACGAAAGCACGCTAAGGACTGAAGAAAGAAGCCAAAGGAGACAGGGTAAGAATGCTGCCGCAGTACAGCTGACTGAATTTAAAGCATACAGGGATTTTTTTTTTTTGCTTTGTTTTTAATGTCCAGGATCCAACTGACTGGTTTGCAAAGCCAGCCTTTGTATAACAAATGTATTTTCTTGCAGAGGAGATGTCATAAAATACAAAGACTACCATATGAGTGAATATAAGCTTTTGAAAGCTGTTACTGATCCCTAATACCTGCAGCAAGCCTGTTTTTTTTTTTTTTTTTAGCATATTAAAATATAGTTGTTAAAATAGTTGAGACATTTTATGATGTCATATAGTAAGGAATATGAAATCTATTTTATCTTATTTAATTCTGCATGCAACTTTGGGCTTCATGCTTCCTCAAACAGACTGCAAAAGTATATGAATACCATATACCCTCCAACAAACTTTCTATGACAAATTTCTATAATAATATTCCAAAAGGACTACCTATATTAAAAAATTATCTCCAGTTTTTCTTACATTCATGATTAATCAAGGCAATACAAAAATTCCTTGGACTTTCATAGGTTCTAATAAAACAAACATTTGAAAATTTTTACAGAACTTTCATTTTAAAAAGACAGCATTTACGAGTACCTTTATATGAATACCTTTATGCAAGCACAAAATATTTACTTTATGATCTAACTACATTTTTTATTGAGCTAAATGAGTCGCATTTATTAAAATGTGAGACCTAGGTTTAAGGGCAGTTATGTACTAAATTCACGTGCGTATATGCACACACATGTACACACAGAACAAATACTTTTTGGTAGTGACTGAGTTAAGTGAAAATAAGGTCAGGCTGCTGTTAAGGGAAGAGGAAAAGGAGCGCTCTCTTTCAGTAATTACATTCCCAGTCTTTGACAGAACTTTAGTAAAGCCTAAAGAACAGTGCACTAACAAGGTTTTTTTTAAAAAAAAAAAAAAAAATTGACAATCCAGAAAGAAAATTGGTACTTCTCATAACAAAAGGCTACATTATTTTGCCAAAAACTTGAAAGATATGCTGTATTAAAGAATATGCAATCCTTTGAAGTTTCTTGCAGTACTTGGTACCATTTCAAAACAAAAGTTCTCCACGAACTAGTTAAGATACCCTCATTCGTGAGGGTTTCATCTGTCATCTCCTCAGTAAAACAAAATCTTCACTTCAAAGGATAGGTTAGTTCTGAAATTAGATCTACCACAATTTGAAATGGACAGAAAAAGCACAGTATGGAATGCAATATAGCAACAATATGTGAAGAAAATCATTGATGTTGATGAAAATCAAAGGTGTTGCACTGCTTACAGCGGAATGAGTAAACAGTGGCAAAAATGCAAATATAACTCCATCCAATAAGCTTGGAATTAAGCTCTTCAACCTGCCTTTACATTACCTTCTCTTAAGTAAAACTGCATGTTGCGGGTCAGTCCTTCCTCATTTCCTATTTACTTTAAAACTTTAAGCAAAATATTAAAGGTCTTCCTCATACTTGTGGCATGTATACTATTATGCAGTATTTTCATTGTGAATTGCTGTTTTCCCTTATCCATCCCCCCAAAATAAAAAGGCTTAGTTTAGCAACAGTACTCTTTACCTAAAGTCAAACTACATGAGTTAAACTCTAGAAGAAAACCCCAAACAATTTAAGTCCTTCCATTCAGAAAGATAGCAAGAATTAACTAATCACAAAACACTATCTATGAAGCCTCAATGAAAAGCTGTGATAATGGATTAACAGAAATCTATGCAAAAGAACAGCTGGAAAACATGAGGAAGAAGAGTTGAGTGAATGTTTTGAGAAAAGAGGCAGGCAATAAGAAAGCAAGCAGCTTCGGAAAATTCATGCATATCTTCCTTGTTACAATGGTGTTGTGAAATCCAGATCAAATTACTGGCCTAGTGCCTGGAACATGCCAGCTAACTCTAACTCCACAAACACTGACTGTCAAAGGACTCTACGGAGGTAAAATTTAGTATTTATCTACAAAATAAAACAAAGCAAATCCTCTGATCTTTTTATAGACAGATATTACATTTTCAACAAATCCTCTGATCTTTTTATAGATAGATATTACATTTTTAACACCTTTGCTCCATCTGCTTTTACCATCTAATTAAAATATACAATTGTGCACTAATCTAAAAGCACTGTTCAAATATGATAGGCAAAAGCATATTAAAGAAACTGTGAAGATTTGAGTCAACAAGGCTGCAAGCAAGTCTAAATGTAGTTGGATGCACATATTTTAATAATTAAGCTAGTAATCTAGAGCCTTTTAAAATATTCAGATAATATTTAACAAATACAAGATACCTACTTTCTCATTTCCCTGTATATATAGCTGCTTTACCTTGAAATAAAAAAAAAACAGTGATACTGTATATAGAGATGAGTTTATTTTAACATACAGATCAGTCTGTAACAAAATCTGATTCATCGAGTGTATCAGTTGTTGTGTGTAGTCATATTTAATATGGTAAGACTATCAGTCATTTGATAGGCTGGCTTTTCCTATGCACCTTATGCTATGGTACCTTTTGCAGTTTCCACAATCATTTACTTATATAAAAGTTCACAAAAGGTGCCTCGAGGCATGTTAGCTCTTTTTGTAATTAGTCCTGAAAAGATAAACAGGTTTATTCATATTTCATTTGATAACAGCATTGAAACAGCACTGGAAAAATTTAAAGGAAATCTTCACTGAACAAATAATGAGGTTGAGAATAAACTGTGTCTTGGACCTTGCCTGTCCACTCGTCAATGAACAGAAAACCATCTATTAACAAAAAGATGCAAATGTGACATATAAATAAAGCCACATACACAAGACAGAATGAAACAGTAAATAATAAACCAAAGAAGCCAAAACTGTCAGGAATTAGCTCTCTCACAGGTACAACACTATGAGTGCCTTTTAGGGAGTCTGAGTGATAGTGACAGAGAAGGAGGACAACTTATTTTCATAACAGCTGCAGTTATCTCAAAATATATAATGAGTTAAATGGGACATCATATTTTATTTTGGCAGTTTACTGAGTGTTCACTTAGAAAAATCCCTTCATCCTGCTTTATAGAAACCATCATAACCTGAAACCTAACAGAGACTAAAAATACTCCTCAGTTCCTAAAACTGCATCACATAAACCACTTAAAATCTATTTTAACATTTTAATGAGAATTGCTGCCATCTTAATCGTATAGCTGATTTTGAAGTATGAGCTCCTCAAATCAAATTTTCTTAGTTAGACTCTCTCTTTAATAGAGGTACCTATACTGAAACTCAAATGGTTATTGAGGTCCAAAGAAATCCCCTTGGTTTTAGCATGGAAAATTGCCTTCTCTGTAAAGCAGTCTCCAAGGGCAGGTATAGTTTCACATATCATTTGTACAAAAGCTGCATTTATATAGGTCAATGCATAAGCTTTTATACTTGTCGTCCTCTAGTTTAATAGCAGTTTATTATATATATATATAGAAAAACAAGAGTTGCAACAACCAATTTTACTGCATTTATCTACTCCTTTTATTTAAGGTACAAAGACTTGCATTTTTAATATGAAATCCAGACAATTCCTTTTATATATTTATGTCATGGTTACAATTTTCCAGACAAAATCTACACAGGTCATTATTTTGCTTTTGTATATCCCTGCAATGCTACAGATATCTTCCTTAAATGTCAAAATGTTTCCTGCTTGAAGAGATTTGTAAACCCAAATAAAGCATAATAAAGTCCACTGCTTAACTACCAAACAATGATCTTTATATAGCCTCAGCTCTTTTTAGCAGAACATGAATACGTGAACTGTAGAGAGAACAGAACATAATTTGCAGAGACTAAATACCAGTATCTCACTAGTTGAAATATACAACATTGCAAAATCTCTTTAGATTGAAGTGCAGTAGTGGTCATAATATATATCAAAGCTTTTGTGAACACCTTTCTTTTCAATCAAATACGGCAAATGCCTCAAGTTACTAAAAATGTCTGACAAAAGATAACCAAGGACCGAAGAGTTGCTGGTGGCATTTTCAAAACAACTTCATGATACACTAGTATGTTATTAAAAGTCATATTTCTAGTTGATGGAGATGTACCTTCATCCTCATTTGCACAAAAAAATCCCAAGAAAATGTAAAATATTTCACAAAATCCAAAACAGGTAGTTAATACAAATGTGTGCCTGTCAATTTTGTGAATATGAGGTCTTCTGAAAAACGGCATCAGAATAAACAAATTCTGGAAAAAAAAAAGGTATATGTGTTGAAATGTCCACAGGAAGCGTATATTTTGCTATGAGTAGCTTAAAACAACTTTGAACTACTGCCATTGTTACATTTAATATTTAAGATAAGCTGATAAAAACAACCCTCTGAATACACATCAGCAACAATACAAATACTTCTTAACTTACATAGAAACATAGAATATAGAAATACTTCTTAACTTCACAAGATTATGACAGCCATAAATTATAGGTGAAAAATTGTATTATTTCAGATGATAAAATACGATAAATTTTAAAATACTGTTGAAATATCACCTGTAAGTCTTAAGATACTTCAACAATCAAAAGGCAATATTTTCTGACAGAACAAAAGTCATGTGTAAATGCTCTAGAGTACAGGGTAGAAAAGTAATTCCAAGTAACACTCAAAAAAAGATTTTATTTAATTTTCATTTTAAAGGCAGAGGAAAATACTCCCAGATTCTGAAACAACTGATATCCCTTTAATAAGCTTATTTCCTTTTTTTTCCACCAGATGAATGGAACATCCGCAACTGAGCAATCAGTGAACAAGTAAAACAACTCATTATTACCTACTTGCAGTCATATAGATAGATAGATAAGCAAACATTTGGTCTACAATCTGAAATTTTATCAGAGCGCATACTAACTAGGCATATGAAGAATGTTGTATTTAACATTTTCTGTTATATGTTTATGCTATATGCTATATATATATATGTTTATGTTTTATGAGTTATAACCCTTTAATCAATGTTGCCAAATATCTTCACAGATTTACTAGCAAAAGATTTTAAAAAAATCTTCTGAGTAAGTTATACTACCAAGTAGTGCTAATTTATACAAAATGAAATAACCTTGGTTTTAGTAACTTCTGACCTTCAGCGAGTTTAGCAATACATCTGCACCAGCTCAGCTCCCATGAAAAATTCTTTTAAATGTGTGCAAGCCTTCAACAACTAGAACCTAAACACAGGAACCACTTAGAATTTTAAAACTTTTCTAATTAAAAAATCTATTTAATATTTAAACTCACACTTATATCTTTTTGAGCGCACTTCTTGCATTGATGCTATTTTTTTGTCATGCTTGTTTGTTGAAGTTTTTCAGTGTGTATGAAAGTAAGAGTGGCATGCTGTACTTCCAGTAATTAAGAAAAGTTGCAGCAACCTGCAAATATGCCTTTATATAACATGGCTATATGCAAGGTTGGAGTTGAAAAATCTGCAAATACTTAAGTGGAATTTTGCACTGAGGACAAATATGGCCAAAGTAATACAGCTTCCAGTCCAGAAGAGCTCAGAAGAGCTGAGGGAAGTGTGGATGGTAGAGGACAGAGGAGGCAGAGATGGAGACACAAAAAGAAACGAGCGATCAGCAAGAAGCAGCACTGTTGTTTAAGGATAAAGTATGAGCTTTGTCTCAAATTCATCAGAAGAAAACTGAAAGCTTAAGTAAGCAAGCGACCTAATAAATAAGATCTTCTTCCTCTCTCACGGGAAAGAAATCTTATGTCTTAAGAATTTGATGTACGCTTGCTTAAAACAGAAGAATACTCAAAAGTACTAAAGAATGTTAGCCTGCCTTAAATGAGTTTCTATGGCTTCCTTCCCCACTTCCCCCAGCAACACTATTTCTCTCCTTGCAAGATTAATCATACAAAAGAGTTGGTCAAACATTCATGTTGGTTGTAAAAGTCCCTTTAATCCAAATACAGAATAGAAGAAATGCCATTTATCTTCTGCAGACAGTCACAATAGTCCCCATTCTGAACTATTTGTTTTAACTGAACGACTGCAGGACAATAAAAGTTAGAAAAGAGATCACTTCACAAATAGACTTTGCAGGAAGAAAGGCATCTTGAAGATAGTATGGCTCTTGTTGCTCTATGTATATGGAACACCTTCAAATATTTTTTCTTATAGAAGCAACAATATAGGAGAGGTTACAGACACAAGGTTATGAGAAAAAGAAGCATTTCAGCATGGTCTAGGCATATTAATATCCTTCATTGACAATTTACCTTCTGCATTTTGAAGTATGTTAAATAACCATATTAAGATAAGGGTGATGAACTTATTTTCTATTTTTAATTTGCAATTATTTTAAAAATATTGGATAAGCTCAAACTGTTATATATTGCTCTGTAAATCTTCAGGCTGGAAAAAAAAGAATTTTCACCCCAAATCCTGTGATGAGATGCAGTAACAGGGACAAAAGTGAACTTTGAGGGGAAAAAAAAAGTTTATTTTCAGTGGTTACCATAAATGTAGTTTTTGAGGTGAAGTACTTCAATTAAAATATTGAAATAAAACCCATTTTACATCCACTGTGCCAGAACATTTGCAAGAACACTTCATCTGTGTAGAAATATGAGCCCTGGAAAACTGCCAGGGCCTCCAAGTATGACCTGCTGTGCAAATGCTGATTATGCAAGTTAAAGCTGTCTGGGGCAAATTTAATTTATGTTCTCTATTTTCCAGGATTCCAGATCACTTTGCTTTATTTGTAGGAACCATGTCAAATTCCAAATTTGTATTTGACAAGTTTTCAGGATTCTCGCCAAGTTTATAAAGCACAATCCTTTTCTATTTGCAAAATGGAAATAAGTTTATTCCAAACTGCATAAGAAACTGAGGCATAAAAACACTTCTGAAAGCATTCAGAAGGATCATTCCTACTGCCTTTTGTTTGAAACATTTATAGAAATAGCTATAACAGTTCTATGATCTATTTCAAAACAACAGAAAAACGTGACTGACAAACATACCTTTACTCACTAAGAATAATTAAACATATACATCCAGCTTATCTTGAAACTCTTTAAAACAAACAAAAAAAAAAAAAGCCAGATGCTGCTTGGAATTAGAGAATCATGGAATAATTCAGATCAAAAGGGACCTCTCATCAGGTCATTTGGTCCAATGTTTTTCTTACAAAGCACGGCTAACATCAATAGTGGATCAGGTTGCTCAGGGCCTTGCCCAAGCCAAAAGTTTGCCTATTTCCAAGAAGAGAGATTTAAAAGCCTCTCTGGACAACCTGTTTCAGTTCTTGCCTCCCTTGCCTCTCCATTGTGATATATATATATATTTTTTCTAACATCCTAAAAGAATTTTCCTTGAGGATTTGTACCCTCTAACCCTTACACTTTTACTGTGCACTTCAGAGAAGAATGTCCATCTTCTCTATAAATATCCATTAGGTAGCTTAAAACAGCAGTAAGATCTCCTTTACATCTTCCCTTCTGGAGGCTAAACAAATCCAGTTCTTCAAGCCTCTCTTCATACCTCATATCTGCTGCCCCTTGCCATGTTGGTGGGCCCTCAGCTGGACTCTCTCCAGTTTCTCAACAGCTGTTAGAATCATCATTTCATGTCGTTAAAAAATTTCATTGTACTGAATACACCCAAGCAGTAAGATGGCAGTTATTTAAATTCTGAACAGAGATTCCATGTCAAATGTTTTACAAGCATAACAAAATGTGGTAACATCATCTAGATTTAAAAGAATACCTAAATGCCAAACAGGCTCCCTACTCTATATTTTTTAAAAAAAACTAAATTATATTAACATTCAGCAACAAAGAATTAGTAGACATACATGATATCTAAGTGTTGTTAATGCAGCTCATTCAGAAAATATTTTCTGACAAGGACATTCATGGCAGTAGTGCCAATGCTGAGCTCATGTTTCCTAGAAGACTGCTGCTTCTAAACTACTGGTATTAAGGTCATTGCAAGCTTAAAAGCTAAGTCAAATTTACACCATAAATATGAATATGTTCCAAGGAGTAAATTAAACTAATTTCAGCAATATGGTACTCTTGCAGGATGACAGTAAACACTAGTAGCTAATTTTAACAGGTGGGCGATTTTCTTCGTTCTCTGGATTTGTCTTCTGTGCATTTCCCCTTCCCCAATGACAGACTATTAAATTAATGGAAATGATTAGGGTGACTGTAAAAATAATGGAATCTTTCCATGGAGAATCACAATAAATATTCAAGTTATAAGTTCTCCTGTACTGGAAAAACAACAGATTTCACTGCCCATGATATTTGGGTAGTAGAGGGTTTTCTTTGTGTGTTTGCTTTTATAAACCCTACCTAAAAAACAAAACAAAAAGGAAAAAAAAACAGCTGTATTACTCAAGATTGCTGACCAAAATAAAATTATTTTGTTTCATACAAGCCACACCTCCTACAATGTACAACTTTTACTAGATACAGTTACAACATACTGCAAAACATGAATTAAATACTTTCACAGCTTTCAATAACATAGGTTTAGTAACATTCTGTTCACATTTAAAGGTTGTATTTGTGATTTTAAGAAATGAAAATGTAATTTTAATTAAATGAAAGCACCAGTGTTGGAAACTTCTGTGGTATTTGAACAGAAAAAAAGTGTTTTTTTTTTTTCCTCCTCCCCTCCAAGTCCTGCTATTTATTACTTTATTTCCTGTGTTTTTTGGCAGGCTTTAGATAAGCCAGCAACTACTAATTGCAGTTCTGGTCACAGAATGATACAACTAATCCTACTAGATAAGCATCTTATTTATTCACATACATATCAATTGCTATGCAGTATTATGTTGTAAGCTTTAGAACAGATTCCCCAGCTGTAGGTTGTAACCGATTTCCTATTTGTTACTTACTGTTAAATTTATTTTAAAACAGATACTAAACATACTTCGTAGAAGAAACTTTTTCCAGAAATAAAGCAACATGATGACAGCAAGATTCATCTGTTTAATGTTAATAGCAGTTCTGGGAGCTACTGCAAGTAAAACACAGGAATCTGAAATCAATGATGAGGAAACAGAGCAAGAATTCATTTATACAAACAGGTACAAGCGTTCCAGCGACACACAGGACAAGTGCACTTATACCTTTATTGTACCTCAACAGAGAGTGACAGGTGCCATTTGTGTTAATTCGAAGGAACCTGAAGTCCTAGTTGAAAACAGGGTAAATAAACAAGAATTACAATTACTTAACAATGAACTTCTTAAACAAAAGAGACAAATAGAAACTCTGCAGCAATTGGTAGAGGTGGATGGTGGAATTGTTAATGAGGTTAAACTTTTACGAAAAGAAAGCAGAAATATGAACTCTCGTGTCACACAACTATATATGCAACTACTGCATGAAATTATCCGAAAACGGGACAATGCCTTAGAACTTTCTCAACTTGAGAATAAGATTTTGAACCAAACTGCAGATATGCTACAGCTTGCAAACAAATACAAAGACTTAGAGCACAAATACCAGCATCTGATGTCAATTTCCAATAATCAGTCAACAATAATAGCCCAACTGGAAGAACACTGTCAAAGAATGCCATCCATAAAGCCATTGCCACAGACTCCACAGCCACCTAACAAAGTGTATCAGCCTCCCACTTACAATCGCATTATTAACCAGATATCTACTAATGAGATTCAGAGTGATCAGAACTTAAAGGTTTTGCCACCTACCTTGCCAACCATGCCTGCAGTTACTAGCATTCCAACTGGAACTGATAAGCCATCTGGTAAGTAGTATTATTGGCATGTCTACATTAACGTATGCTAATATGGACTGATTAATGTATCAAAATCAATGCAAACAAATGAGTCTGAACTGATGGTGATTCAGTTAAGGACACTGGACTTGTGGTTGCTACTTTATGTTTAAGTGCTTTAACAATGCTTGCCACAAGGTTATAATCCTCCTCTTTCTACTATTAGAGAATTCATTACAGTGATTGAGTAGTTTTTCAAATATTGTGTTACTGCCATATTATGCTCAGTTAAGGTTATTATAGGTTTAAGCTACTGCAACAACTTTTAAGGGTGGGTGTGGGTGTGTGTGAAAAAAGCAAAGTTCCATGGAAACCTTAAGTTATACCAGTTCCAAATTTGTCACTGGTACAAATCAAGGATTAAAAAAGGACAACAACAACAAAAACGTATGATAGAATTCCTCAGAAATTAACATCCTAAGATAAAGCATAAATGTAACTGAGGACTGTCTAGAATATTTAAAAAATGCCTCTCTCAGCTCACTATAGTTTGGACAGAGTTCACAGAGTGGTATTTCAAACTATGGAATATGCATTAATTTACAGCTTGTTACATCCTAGCTTGAACAACTTTAGGATAATATTACTAATCTGACTTGTTTCCAAAGTTTTTTTTTTTTTTGCAGGAGAGAAGATAGGAAAATGAAAATATGAGTAGTTGAGTGAAATGATGGAAGATATTGAGAGTGACTAAATCTAATTAGGAAAGTTAATCATGATTTTCAGACTTCAATCCCAATTTAAACCACATTTGGTATTCAGATGCATGTGAATGTCCATCATTAGCTCTATATACACTGCACCATTTGCAAATAGACCTGAAGTTAACAAAAATCAATAGAAAGATGCTCAGTGAAGCCAATGGGACTTTGGACCCAACTACTTAAATAATCAATTGACATTCTGATATTATTTTAACTTTTTGCCTTCCTGTGCTTTTGTCTTGAGAATATAAATGGTACTAGGTTTGGTTCAGTCATTTTATTGATGCCTCAATTTTGTTATTGATTACTGATCTGAATAGTTTAGAGCTGATAAACAGGTCTTAGCTTTAGCTAAAACATATTCTTAGCCCTGAAGTGAACAAAACTAACAGTAGTATAGGTCAAAAAAAAATTCCTTGTTCTTAATGTGGATAAGTCCTCATTTCTAGTGAGTTTCTGAACCTTTGGCCCTTTGAAGTCAGAGTTATTTTGAGTTTCTGCATCTTTACTAATGAGATAATTGTTATGACTGTGGTTATGCAGTCAGTTTTCTTTAACATCAAAGAGAAAGGAAAATAGTTTGTCCTAGGTATTTTTGATTTTTTAAAAGATATATAGAGATAAAATGCATCTCAGCAGCTTTACCCAGGCTAATGAAAAACAGCAATCAGGCTAAGACAATCTGATCAAACAAAAACACAGTAATACCCAACAGCCTTCCACAGTAAGGATGTTATATGGTGCTCATTAGTGTCTAAGTTCTGCATTATATATGCAGACATATATAATCATATTAGACATTAGTTGAACTAGATGATTAGAAAATAAAGAATCTAGATTCACTTCTAGTTTCACGTATTTCCAAAACAGCATACCTATTATGAGTCCAAATTTATGAATACAAAAGTAGTATGTTTTTCAGTGTGTCTGGGCAACATACACTTGCATCAAAAATAAAAAGAGGGGCCTCAGACATCTAAAAAAAGAACTGAAATAGAATTAGTCACATAAGTTGCACACAGCACTTTTATCAGGCTATTTGCAACATCTTCCAAATGACAATCTCAAATGCTTTAGGATTTCCAAATACTGTACCTGTCAAATTAAACACAGATCTATTTCTCCTTGGAAACACCTAAAACAACAACTTCAAAAAGCTTGTACAGTTGTTTTGGTCTAAAACACAGCCTTCAACACACTTTCTTACAAAGCACTTGTTTCACTGTATTGCCAAAGATGAATTAGCCTAAGCTTGCATTGTGAAATGGAAGATCTTAGCCAAAACATAACGATTTTAATGTTCTGTGTAAAATGACATTTCGAACAAAACCCTTCCCATAGGTAATACTGCAGAAGTTCCTTCAGCTAATTCATCATAGGTGTCTGAAAAAAATTTGAAAAACCCTGCTTAGGCCCAGCCACTGAAAATAATCTACATCTAATTTTATCTGTACTGTTTCTTGAGTTCTCAACTTGCACAATGCTCCTGGCTATTCACCTGATTATATAAAATATTCATCTGTTATATAAAAACTGAAGCAAAAAAAAAAAAGTAGTTAATGCCTTCTCTGTTTCATCCGCCAGCAACTCTCCTTTCTCACTCAGTAGTAGACCAAGACTTTCCTCTTGATCACACACTTAATTCCCTCACTAGTTTTATTTTGTCCCCACTGCACAATTTCACGAGTCCACAACTTCACACAGCTAGTATCTGAACATTAGCAAGTAATTTGAAGAAGGTTCTACGTTGTCTGAGCTTTCTTTACATTTTCAGAGCTATTGAAAAGCTCATGATTTAGGCCGCTCAGTTTCTTACCATCTTCCACAGTCTTTCACATTAGTGAAATCCATTACAATGTCCTTAACAGAGACTCTCTAGGAAACTGGTAGACACTTCCAGCAAAATAATTTCCTACAGAATCTTCTCTACCCCTTCTCTGAATTAGCTGAATTCTGTATTAGTCAAGTCTGTTGGATGTGTTTTGTTTTTCTATTTGCTTGCCCTTCTTAATAATTGTGGATACCATTATTTCTCAGTCAAAATCACTTACGCTGATTTCCATTTCACATTTTCAAACAGTTCTTCCCTACTTGTTAGGTTCTAAACTAGTATATCCTGCTCCGTATTTGCTCTCACCATTTTATGTATTTATTAAATAAATCCATAAACTTGCTATATAGTCTTTATCTGCTGTATTCCTCTCCCAAGCAGCTAATCAGGTAGTAAGAAGTTAGCAATTCAAAAAGTAAGAAGTTAGTAAATCAGAAAAGCCCAAGTTCTATCATCATAGAGTAAAAATTCGTGGACCACAGAACACGTATTTTCCAGGCTAGAAGAATCAAGTGGAACATAATATTTAAGATTTCCTATAGACAACTATGAATTCTAATATTTTTTTTTAACTGTTCTTCTAACAAATCTACTGATTTTCCTTATTTTTGTCTTCCTAAACTGCTTTTATCACTAGGATTATTTAACTTGCAAAAGGAGGGTGGAAGGGTTGTTCTGAAGAAAAAGCAAAGAAAATGCTCAGTAAACAAATATCAGTAATATAGAAAATACTCATGAAATGATAGATGCATATAGATGGACGCAATTTTGCAAGTAGAATGTCAGCATGCATATGTCCAGGCTTTATGGTATAGATAGAGGATTAAAGAGATGGATGGTAGAATGTTTAACACTTAAGTTTAGTAATGATTGTATCACAGCTTGAAAAAAGAAGAGCATGCTGAAGAAATGCTTCCATCAAGATGCATGAAAAAGGTTTAAATACCTTGGATGTTTCAAAGATTAACAACAACAAAAAGACAACAGACACTGAACAAAGCATTGTGATTTGTATTTGTAGAGCACTTGGAGTATTCTGATCTCTTCTGGGTAACAAGCATCTGAGCAAATACCAATATAATGCACTTAAAAAAAACCTTCAATAACATGTAGACAAGCCCTTTGAAGAAAGGAGCAATTAGCATCAAAAATAAAACCACATTTAAGTTAATTAAGCACATGAACTGCACAAAAAGTAAAACTTTTATTCTTAAATTGCTTCTCGTATTTCTCTTTCATTTGTACAATTAAAAGTTACATGAAACCAAGTTTCCGGTGCCTTGTGAAGCACTATTTACAATTACTGAATTCTATCAAAGGCAAGAAAGATCCATGCAAGAGCACAACACCTCATATCAATAAAAAGTAAAATGTTATGTAACATGACAATATCAATACAAAGTAGAATTAAACGAATCTTGTTAATTCATAAGAACACCCCTCACGACAAATACAAGATAGAAATTTAGAAGAGAGGGTACCACAAAGTCATGTTGTTCAGCATTCCTTACTTTTTTTTTCACTACATGGTGAAAATGTACTACATCTGAAAATGTATTTTCTGTTTAACACAACTTAATTTTCAAGATAGGGTGAAGACTTGAAACACAATTAGAGAAACTTTTCTGCCCACGTTTACCTAACATGCTTTTCCTTCAAGTACAAAGATTCTGTCTTCAAAATCTACTCCTGTTAGCTGGGAATCCTATTGCATTATTATCTAAGCTTTCAAAAATAGCTAAATCACATATGCACCAAAAGTGCTTTTATAAGCACAATGAATTTGAGGCCAGGCTTCAATGGACAGGAGCTTTGACACAAACACTCTCTTTCATGCTGCTTTTTTTGAGTTGTTGTCTTGTTTTTGGTTTTTTTTTGAGCAATTGTTTCCTTCAAAGGACCAAACAATCATTTTTATGTATGACGTATAACATTACGTATTGCCAAAATGATACAATAACAAGTCCAGTGTCTAGGAGATTTAAAAGATTAGGCACTACAGTATAAAAGATTTCACCATGTAATTCCCAGGTATCATTAAATATAGAGAAAGATGCATGCCGCCACGAAATCTTGTTATAATATTTCAGATCAGAATCTAGCCTTGTGCTACATGAGAATTCTAAAATACAGAATAATCTGTGCACAGTATAATTGTATTTGGCACATTTTTCCTAGATACTGAACTCTGAACAATTTTTAAGAATACAAGCCAATCAGAACTAATGACTGCAGCAAAGCAGGATTAAGAAGATGCAAAGCACAAAGACAGGGCTTGAAGAAATGTAATCATGTGTTTTTGCTAGAAGTATAATAAAGATGCAATTTTTTAAGCTTTTACATGTTCTTCAATTTATCCCAAGACCAATTCCTCTCCCATTGGCATGGATGGGTGCAAGCAAGTACAGAGCAATACAACGGATATCAGACCATCAGTTAAATTATGATCTTTATGTAATATATTGCATGATCTATTAATTACACAATTGTATCTCCATCTTATGCATCCATCCAAAATTACTTTTGTAGTTAAATGTGTTTTCTCCAATGAACAGGCACCTAGATTACAAAGGTCCTTCAGCTCTACTGCTCAAAGGTCTGCTTGACACCCTAGAAGTAATTTTATCAAGACTGCATCTCTGAAAATCAGGATCTTCCCACTCTTTCAAGTGAAGATAAGGCCTTTGTTTGTAAAGCACGCTAAGATTTCAGATGGAAAATAATATATTTAAATTTAATTATCAAAAAAAAAATCCCAAAAAACAGATCTAGTAAGAGAACTATCCTTTTCACCTAACAGTAACAGGTGCGCAATAGAGAAAGTTAATAAAATCACTCCCCAATTTTTTTAAATCTAAAATGGCAACATTTGTTACTGCTTATCCAGCATCTTTCACAAGAAAGAAATTAACAGGGAAGTATGCAAACAGCTGCATATTTCTGCATAGCTGAATGGCAAACTGCAAAGCATGATAAACTAAGACATCAATTGTACATTGTGTCCTGTGAAACAGTAACAACTAGCATGCTGTCACATTTACTTCAGTAAAAGACAACTGAACTGAGAAGAAATGATCTTAACTATTTTACAGTTCTATACATATTATGTACTACAAAACAACGTGCTCTTATTTATTCTGCCTATTCTTTCTGGATGAATTAACATCTTCAGAGCAGCAAACCTCTTTCTGTTATGACTTTCTACAGTATCACACACTAAATCCTCTATCCCTATGTTCAGGTGTTACTTTAAAACAAAAACATTCTGGTGACTATGATCCAAAATAAGGTACTCATTTAGAAATATTTCTCTGTCATGCTTGAAGTATCCTTCAAACCTACCATTACAGATTTACTGAAATATGATCTAAATGTAAACTGAATATTTGTCCCGCACTCATAAGCCAAAATGCAGTTTCCAAACAACAAATAAGTAATTCACCAGCTTTGAGAGATGCAAGGCATACAGGAATAGCATCTTGTCATTTTTTTTTTTTAAATAAAGCAAAATGTTAAAAACAGCTGGTTTCAATTTCCGGTATAAGAACTTGGTATTTCAAATGTAGCAATTCACAAATTGTTTACTTCCGATTCTTATTTCTTCATTCTTTCTTTCCATTCATGTCCCACAATGCAGACAGGTAGCTGTTGAATAACAGAACCAGACAGCTGTGCCTTTACTAAAGTTACTGACATAGCAGCACATCTGAAAGTCTAATGCAGTAAGAGCTCTGTATCATAATGTGTGTGAATCATGAAAGCCCTACAGAGATCCGTGCTGGGGCCAGTGTTCCTCAGTACATTGCCTTGCATTTCCAGTACCTGGCATCTCATAGCTTAACCTTCCAAATGTCTGAAAGAACACCTAATAGAAAAGTAGTTGCAAACTCTGCTTTAAAGTTTTTGTAATAGCTAATCTTAAACCACTTTAATGGAAAAGATTCATGTGCAGTACAGCATTGTTATAAGGAGGTCTAGAAATAAACTGCAATATTAAACATCTGTATGTATTAAATCATAAATTGCTGTGTATTTATTTTTATGAAGACAAAATGAAATACTTGTAGTTGATTATTTTAGGAGTCGCTTCCATGATGACTCTGAACTGACTTCTTTTTTATTGTTTAAATAAGTTATGCTACATAGCTATTGTAGTAAAATAAACAAAACCCATTTAAATTATCAGAATTATGTCTGTCTCCTTTCATGATAAATCATGCAATTATGTCACAGAATACTGTGTCTACACCTAAGCTGCTAGAAATCTGAGCAGCCAACCATAACAGAAATGAAGACAGGTGTTAGAAGCAGCGCTCTATTTACAATCTGTGAGCACAACTAAGAAAGCAAGAACACCACAACATGGACACAGACCAGAAAACTTCAATCACCTCCTGTGGACTAACTTCTTAAAGAATCTAGAGAAATAAAGAAATCACAGAATGGTTAAGGTTGGAAGGGATCTCTAGAGATCATCTAGTCCACACCCTGCTCCAGCAGGGACGTGTAGAGCATGCGGCACATGGTGGCATCCAGGCGGGTTGTGTAGATCTCCAGAGAAGGAGACTCCACAACCTCTCTGGGCAGCCTGTTCCAGGGCTCTGTCACCTTCACAGTGACATAAAAGAACCCAAAACAACAACAAGCTTCTTGCTACAGAACTATTTAATTAATACTCACTGACTGAGCACAGGTATAAACCCTACTTCCAAAGCTGCACAATAAATTATGAAAAACGATAGATGAATGAAAATTATTTAAAACAGAAGTTACTCTTACTAACCACAATACACTTCAGTATGAGTACTGATAGAGAAGATCTGACGTCTAATTTCCTCACCGTGTAAAAAAAAAAAAAAAAAAAAAAAAAAAAAAAAAAAAAAAGAGAGAACAAAAATCCCAAGGGTTTGACCTGAAGAATTCTCATCAAATCCTTCCGCTTGGCAGGCATATGACCATAGCAGCAAAGCAACTGGAGGAGTCTATCTGCAGATACCAATACAAACTGACAAACCAATACAAACTGGTAACAATACAAATTATTTCTCAGAATCATTAAGGTGGAATGTAATGAGCCTCCCATCACAGAAAAACTCTTTTAAAATCATGAAAAATACTTTCTAAAAGATTAAGATCTTCTTTGTGCATCTGTGAAACTCAAGGAATAAGCATGTGTTCTCTTTCCCCAAAACAGGGCAGCATTATTTGTAAATTCTGTAAATATAAAATATTATAAAAGTCTCATTTACCCATCTCCCTCACTGCATAACAGATACTCCATATATTACAAATCTGAATTCTTATTTTGTCTTTAGCGTGCTATTATTTCAGTGACGACAGTAATGTTTACATTAAATAATTTTTGTGGCGGATTCCATTGTTCTTAATGTCCTTGCCATTGATAATTTTCTTAATAATCTAAAAAGCTGAAAATCCCCAAGAAAGAAACTAAGTCAAATTTATAATTTTGTTTTCTAAAGGAAAAATATTACTATTCATCTTTGGAATAATTCATGTTTAGTTTCCTTATAAATAAAAATCAATGTTTTTACACTTCAGTAGCCTTAAAAAGAAATAAAGAAAAAAAAATCTATTATTTATTCACTGGTAACTGTGATGTGCTCCAGAAGTTTAAAAACGCAGACATAGTGGAAACTCTACCTTCAGAAGATGAAAAAATGCAGTTCTCAACAAAAGCAACTCTATGGTAAAAAGAAAAAAAAACTAGCAAGTCAAATATTGTTCTGTATTAAACATATGCTCAATTACTTTTTGACTGCAAAACTCTCCTGTTTTGACACAGGGCCCTGGAGAGACTGTCTACAGGCATTAGAAGATGGCCATGACACCAGCTCCATCTATCTTGTAAAACCAGAAAACACAAACCGACTTATGCAGGTCTGGTGTGATCAACGGCATGACCCTGGTGGCTGGACAGTCATTCAGAGACGGCTGGATGGGTCTGTCAACTTTTTCAGGAACTGGGAGACATACAAGGTTAGGACAAGTGAGGAGCTTCATATCTTCTACCCTTTAAAAAATTACTGGCAAACTTAATGTAAATGATGTTGATTTTAGAAGATGGCCAATAGTGCATTTGAGAAGAAAATGTGTGCTTTTACCCTTCCAGAAGAGAAACCTTTATGAAAACAAGCTATTTTGGTTTGTTGTTTAGGAATGCACTAGGACTTACTAGTGAAACAGACATAATTTTTAACATGCTTCTCTCTCTTCCTTTACAGCAAGGATTTGGTAACATAGATGGAGAGTATTGGCTTGGTTTAGAAAACATTTATTGGTTAACAAATCAAGCCAACTACAAACTGCTAATAACAATGGAAGACTGGTCAGGTCGAAAAGTATTTGCTGAGTATGCTAGCTTCAGACTAGAGCCAGAAAGTGACTATTTCAAGTTGAGATTGGGACGCTACAATGGCAATGCTGGAGACTCTTTCACTTGGCACAATGGAAAACAGTTCACCACTCTGGACCGGGACCATGATGTATACACAGGTAGGAAGCTCCTTTTTATCTCTTTTTTTTTTTTTTTTTTCTCTTCTCAAAAGGAAAAACTTATGCTCACATTCAAAAAAAAAATAATGAAGTCATAATTATGTTTTTAGAGAGCTGACCACTAGAAACTTACAAAGCACAAACTAATTTACGTTTTCAAACCTTAAGAGAATACTGAAACAAAAATTCCTACCAAAATATTTAATATTTGAACTAATGTAGGAGTCTGTAAAATATACTACTGGGTATTATTTGACACAGTAATGCAAAAATTTGGGTCTAAGTAATGAGGAGAACTACAGTTTCTGTAGAACTTATATAGAGCTGGGGCCTAAACTCATGCATCTTTTACTACATTGAATCTGTGTGCAAAATACACAACCAGAATTTTTGCTTTGTGCTTAGCCAGTTTGTTCTAAAATTTTTCATCTGCTCCCAGGACTGACTCAGAACTTTCTTTTGTAGGTAACTGTGCTCATTACCAGAAGGGAGGATGGTGGTACAATGCATGTGCTCATTCAAATCTCAATGGAGTCTGGTATCGGGGAGGACATTACCGCAGTCGGTATCAAGATGGTGTTTACTGGGCTGAATTCCGGGGTGGGTCATATTCACTAAAGAAAGTTGTTATGATGATAAGACCTAACCCCAACACATTCCACTGAAATTCTTCTTCTATTGGTTTATTTTCTTGTTCTTTTTAAGAAGCATGTGAAGCTATACTGTTATCTGAAATTATTTTTTCAGAAATAAGATATGTAAGATATTGTACATTTAGTGGTAAGATATGAGGGCTTGTATATTGTATTTTCAGGAAACATTCCAGGAAAAAAAAAAAAAAGAAAAAAAAGAAAAAATGAAGTGACATAACATTCAGAATTCTTCTTTGTGCTAAAGGCAAATATTAAACCTTTTCTAACTGGCAATTGAGAGTGACTGTAGATAAGCTTTGGTTTTTTTTTTTTAATCCCCTGTAAATTAAGTTAGATCAGAAAAATACTGCCATGACATTTAAATATTTTTGTATGTTACGATATGTATAAATATTCTCAAATATAGGAAATATTACAAACTGTACAGCAAGAGTTTTATTATTATATCAGCAATCATTTGACACAGGAAATCATATCCTTTGAACTATGTAGCTGGTATATGTACATTGGTGAGAGTATTCTAATTTAATCTTTGTTAACTGCCATTAATAAAGTTCGCACTATCTGCTCACAAACTCATATACTCAAGCGTTACTGTCACGACAAATTCATTCTGTCCCCTTCACTTTAAGCCTCTTAATACCTCTGCTCCTAACATTTACTATTCACTTCTGATGTTCTCACTATCTGCTCACAAACTCATATACTCAAGCGTTACTGTCACAACAAATTCATTCTGTCCCCTTCACTTTAAGCCTCTTAATACCTCTGCTCCTAACATTTACTATTCACTTCTGATTAAAATATTTTAGATAAAAAAATTAAATCTTTTTTATACCAAAATGAACTGGTTACCTATATATGGAAATTGAGTCAGATGTACAAGGGCTACAGTACATTGTACAGCCAACAAATTATACTGAACAAATGTCAAGTTATTTTGTATCTGACTTCTGCCACTACCTATTATGTAGCCTCAGCAGACAGAATGGCTGGACATAAATTAAAGGGACTATCCAACATTGCAGGCAAATGATGGATACCACTATATAATCTATTTAACCCCCTTAGCCAGTAGATGAAAATTATATAAAGCAGTTATCTGTAGTCAAGAGCAGTTATATTTACCATATTTCACAATTATAACATGTTACTGTGTGTCAATTTCTTAAGCAGATTTACTCACCTATGTTTAGAGGTCAGTAACAACTATGAAATATTGAGTAGGATAGATCTAATATTCTGTGGAGGTCAGTTTATAGAACAGATTTTTGTAATGTCCATTTCAAAATGGAAATGAGTAGTTAGAGAAAACACAGATGATGACATCCAAAGGCCTTCATGGTTCAATGTATTTTTCAGTAAGCCTGGGAGATTCTGAATGCGTGCATAAGTGTGCGAGAGCACGTGTGTATGTGCATGTGTACTCATGCACGCTTTTTCCCTTATTACCTCATCACTTCTTTACAAATGTATGATGTGCATTAAAATGATGCCTGATGTAGCATGTGATGTATATAGCTGAAAGTAGTTTTTTTAATACATTAGATTATTCCTGTAACACTGCATTCCTTTAATAAAGCAACATTATTTTGACATACTTAGATTTCATCCTGTTTCAGTTCAGATTATGTAGAAAAAAGAATAGGTAATTATCTAATTTCACATAGCTCTTCTTTGTAATTCAGATCAGCTTTGATTTGCAATTATTAGTAATCTATGTAAAGTTTATGGTCTAAAATTGCAATATCAAAAGCAAAGTCATTCCCAATTGAGAAAAGTAATGAATTTCCAGACATCCCAAAGGGGGAAGAAATTTTTGTAGGTCAAATTTTCAAACAGTATTGAATATTCATCTTTGACTGATTTATCCACTGGACTTTGGAAAACAACTGAGTGTTTAATGTTTAGATAAGAAACATTAAATATGTGTATGCATTCTGCAGCCTGGCCAACATTCTTACAACTAGGATTATTACATTAGGATAACCTCTATTAATATTGACATCAACTACTAGTTCTGTTAGAAGCAAACATGCATATTTGACTGATGCCCACATCAGAAGAATCACTTATCAAGAAGCTCTTTCAAATGCATGGTTTGTATGCATATTGAATATGCATGATCAAATATGTAAGACTTCTTGAAAATGCTTTAGCCTTAGGTAGTGTTCATATTCCACTGTCCTCCAGTGCTCTGTCTGTAATGTGCTACCAAAGCACATATGGTTCGACCACAAAGCATATCACTTAGCTTCTCATAACACACAATCCACAGAGAAACTAAGATAGAGTGGCAAAACAAAACGCACAGTAATATATCTCCCATATATCATATATGCAGCAGTTTGGAAGAACTCATCACTGGTAAAGAACTATGTTAGAGTGTTTGCCCACTCTTACTGTTTGTAGTGAACTACAGTTTAGAAGTACCTCCCTAAATGCACAGATTACATCAAAGTCTCTGTCAGAAGCTTTATGAAGACAGCAAATGAAAAAGATGGTCTTCCAAGTGCCACTTCTGCACCTGGAAGTGCTTAGCTAAACACAAAAGTTCTTAGCTTTGTCAAGGAACGCACAGAGCTTCAGGTATCCATTCGTACATCTCAATGATGGGGCCTATCATCAGAAAAGATAGTTTCTTTTCTGTAGCAACCTACATGTCTACAGATATATCTCCATATATCTCCATAATACACACTCATGGTCCACATCATGAATGAAGATATTAAATGGCATTGTACCACAGGGATCAGTGTTGGGTCCAACACTAGTGACTGGCTTCCAACTGGACTTCATGACTCTTCTAATATTGACATTGTTGTTCTGATATTTTAAGATATTTTTGCCAAAATACTGAATAAAATACCTTAACAAATTAGCAGTATATCAAGAAAAACAGTGAAGTTCTTCCTATAGCATTTAGACAAAAGGCTATTTTATAATATTTAAGCCATTTGAGTAGACAATGCTTTATTTGGTTATGCACAAATTTCACAAAGGTTCATTCCGGGGGATCTTCTGTTATCAGAGTCTTATCTCCACTGTTACAGGTATGTATCTACACAATTGTAGATTACAGCAGCACATCCCTTTTTTTTTTTTTTAAATAACATACAGATACAGCATAAAAGACCACCTACAACGAATACTGGAAAAGACTCCATCCATAAATTTTCGAAACTTGACTTCTACTATTTCTCAGATCAAACTGTGGCTTCCAGCATTCAAGACCACAGTCTTGCTGATCTCAATCTCTGTCTCAGTCTCTCTCAAAAAAGAAAGTTTTAGAACAGTGGTTTTATACATAGTAAAGAACATACTGATTTCACCAATTATGGCTTGAGGTTGTGAACACACCACTTGTTTCTTGTATTTGCCTACTTACACAAAGGAGCAACTGCACATATTGGGAAGCTGAGAAACATTTCGAAAGAGCAGGGACACAGCCTCATCTTTGCTATCATGACAGAGTGGTGCTCTCTGTGGCAGATGACTCCTCAGGTGTAACGTAGGATAGAAAGTCTAACAAGTTAGTTGGGACAGTCGGGCACTATCATGGATTTCAGTATCTAAATAACATGAGGGTCTTTTCATTACTTGTTTCTTATATTAGGCTTTTTTTATTTTTAGTAAGTTATAAGAAATACTTTTTTATTTGAAATTTAATTAAAAATAGCTTGGAATGATCTCCGCAAAACTGGATAGGACTAAAGGATTTCTCAAAGATTGTAAGGCACCTATAACTAGAGTGGTCCAGGCAACATAAGCAGTTTAACTTCCCAACACATGCTCCAGATCATCTCAAATATCTCATAGACTATCCCAGACGGAATGAAAATTAATATACTGTGAGTTGTATCTTGCAGTGAGAGACATGAGGCTCTACAGCACTGTGGGAGAGGGAGCTCCATGAACTGCAATTCTTCAGAGACTCTGTCACTCTCCTTCAGTGCAATAAATTCATGATTTCTTCCAAACCAAAATCTGTTGGTTTATTTAATGGTTTAAGCAGTTACATTAAGGAATCTTTCCCATGTCTCTTATTGTCTTTACCCAAAAGATATTTATCTACCATACTCAGTCCTCCTGGAACATTCTCTTTTGATTAGTTCACCAATCCTTCAGACCTTTAACTATTTCCATGGAATTTTCAGTAGCTCTAATAAGTTTTTCAACTTTTTTTTTTTTTTTTTTTTTTTTTTTTTTGAGTGTGACCATTAGGAATGGCTGTCAAATTTATTTAATATGAAATATTTTACATAAACAGTACTGGCTATTATTCACAGGGATTTGTGCTGGGACTCATGCTGTTCAATGTATTCATAAGTGACCTGAAAAAAGAGGGTGAGCAATGGAACAAAAAGCTGCTGTTGATGTTAACCAATTCGGGTAACATAGAGAAGGGCTGACTGTGGCACTGCAGAAGGACTTACAAGACAAAGTCTGGACAATGAGACAGCAGATAAAAAGATCTACCAAGATAGACACAGTGACGCAAATAGAGGAAAAAAAATTCCTGATTTTCCATAGAAAATGAAAGAAACTAATAACTGCCAGTAAGAGCAAGTTCTTGGGATTACAATGAGTAGTTCCTGAAAATAACTCACTTATTTGATTGTTAATAAATGCTGAGCTAACAATGTCAGGAATTATTACATAGAACACACAAATTTTGAAGTCACTATATACATTTAAGGTGCACTTTCATCTTGAATACCATGTGCAGTCCATGCCCACTCTCTACAGACCTGTCAAAGATTGCTATGAATGGTCAAATAAACTGAGAGGCATGTGTATGAGGAATCACCAGTTTGGAAGAGAAATGACTAAAGACAGGGTAGAAAAGCATTTGTATATACCACTGCTAGGTTTTAATTTTGCTAAAAGTTCTGTTTTGTTCTGTCAGATTTTCTTGATTCACTGGGTAATCTAGAGATTTCAGGTAGCAGAGTAGAAAAAAGCATAAATGAAAGTATCGTTTAGGCAGGTTCTCAAAAATGCATGTCTTGCATATACTTTCTGAACACTGTTAAACATTTATGTGCCTATCCTCATGGTCCCTTTTCAGAGATTTGGTTTTGGCCACACACTGAAACCCTAAAAAAATGAAAATTAAAAAAAATAAAATCAAAATCAACCATATATCTTTTTAATTCTTAACTATATACTTATTTGAGACTAAAGACAAATGTCAAGCAATAATTCAAATTTCTGCAGGTAAAAGGATGTGCTTTAATATTCCCCCATTATACACTCATATTGTGTAATAAACTTGTTGAAAACATGGGACTTAAGATCTAGTTTGGCTGTTATATTTTTATGTTTTCCATTACATCACAGCATCCCCAAATCTGTGTCTTGATCCTCAGGGATCCAAAAAGTTAGAATTTTACAGGACTTGTTTACATACCGGGATTGCATAATCTAAACAGAAGACAAGTTACAGCTAAAAGACTATTAGAATACTCTTAGCACCACTACAGCTGATGTTAAAGCACATGAATACAGGGAAGCTGGACAGTTCATATACAGGCACGTATCCCAGTAATGCAGAATGTAAGGTCACTCTTCTTATATAAGCATATAAATTCACTCAGGATCATCAGAGAAAGCAGGGGCTTGCTTCCCCTTGAACTTTCAGTTAGACATGCTCTCCAGCCATATCATTCATTACAAATTCAAGTAACAAATATACACTTTTTGTACATTTAGTGAGAAAGTCCTGTGGGGAGCACTGATAGGAAGAGACAAACAAAAAACCTACTTACAGTGATTCTAAAAGTCATCAAGACCTCTTCTACTCTACTATCTCTACTTCTACTCTTCTATCCTCTAGAGAGGATAGAGCATAAATTGACAAATATACAGTGAACCATCAATTGTACAAAAGCAGGTACCATTTTACGATTACAACTTTCACCCAAACCAAAGCAAGTCCGAAACCAAAGCTGAGCCTGCTTTTGCTGTTAGGTAAGAAGAGGACAAGAATGGAGCTTTATAGGCTAAACAGATATAAAAGCAGTACACAAAAAAAGCATTAGAATTTGACAGTCCTGAATTTGTGCAAGTCTTTCTCTTTACAAGCACAAATATCCTAAGCAAAATACTTCCAGCAGTTATTCACATCATCTAAGTGCTAACCTACTAAACTCCCCTATCGCCTTTTAAGTCAGAGGGTCCATGCTGACCTATTTGTCAACAAGGCTCAGTTCATTACACTTGGCATTAGTTTGTTTCTCTGACAGTCTCTTGGTAAAAGAAAAGCATCTCTACAAGTCACGATTCTGGAAGGATCTTAGCCCTATAGATCCATCAGGGTATTACTTTCAAATGATTTAAAGTAAGTACAGTATGTGTCATGAATTGCTTCCAACATATAGGCAATAAACAGAATCAACAGTGGAAAATTAAGGAGATGAGGATACTACAAAAACATGCTACAAATTAAATCAAACTACTAACCAGTTTGAAGAGCTTATGCATTCATAAATCCTTTTCCTTCCCCTAGGAGTCCTTTAAATGCTTTAAGACTACAAGCAAGCTTGTGAAATATATGCAAAAAAAACAAAAAAAAATTCCTTATATATCCTATTGAAATTTGATGAACATCACAGTTTGCTTCAAGTGTCACAAAGACGAGAAGCCGTTCTAAAATGTGTGTGGTATCATCCTTAGAATATTTACGTTTCCTTTTATACGTGTGGCTGTAACTAGAGCACTAAGTAGAATTTCTGTGTCAGCAATAGCCTGGATGGGAAACTAGGATTTTAGTTAAAGACTTATTTAACATTTCACTTTGCGTTAATTCATGTGGTTGAAGTGCATGGCAAAATGACCTTAGATGAGCGCAAAGCTGCATTAAAAGTGAAGTCTGTGGCTACACCAATAGTTAAAAATGTTTAAGATACTTCTTCATGGCATATTCTGTTGCTTGTACCTTTACCAAACATTAATGATTTGTGCTGAACATCTGAGATTTAAAAAAAAAAATTTAGGAATTTCTTTTTTTCCCCCGACAGTCATATTTATAGAATGCTCAAAACAGTTACTTTAGCAGGATTATGCTTTATACACACAGACTGCTGTAGAAAAAGCTTTGTATCTGTATTCTTTGCGCACTAGAAAAGAATTTCAATAAATAATCTTACTGTTTTTATTATGCTATATATTGCTTACTGAAGACATGATTAAATACTTCTTAGACTAACTTCTTACTTCTAAAATCCCTACCGATGGAAAGACATTCCAGTACAATGAATGGTATTTCTTAGCTGGAATCTGACCACAGTATTCAAAAATGGTAGTACAGTTCAGAAATGTGAAGGGATAGTGAGCTAAAAGAAAAGTTAGGAAAATAAGGATTTAGTGCGCCCACACAAACAGTAAAAGGGAAATGCTGAACATAAGTCAATAAATGGAACTACCTTTTCAACTTGCATCTCTTTCCACTGTAGTCGCAAGAACTTGTCACTAAACATTTACAGTTTTGAGATTCTGAGTTAGGGGGTATCTAAAGCACCAGTCTAGCAAACCATAGGTGCAAGGTCTCAAATCATGCTGTAATCGAAGACATTTCTGAAACTTTGCTCTTGCAAATTCTAATAAATTTAAATGCAATGTAAACAGGAAACATACATATGGCTTGAGAGTTCAGTACAATATGAAACTTCCACAAGTTAGTGTGACCCTAGACAGCATCATATCTTAAAAACCCTCCACCAGATTTAATTTTTCTGAATATCAAATGAAGCGAATCCTATGTTCTATATTTAGTGTTCTTCAGGCGCACATTATATAAGTGATTGTCAAAATGAGCTACGGTTTCTTGTATATTTACACAGATAAATGAGCCAAATGTTCACACTTACCTAAATATGGAATAGCAGGAACCATTTTTAAGCTTCTGATGTACTCTCGTGTCCTTTTATAATTATCTTCCTTAGACAGCAAATAGTCTAATTTCTCAAAGTTGGCCTTATCTTTGCGATTCAGAAGCTACATAGAAAGCAAAATGAAGGAAATCATTAAAAGTTGAAGCTGTAGAAAGACAACAATAAATTCTAATTTATTTAATTTCTCACAGTAAAGGCAGGCATGCTCACGTTAAGATTAAATCCACCCTCATCAAAAACAGCACAGTGTTTGAAGAAGTGCTGCCTGTTAAGGAAAAAATGCACTTTCAGCTTAAATCTTAAGGATAATTATGATTATTACTTTATGAAGAATCCACCTATTACTACTTCAGAGTTTTGAACAACATCAGCAGTATTAAGTTTTTAAAGGAAAAGTGTGTATTACTATACAGCCACCAATGTTCTCAGAATTTACCACAACTGCTAAATGGCTTTTTGAATTTGGAAACAGAAATAGCACTGGTGACAGAATGCGGAAACATAAACACACAGCACGCAACTGTAGCTATGAAAACACATTCCTTCGTTCAGCTGCTTTTAGATACACCAGTAATCTTGTAGAGATTATTTTAAAAGATATTTGAGCCAGACTGAGTGGAGGATTATGACACTGTACACTGACCTCTTGCATTTTTTATTCTGACTACAGTTAGCTGTTCCCAGCACATTTCTTAACAAACCTCTTCCTCTCTAAAATTTCATCTCTTTCACTACAGAGCTCATAAACCTTGCTCTTTTGTTAGCATAGTCATGAGTCTAAAATGGAATGCATATGCACTCAGTTTTGTTCAGAACAAGACAGACTTGACAAAAGGCATCAGTAAAATTGAGCCCTGTCTATAGGAACACTGAAACCTGCAACTCAGGAACGGCACACCCATATCACAGCTAAATAACACCTGTTAATAAACTAATGTAATAGGTACAAGAGTGAAATTATTTCAGTTAATTTTACTGTTTACTTTTTAAATAGCACTGAGAACTCCTCAGGTCCTAACTCTGCACTGTAGCATATATTTGGATTGTGTCTTCAAAAAGCCTTTGCTTTTTTGGAACCTCCACATGGATGTAACAGGATGAGTATTTGGATCAAGATCTACCTGAAAACACCGGGGGGAGGGGGGGAGAGAGAGAGAGAGAGAGAGAGAGAAAGAAAAT
>VZSV01000103.1:2709457-2728012 GCA_013398735.1 Nothocercus julius
TTCTCCCGGCTAAACAGGCCCAGCTCACTTCATCTTTCCTCATATGATAGATGCTTCAGTCCCTTGATCATCTTTGCTGCTCTATGCTGGACTCTATCTAGAAGCTCCACGTCCCTCTTGTCCTGGGGAGCCCAGAACTGCACACAACATTCCAGCTTACGAGAGTCTTACAGTACATATAACAAGATATTACAAGCAACATTTACTGGTTGTTAGAATTTACTGTAAAAAAGGAATGATCTATTTCTGAGTTGCACAGAAGCAGTAAAGAGACTTGACATGTCCTCAGAAGAGAGAGGATCAAGGTAAGCCAGTGAAAATGTGGCACTAGAACTACTACTGTGGCTAAGATTTTGTGTGTGTGTGTTAGAAATTCACGTGAACTGTATTAGAAAATAACAAACAATACTCCCAAAAGCCAGCTACACCGGTTCAGTTTACATAAGGCTTGTTTCAGCCTTCATGTTCAGTCCTGCAGACACAAGTTTCAGTTTTGTTGGATTTTTTTTTTGTTAGTGGCTCCAGATCACAACTGGAATTGGAGAACGTCACAAAAGAAACCTTACAGAAATTTGGATTCGCGTTAGATATATTACAAGAAGAAAGGGTGTATATAGTCATGTGGGCATGTGTGTTGGGGGTGTTGTTTCTTTGTATATGAAGTGTACCATTAAATCAAGACCCTCACCAACAAGCTTTCACCTCAAACCAGTAGTATTATGAATGTAACAAAATATGCGCTACAAATTACAAGCAATCTTAGCTCAACTTAACCATTTTATACATATGGTACTGAAATTGCCACTGATCTGTGTACTCTATACTAGTGTTAAAAAGACTCATCTTTACTCCAAATTTACTCCAAAGTCATAAAATTACAGTAACAATACTGTATTCACTTTTTTTGTGAATAGTACTACCGAATCTCAAACCAAACTAATGGAACACCATTTAGGTGTTCAGAATATTAATGAAAACATTGAACTAGCTTAATTAGCTTGCAACCCCAATTCCTGTCTGCTCCCTACCAAGTAAGTGTGAAAACGTAAATTAGAAACAAAGTGGCAAGTACATGGGAATGATATTTGACATTTGGCAATGCAACAGCTTTGCTTTAATTTTGGTAATAACACTTTGTTATTAGAGAGTGAAAGTTGACTCATCTCTACAAGCAGTTTCTCTCCAGGATTTAAGAAATTGATGTTTCCAAGAAAGTGATGTTTCAACAGGAAACCAGAGTATTTGAGATTTCAATTAAAACAGAAATAGGACTATGGATACCTAACATTATTCTTAAACAGATGCTAGGGTTTTCTAAAACACTGAAAAAAAATAAAACGGCTTTAAGCAGAAAAAAACAGTATGCTAAGTCAGCTCAGTACTGAATAAGTTCTGAAGACATGTTTACACTAAGTTTATATAAACATAAATTTGCTCTTGAGAACACTGGAAGTTTGTTTAAATTATTTTGTTTAAAGAAGAAGTTTTTATGCTATTTTTATATCCTGAGAGCCCTGATTATTATACAGATATAAATACAAAAATAACATTTCTACTTACAGCAAACTCTTCAGGAGTTACTTTCAATACATCAAATACAACTGCATCATAGCTTTTATTGGCATAATCCGAGCTCCGCCCTTCCAAAGAATCTGAGCTGCTACTACCCTACAAAGAAAAAAAAGTAGGCTTATCTGAAGAGTGATGAATTTCATGTCAATTTTTTTTAAAAACCCTTTTTATTTATGAGTAAAAATGAGTAAAAAAAATTTAGAGTCATATACTGATTCCTTCGATTTAAATCAGCATGGTTCACAAATGTTTCCAACATTTTGCCAAACTGATCACCTTCTGCCAAAATGATACTGATACAGCTAAAATAATTCTGAGTATATGAAATTTTCTTTTAATGATTTTGAAGAGGACTTTCAAAAACTGTGCTTATATACCTCATTTTGAAAATGCCCATCTTTATATGCAAACCTATTTTTGTTAGTCAGGGGACATTTGGACTGTTTGAGAAGATGATTTTTTGCAGCCCACAGCTGCATCATGTGTTTTATCATACAATTTTTAAACATCAGGACCTCTGTAAAGCTGTTCATTTTACTTCTGAAACAGCTGACTTCATGAAAAACAGGACCACTGTTTTGGTATCATCAAGTTATGTGTGCAAACTACTATGAAAAAAGCTTGCTTTCAATGTTTCTTTAGATATCTTAAGAGGTAAAGTGGGACTTTTCAAGTGGGGAAGAATTACATCAAAATGTCACCTTTCACAAACACAGGCAAATAACTCCAAATATACGTTAAAACACGTGCTTTGCATGGCAAGCTTTACTATAGTTGATTTATAAAATTTCAAAGTTTTATATGAAAGGAAGTAAGTCACTAAAATAACGAATTCCCAAGCAGCCTTCAGTCGGCTGTGCAGAAGCTACAAACAGTGTCAGCTGCTCATAGCAAATGACATGAAACTGGCAGGTTTACCAATGGCATAACAGAGCCACCTGATCTCTGAATGACACTAAGAGGTAAAAAAAAAACTCTCTATACTTTCTTCCTAGTAGCCTAGTAAATTTCAAAAAAAGTTCTGACTTGCTCCATCTGGATGATATGTTACATTGTTCCTAGCTCATTAGCAATAAACAGCTGGTATATTTTCAGAAGTTTTGTTTTAGTTATGGAATAAAAAGTTAGGAAATACTATTTAAAATAAATCTAAATGAGTAATCTTCAACAAAAGCAAAAAAAAGAAAAAAAAGAGTAAGCTTTGAACGCTCTGAACCACGGTTTTCTAAATTTGCTTTGTTGTCAAATACTACATTGTTTAGAAGAAACAGGTCTGACATGACTGATAGTGGAAAGGATTTCTCTAACAGTCAAAGCAAGCTGTAACTTCTATTTATATACAGGAATCAACAAAACCACACCAATGAACTGTACCTCTGGAGTGGCAGAGGTGATCATCACATTGGCCATGAGGTCATTCCTTTTATACATGCTCTCCCCAAGAAGCAGGAAGCTTCAGCTCTGCCAGCACAAGTGAGGCAACATGATGAAAACAGAATTCCTGTAAAGCAGATATATATATGCTTACAGCATCAACTGTAAAGGGGTACTAGTGACTATCACTAAAGCCATGCCACGTCCTTATCCCCACTTCCAATACGTCATCTACAAAAGCAAAAAGAACACACACATATATATATATAGCTTGTCATTTATGTTCAATGAGTTTTACAGGAAGTCCATGATAGACAGTATTTATACAGCTAGATACCTTTAAAACAGGAAATCTAAGCTATAAACTGAACAAAGAAATGCTGTTTCCTCACATTTTCCTGCTCATTGTTTAAATTAGTCTCACCACTGATGATTAAAGTCTCACTGTGTCTTCTCAATGCACAAATTCTATTTGCAGCTGCTTAGGCCTCCACTAATATCCATACAGATAGCTGTTTTGAAAGCATCTTATATCATGCCTTAAAGAATAGAAGTTCTGCAGAGATGAAAAGCTGCCAGTATCACCATCCCTATTTGGAAGAATGAATCTCCAGGACCTCTTCTAATCCAGCAACAGAATGGACTGACGTGAGACTTTTTCCCAGACTAGTTTAGGCAGACAGATTTGGTTCCAAACTGGCACAGAAAGTCACATGTGTAATATATACCATCTCTAACTTCCTCAAGAAATCAAAGACCGGAACGGAGAAAATAAACAAATCAACAAAAAGAGTATGTGGTCACACAAAACACTTAACATCTTGAATGAAACGATCTGTTCCAGTTAAAGCTTCTTTGAGAAGAAAAGCGTGTAATGAAAGCTAAAGCATAACAATCACAAAATAACAAAAACACTAATAACAATAGTAATACTCATAAAGAATGATCAGGTTTCAAAAAAAGCACACAAATAATTAACTGCAAGACAGCATATTCATGACCACTGAACAAAGAATCATATTCCATTGACATCAGGGAATCTCACTAGGAAAATCTCACAGGGAATCTGCTTGGATATATGTCAGTTGTTATATGTTTAAGATAGGCATTATGTGAACATATGTGAAGATATACTATCATGGATGTAAATCAGCTGCATCTCATTCAAATATAATTTGTATATAAGGCAGCATCATGGGTCTAACTACCACTAAAGGGACAGCAACAAACATGAATATACAGCACAGGTCTTCATAAAAGAATTATACCCACATCTTACTTATCCACTGTCACTTATTCAATGACAACAATAGAAAATTCCAAGAACAAAATCATTCCTTTTGATCAACATTTAAGGTAAGTGAAAACTATTTTCAAATAAGCAATTTTATTTTAAAATCTACGCAAAAAAAAAAAAAAAAAACACATACACAATTTGGCTACAAGACCAGTTAATTGAGAAAATCCTTCATATCACTCAGAAAAATTTCAGTAATGGTGGAGATGTCAGATGCAACCTCTGATTATTGGTGCATCTAATAAACATTATGATCAATTCAGTTTTTATACTGAAGGGGCTAATCGAGACAAACATTCTTTTTATTTGTCTGAAATGAAATAAAAACAAAATCAGAATTCAAAATCTATTCTCAAGCTTAATTACTTAATTTCACATATCTATCTATACCTATAGTGTTCAGTCCATTTTGGACATTTCCATACTCACTGCTAGCTTATTGAGCTAATCCTGCTCTTTCATTAATGGTCCAATGACAATTGGTACAAGGGCACAGTACCTGTCAAATTTCTTTACCATATTGTTCAATATAACGCATATGGCCTTGGCCTTATCCTACCACTGGAAATTTTGTCAGCTAATACAACAATGATATAATTAAAATTCACATTCCTTGCATCATGAATCATAATTTATACATTCTCAATTTATACATCCTGATACAGTCTTATAGTACTACATTAAAAGACTCTCAGAACTATGTTGGCTGAGTGGACAGTAGAAGAGCACTGGATGTTGAAGTCATGATGTTAAACATAATATTTCAAAGCTTATATTTATTCTTTTCAGAGAAAGCCTTAGCAGAGGACCTGCCTCTCAGTTTGTCATGTAATTGATGTTTTGCAAGAATTTAGATCTGAAAATCCAATTGACACCTAAGTAAAAGCTTGTTTAGACAAGTATGAAAGCTAAAGCAATCCAGATTCACAGGACTGTGCAGAAAGGAATGCTCAGTCCAAACACCTGTCTCATCAAAAGGTCATTTGACTTAAGTTCTCTAGAAAAGGATCGACTTCCACGAGCAGATAACTTATTTGTGCTGTTGGCACTATCCTTTTCAGGACAGAAATAACATGGCAAAATTTGGGTCAAAAATTGCTCAACGTTCCAGTATCTGCAAAATAGACAAAAAAACAAAAACAAAACAAAAAAAAAAACACAAAACCAAAACCCACACTTATCCCAAATTAAATAATCAGCATTATGCCAAGAGGCAAAAGATGAAATTATCTGAATATTTCTAATATAACTATTAATTACTAAACCCAAATAGGTTATTAGGAACAGGTTAACACACATTGTGTAGTCCCATTTCACTGTGCAAAGAATCTGTGCTGCAAATACTTTTTTCTGTATGCTGTTAACAGCTAGTAAAATTGTTTAGATATGGTGTGCACATACATACTAATAGTGGAAGTGTGCAAGTATGCAAGTATGCAAGAACAAAAAGTACAGGAAGCGCTCAGAGAATTGATAGTGCCACATCTCCCTTTCCATCCTCAGCCTTACCTGTAAAACCTAGATCACACAAATAGGAAAACACTGAAAGAGCAAGCAGCAGCCGAGAATAAAAGGAATCTGATTTTACTCCTTGAGGCAGGTGAGGCCCTATCTATCATGCTATGAGGCATTACAGAACAAAAACCAATTTCTTCCTCACAATTTTATGGACATGCATAAGCCAGATCAGTCACTGTATTTTGAATGATGCCAGGTTCTCCTCAGAAAAACTTGCCAAAGAGCAATTTCCTTTATCTTACTTCCTGGTAAAATAAACTTTTATAGTTTGTGCACTAGCAAACTACAGTGTATTTCTAGGTCTGGAACTGCTTGTATTAATAGTCCTCAGAGATACTCAAGTGGAAAGCAATTTTCATGATGTAATTTCTTTAAAATGTGGCATTTATATCAGGACCATGGAAATGTTCCTCCATCGCCTCCCTCTCCGCCTTCCTGACTAAGCTTTCCAGTGTGCAGGGACTCAAAAATGCTCTGAAAGGGAAAAGAAAAATCCCATATGTGATCTTGTATCCTGTCCAAGATGAATTTTACTCCATTTTAACATTCAGTAAACCAAAAAGAGACAGAGATGCTGTAATATCAGAAAACAGAAGTACTAGCATACTTTTCAACAACATTCAGCTTTTAAAAATTGCAAGGTTAGATACTTCAATTCTAAAATAATTTTTTTTCCCTCCAAATACTTCAAATAAGTATGAAAAATGCTTATGAAGTATGCTTGTAAGTATGAAATGCTTATTCACATGGGCACAGGTTTTACCAAGATTCACATGTCAGACAATAAACAAACATTTATCTATAAATCCACTTGAGGAAAGTCATGGGGAACAACTGTCTTTTTCAAACCAAAGTGGAGTTTTATTCTTGTGAAGACCTGTAAATGTCATTTATTTCCACATCTGTTACCATGAGAGGTATTACCCTGCAAAGTAAGTAACACTGGAGCTACTACTACATACTGTAACAAAAATCAGCCGGGTTATGCACAAAGTGTTAAAAGCAGCTAATATTAAAAACTACTCTCCAATATTTGCAGCAGCAATGCCAGTTAAAACAATTTCAGCAATAAGCATACAATGACCACATGAGTTCATTCTCATTAGTACCCACAAGACATCATTAAAGACTCTTAAGCAAAGAGATACACCTCTGGCAAAGGGAGTTCCTCTGTCATTGATCTGGAATGTTGAAAGAGCATTCTGGAGAAGCAATGCTAACTGATGACTCTGTCCCCATATTTCCTTAGGTAACCACTAATAACCAATTTTGGTGCTGGAGAAAAATATTGAGCTAGACAGACTTTTGATTAGAGCTGGCACAGCTATTCTAGGCTCTGAAGTTTGTCTTTCTCAGCTGACTTCAAAGACTACTTATTATCTTCATTAATTATGATGATTAGGTTAATTACAGTTGGTTATGACATTCTCCTGACATCACTAAGTCATGAACACACAGCTGCAGCAAGAAAAAACAAAGTTCTAAAAAGTTCTTTCTAAAAGACTGCTGTGATTGGGAACTTGGAACTCATAAACCTGGTTGGAACAAATTAAAGTCACCAGGCTTTTCTAAATAAATTTGGTACCTGACATTAGAATGACTAGTTATTACTGAACAAGACAAAGAAATTACAAACACTGGCTCCTTTTGCCTCTAGTAAAACCAACAACATCCTAATATCACTTCTTTGACAATTGCCACAAACCAAGGACACCCTCATGATAGGTCACATACAGAATACCACTCTCAATTCTGAATTGTTTTTAACCATTGTACTCCTCGTTTTCCTCTTTCTTAGTCCTAAAACTATTTCTCCAGATGTTTAAAGTGTTTCTTTCCTTGAAGAACCAGGAAAAAAGTCGTATTTGGATAGTGTGGACATGGAGTACAAATGAGATTATGTTAGTCCAGTTCACATAGTGGAAGGGGAAAGTGGAGTGAAAACAGGATGAAATAATAATGCTGTTACAGTTGCACCTCTATGATTACATTCAGCCATCAATGTGAAATACGTGTTATCATCTACATTACATCTAACTTCAGTCCAGAGGCTTGGAGAAAGGGGGAAAAAATAACATTTTTTTTGTATTATTGCTAAATTAGATTCAAAGACTTAGCCTCAAGGTATCTAAATCCATACATATATTGGTTGCTCTAGATACATGGATGATATTTTTTCCAAACTTCCTTGGTAAATACTTAACTGTAAATATTATTTTAAAGTTTTCAAAATCTTGCTAATCAGAACAATTTATACTTGTTTCATCTTTGCAGTGACACAGCAAGCCAGTCTGGAAACATCTGGTCAGGAGATTACCTATGTACTGACTGTAACCTTTTAGAAAAGCGGCTACCAAGTGCTTTGGGAACCCTTGCTCAGCTAGAGAGAAGGTAAGGTTAGGAAGGTTTGATGCATAAACCTCAGTAGCATTAAGCAACACTGGTGTAAATCCATTTTGTTCCTGCCTGGCACTATTCCCTCTGACATATTTAGTACATGGCATGCACATGTAAAATGTACAAAAATGTGTGCACATGTGTACACGTAAGGCACATGAGTTATCTAAACAGTCACAATGCTTTATATCAGAAAAATGCTTGCCTTTTTGAAATAATTTAACAGCAAGCAAAAACCTGTGGCCATTTTGTACAACACACAAAATTCTAGAATATTCAAAGCCTTGATTTCAAATAATTAATGCCTACTCAGTCTAGCAAGAAATAATTACACTATACAAGATTAAAAGCCTTTGCATTTATGCAATTAAAGATCCTCATAACCAGTGGCTGTCACACATTTTCAGTATCAGTTTCACTAGAAAGTCCCTAAAATGTTTCATTATGCTTTAGGCAACAGTACCACCTATAGATGAAATATGCTACGAACAAGTCAAAACACAAAAATTGAGCCCAGCTAACAATGTGTCCCAGATTTAGGATCACATGATCTGTCAATCATCAATGAATCAACACAGAATTATAACCAAAAAGACTACAAACACTTTTAACGATCTGAGGATTACTTACCAGTTTGCCTACTGTGTTAACTGATCACAACCTGAAGCTGCTAAACTAAGCGAAGTATTCATCACTAACATACATTAATCCTAAGCAAAAAGGCTGGGAAAGTTCATTGTTACAGCATCTCCCAATTGTTGCCAAAGATAATTTATGAAAAAAGGGACTCCAAAGTTGACTCTAAAGTACTAAATATCACCTAAGTCCTCCTGTTTCTGCATCTAGTGTATGTACATGCAAATAAATTCAACCACGAGCAATGAAGCAGTATTCCAGCTGCCAGTAGCTGCTCTGATATATTGAAGAAAAAACTTCAAAAACCAGGCCCCAGTCTTATTGTGCTTTATGTGCACAACTGATTTTTTACCTCAAAGCATATTAAAAACATTCAAGTCTCAGTTGTGCTAGAATATACCCAACTTTATTACACATTTCATACTAGAGCACTTTTCAAAGAATTTTCAAAAGAACTTACTGTTCTGGGGCAACCCACATATGTAAAAGGAATCTGAGACAAGCACTACACCAAAATGGCAGGCTAGCATTCCACATGCTGAACAGAAGTAAGTCTTTTCTAATTATTTTTTAAAGGATAATGAAACTGTCCTCTTAAAGAAAAGGCTCTTCATAAGGCTCTTAAGTCAAAAATTTATTTTAAAATTATTAAATGCCCTGCAGTATCCTTAGTTGGTGAAACTATGAAGAAGTACAAGCCTCAAAAAGGTTTGGATATGAAATGTTATTTGTATTCTGATTATACCCCAAATCTACACTAAAGCTACTGATAATTAAGTTCACTATAACCACTATTTATTATACTTACAAGTTCATTATTAAGTGTTCTCTTACTCCCCCACCCTATTCTGCTGCCTCTCCCATTATTTACTGTGTCAAAATGTAATCACATGATTGAAGCTATCTTAAGGAATTAAACATAGTAAACTGCTGTTCTATTACATCAAGATAACAGAATTAACTAATAAGCCTGGATACCTGAACAAGTTAAGAGTCTTACTGACATGACATGCATTGCCATATCACAATGTCACAGGTTCTTCTCCCCAAATTAGATAAATGCTGCATCTGCTCTTGCTGTGCCCACAAGACTAAGCTGTCAGAAAACAAGAAAGGAGGAAGAAAAAGCAGGCTGTATTAAAAAAAAAAAAAAAAAAGCGCCACTCTCACTAAAGTAATCTCATTGTTCCATGGATGAATAGCGTAAAAACTGATGCCGCTGCTTCCAATCTCAAAAGGCAGTTATCAGCTTTAGAATACATTTTCTGCTTCTGCAAGAAACAGCTTTTCGTTTGCTTCATGAAACTAATAGTGTCTCACAACTGAAGCAAGAATTCCCAGTCATATTACACTCTGATTTCAGTTGGGTTGGCAAAACTAGTTGCAACTTCATATTTAGCACCATTCTCAAGATTAGAGGATGCGCTGTCACATTAAACATCATATTCTCAAACAGCAAATAAACAGTATGCTACAACTAGGGCCTAGTAAGAACTAACCTCTGCAGTACTGACTAATGTCAAACAGCCTTTGTGATATCTAAGTGCACTAATATTAAAAGCTGGTTTAGTATTCAAATGTCCAGAATCTGCAGGAATATCTCACATGGTCTATTGCTATTGAAAAAGTGGGCATTTCTTAAATTAAAAACATTACTATTAAAACAAAACAGAACAAAAAAACAAAACAAAAAAACTCTAGCACTCTTTGCTGGAAGCTTCCTGAACAGCTTCATGCCTCTAATTTGGAAGCTATCATGAGGTGTCAATAATAAAAAGCTCTAGGCTCTCCTCTCCAAATCCGATTTAAGACTTTTAGAACATGGGAAGCTTTTTAATATTCCACTAGGTGGCACTGATTCTTAACTTATTAATGATCTGTTTCAAAATGTCTCAACACTCCCATGCTTTATAAAGTAAGCATAAAACAAAGTCTACCAAAGTACATATTCTTGTATGAAAATGGAAGGAAATGCTTTATTGTTTTTTCTTTTCTTTTTTTTTTTTAAATATAAAATAATCTGGAGAACTTATTTTACAGTAACTTTTTAAAAATAAGAAATAAGTGTTTATCTTACTTAGATACTGTCAAACATTACATTACACAGTGTAAACGTCTATTTGTTTCAACTAACACACACTGCAGTACTGAACTGTCAATCTGAGGCTCCTGCAACAGAGAACTCTGGAGCGGGATGTGACTCTACCCTACCAGGGCAGCTCAGGGATCACTCCTGACTGTAGGACCCAGGGCTCCTAAGAAGGGGAGCAAGCAGAGCTGACAGAGAGAATGAAGTCTAGCCAAAGGACAGAGGATTGTGCTCCTCATCTTCAAGTTCGTAGGAACACTTCTGTATTCTTTTCCTTCACTGCCAGGACGAAATAGGAAAAAAAAACACCTATTAAAAAACAGAAAGGGCAGAACAAGGAAGAAAAAAAAACAGACCTACACAGCAGAAAATGCAAGTCATTTTATTCAAGCAGGTATATGACAAAAATCACATGTGTTCTTTTACAAATGAGAAGCTCTAAAGCCAGGAAAGTTACCCAGGGACGTGTATGGATGTCAATTAAAAAACACTCATGAGAACACAATATTTTATAGAAAAATGCAAGGATTGTAGAAACCTGCTGAATCTGAAGGTCAGAAAAATCAACAAAGAAAATACTTACATGAGAATATGACTGTGAAAAAAGAGGATAGGAAGTAATAGGATACCATTGAGAAAAATAAAAACAAAATAAAAACACCTGCTTGTGCTATAGAGCAAGAAGTGTCAATGACAGGATGGCCAGGAAGTATGAAATTAATCCCAGCAAAAGAGCCATGGAAATCAAATGGACTGACTGCCAGAGTTCAAATGCACCAACTGTTTAGGATTTCTACAAAAGTCGTCTAGAATTTCCACCAGGCAGTATGCGAGAGGGGAAGAAGAATTCAGTGATGAGGTAATAACCACCTCAAAAAGAGTACTGTAAGTAAAAAATTAATAGGATAATGGGGAAAAAATGGTAAAAAACTTACATAGTAGAAAGTAGAAAATAAACTGAGAACAGTTAAAAGTCAATCTGATATAGAGCCTTCATTAGATACTTAGATATTAAAATACATAGAGTAATTCTGTGATTCGTTAATTCTTTTATGATGTAAATGATTGCACACTGTGGAAATTGTTCAGAAATGATAAATTATACACAGTCCAGAATTATATTAGCAGCCTGTACTCACAATAAAAAAAGGACACGTGTGAAAGCACAGTATTGTTAATACATGAGCAAGCAGAAACCACCACATCCAACATAGTAAACTTAGTAAACTCAGTGAATGTTTTTATATATATATATATTATATATATATATACACACACACACACATATATATATTCACACATATATACACACACACTAGAGCTGGTAATACAGATAGCTACAGAATTTCCCATCACTGTAAACTAACATTTCAGTGCAATAATAATTCAATCTACTTGAAGATTTTTCATAATTAATTTCCAAATACTCCCAAATGATACAGAAGCTGTTTTAGTGGAATATTCATATTCCATCTGACAGAATCATATGGCTTAATGAACTTCAGCACAACTAGTCATTTACAAGCCACATATAAATACTAAGAAAATAAGTAGTAGTCAAGCAAAGCTCTACCCTCCCCAAATTGGCTTTCAGGTACAGCAGCAGCAATAGAAGCCACTTTCAGGATAGTATTGAGTATGGAAAAGGCAAGGCTGCTATCTCACCAAACCCATGAAGCGTGGGTGTGTGTATGGAAGGAAGGGAACAACACAACAGAGCCATGCTTTGGACCCTGATGGGGTTAAAGAAAAACAATTAGGTTTTAAGATTTTGATTAAAGAAATCCTTTAACACCTTTATGTTGTATTATTAAGTTTGAAAATCAGATATAGGTGTCAGCTACCCACACAATATAGTGAAAATTATTGCAAAACAGATAAAATGCAGAAAGGGGTGTTTCAAAGCATTAACAGGTGCAGAATTCTGATACCAGAGCTGATAACTCAGCTAGTTAACACACTTTCTAGAACATCAGACTACCAGTTTCAATTTTCTCAGCTCTTTGAGGCTGCCTGCTGACACTTACACTCTCTCAGGAATCAAAGGGACAGATCTGCAAGGACAAAAATGCCATTCCAGGATTGTTTAAACCCTGAAACTGCAGGGTGTGTTGGGTTTCCAAAGGTTTGAATGTCACTCTTTGATCAGTGGAGAAAAATAAAACAAAACAAAACAAAAAAAAAAAAAAAAAAAAAAAAAAAAAAAACAGCCCCTCCTCCCCCCACAAAATATTTGGTCTTGAAACAAAATAAACATTTACAACTATGTAAACATAAATTATCCCTGTGTTAATGGGCAGTTACTTAATTCAAATGAAACCACCAGCAACTCTCTTCAAACATTAAGGAAGAGAAAGATTATGTTTTAAAATAAGGAGTAAAGGAGTGAGCACTGTTGCATAATGTGGAAAGGAATAAAGTGAAAAGTATTTCTCAAGTTAAGGACAGTAACCTCAGAAGGCAGTACTTGTTCTTAACAGAGACTGAATAACAAACATTAAGTTAAGAATCCCCATACAACCTTGATCCCTAAGAAAACAAACCTGGTGTTCTCTCTCCAGTAGTTCTTCCAAAAGCAATTAATCCTTAGAACAAGTTGAGGACTGACTGGGGTTTGAAGGCATGCATTTAAGGGAATTATACCTTAGGAAGTAGCAAGAATTATGTTCTAGGAGAGTTTCAACAAAGCATTCACAGAAAAAGAAAAATCTATGCACAATATTATGTTGTAATATTGTCATACCATCACAACTCTAGTTCTCCTCTTGTTGAGGAGCTTAACAGACACTTCTGTAATCTTTGGTATCAAATATAAATGGGAAAAAAAAAAAAAAAAGATACCTGCTACTTTATGCAGGTACACTTGCATACTTACAGTAGAGTAAGATCATTCTCCCTGCACTCAACCCATTTTGCTTCACCAATCTGTCACTGGGTCTACCTCTGGCTGTTGAGGTTTATCTCTTGCTTAAAAGCATGTCATGCCTGTAAATTAATAGGAAACAAAATTATGGTGATATTTATAACATAACTCAGTTCGTCCCAAACTGTGCACTCCTCACCTGAAACATGCATTTTTTTTATTATTAGCTCTCTCTCACAGTTTTGAAAGGCTGTGATGACAGCTCCATATTATAGTTTTTTTGTTATGTGACAAATTCCAAGGTTTAAGAAACTAAAGAATATATTAGTGAGGAAAAAGCAATATAAAGAATTTTGTAACTAAATATTTCCCAAATATGTACCTATAACTCTTTCCCATTCCGTCAAGCTACACAATTTCCAGATCAATATGGGTGTGCATATTGGTTTCAATCACTTCTTTCAAGGTAGTTTATGAACAGTAACTCATTCTTCACTTGGTTTTCTCAAGACATAACACACAGCGTGAGAGAGAGAAATTCAAATACAATTATCCTTCCATCTATATTAGCAAATTCACTCTCATCTCTTCTAGCAAACAGTCAGCAAACTTCAGAAAATACTGTTTAGGTAACTTGTCACAGTGATACTTAGACGTACCCTCCCTTCTGCCCCATCCGTTTGCTTTATGCCATCTGTTACGATAGCTAACATTTACAATGAAATATTAAATGCAAAGAAAATCATCTCAAACATGCGCAGAATGGTTGAGGTTGGAAAGGATCTCTAGAGATCATCTAGTCCAACTCCTCTGCTCAAGCAGGGACACCCAGAGCACGTGGCACAGGGTCACATCCAGGTGGGTTTTGAAGATCTCCAAAGAAGGAGACTCCACAACCTCTCTGGGCAGCCTGGTCCAGGGCTCTGTCACCCAAACAGTAAAGTTCTTCCTCATATGGAGATGGAACTTCCTGTGTTTTAATTTATACCCATTACCTCTTGNCCCTCTCAATCTTCTCTTCTCCCGGCTAAACAGGCCCAGCTCACTTCATCTTTCCTCATATGATAGATGCTTCAGTCCCTTGATCATCTTTGCTGCTCTATGCTGGACTCTCTCTAGAAGCTCCACATCCCTCTTGTCCTGGGGAGCCCAGAACTGCACACAGTACTCCAGGTGCAGCCTCACCAGAGCTCAGTGGAGGTGCAGGATTCCCTCCCTTGACCTGCTGGCAACATTCCTCCTGATGCAGCCAGGATCCCATTGGCCTTCTTGGCCATAAGGGCAAATTGCTGCCTCCTTGTTAACTTGTAGTCACCCAGAACTCCCAAATCCCTCTCCATGGATCTGCTTTCCAGCAGGTCAGTGCCTAATCTGTATTGGTGCCTAGGATTATTCTTCCCCCAGGTGTTCGCACATGTATTCCTGTGTGTGTGTGTGTGTGTGTGTGTGTGTGTGTGTGTGTGTGTGTGTGTGTGTGTGTTTACAAGGCTAAGGACTCATTGCTGGTTTTAAATGCCTCAAGATATGCTACAGAGAAGAAGTATCTTCTCCAAGGTGAGCAGTGAAAGAACAGAGAGTAACAGATATTGGCTGCAGCAAGGGAAATTCAAATCAAGAATAAGCAAAAATAATCAAAATGAGATACTGCTTAGATACTGGAATAAGCCACACACAGATGTTACAGAATCTCAGAGCTCAGACAATAGCCAAAACTCAACAAGACCTCAAGCAACCTGCTCTGAATTGACCCTGCTTTGAGCAGGGATTTGGAGTAGATGACCTTCAGAGCTTCCTTCCAACCGACCTTATTATGACTTGAGCAATTTCTTATACTAAAAGATTCATATTTTCCTAACATGCTATCATTTCTGTGCAGAGTTAGATTCTGTCAATAAACATACTGTTCCATATTCCATCCTCAATGTTTTAACTATCTTGGATTCATAATACTTACATTTTGCATAGCCGTGATTTCACTGCTATACCTAACCTCCTATTGATAGCACTTAACCTTAAGAAATCATTACAATCACTTAGTCTCACCTTGTGTTTTAATGTCTCTAAACTTCACTAAACTAAAGGAAGATTCTTCCTGAAACAGAAAGGAGATCAAAGATCTGTTTTCTTGCTCCAGAAACGCATCCTAACGTTTTATTCTAAATCTTCTGGCTTCAGTTTCATTTGTTTGTATCCTGAACAGAACAGCAGCTGTATCAAGAGGTGTCAATCATCTGTGCAGCCCAGGTTCCCAACTCCACAACAGCTCATAGGCAGAACATAAAGAAAAGCAGAGGAACTGAAAAACCATGTAGTGTTGCTTCCCCAAAGTATTATTCCAGTCTATCATGACTTGCCGTTCAGGGACTTCCTCAAAGGTGAAATCTTTGCACTCCACAGAACATGAAAAACCTCTCTCATTAATTTATCCAGTTCATTCCTTTATGAATCTAACCAGATCCTTCTCAAATCTACATGATCTTGGAGCACCCGCAGTATCCTCTAATGAGGAGCTCTACAGCTTAGATTGTGAATTTTATGAAACACCTCTGCCCTTGAAGGTGGTTTCTGTTATGCCCTCTAGTTCTTATATATTAAAAAAAGAGACAATTAAAAAGCAAATTTTCCTATTCGTCTTCTCAATTTATATTGTTATAAAGATACCACACCCTCTCTCAGCCAGCTTGTGGCTGTGGCAGGCTCAGCAAGACTGATAAGCATTTGTGGTGGCAATTGAAGAGCAGAGGCTACCAGCTTGGAGGTCCGATAGCGACCTTATTCTTCGTTCGGTCCTGAAGATCTAGGCTAATTCCAGCCAATCTGCATTTGCATGCTTCACCAGTCTATATGTGTTTACAGGATGTTCCAGAGATCCTTCTGGGTCAGAGGTTGAGTTGCTAGTCAGTACATCTGCTCCTTCAGCCCAGCCTTTAACCTGTGTGAGCTTGGGTTCTTCTGGTCAGATATATTCCTTTTAGGATTGCACCAGCTGCAGCTGTGGGCTTCATTCTCCACATGATTCTCACCTGGGGAGTTGTCTCCCAGGTGCTCAGTATCAGAAGATGGCTGAGGTGCCCATTCAGCTCAGTTCAAAGTTGTTAATTCCCTCTTATCAGTCTTGCTGAGCCTGCCACAGCCACACCGGCTCTTGCAGGTTACGGCAGGTTACTGTTTAGCCCTTATAGGGCAACCACACCCTTGTCTTTGTACTCATCACTTTTCTCCATAGCTTTTCTAATTTTGTAATATCCTTAAGAGGTGGGTATAGAAGGACTACACACTGCTCAAGATATGCACCCGCTATATATTGTTTTCTAGTCTATATGAAAAAAAAACCAAAAACAAACAAACAAAAACCATAGCACTGCAAGACTTCCTCTTCTGATCACTCTGAGCCAATGTTCTCACTGAAATCTCTTTTGCCTAACCACTTAACGATGATCGCAGCAAACTTTTCTCTCCTGTGTTCAAGATGCTTCTTCATCCTCCATTTAATCAGTTAAGCCGACCTTGCTATTTAAGTCTCTTATCACCCATTCTTAAAACATTTTTACTGCTCGTTTTGGAGCACTTAAAACTTTTACCTTCCTTTTTTAAAGCAAGAGTTTCAAAATCGTGCATTTTAGCCTGGTATCATTTTCACCTACACTTTATAGAACTTCAAATCTCCTTCCTAATCCTACTTACTACTTCCTTCCCCATAAGTTCAAAGATAGCATTAATCTTTCTTGCTGCAACACTGTCCTGAGAGTTCATGTTAAGTTGCTTAATTATTTTGACTGCCAACATCAACTGCAGAAAGACTGCTCTCCAAGACGTATTCTCCTGTACATTAAATGAAGTCAGTAGTCTCTCTTCCTCCATATAAACACTTCTGTTTGGCCTTAACACAAACTTCACTCAAATGCTTAGCATATTGAACAATTTACTTCACTCAGTTCACCACTTTAACAAGTTATTTGCAAACGACAGCAAAAACAGCCACATATGAACTGCCAGGATCTCTGACATTGCACACTATCGGACCTCCTGCAACTCCTAGTAGACATACTCTTAATAAAAATTCTTCAATTAGCCACTAGTAGAGATGTTTCTGATACAGTAATTAAACTATGTATTGTGTTAATATAAAAGATAATGCTTTTTGTTTTTTTTTAAGCTGGAATGTCACAGTAATAGAGTGATTAAGAATATCTATAGCTATCGAATTACTTTAGTCGATTTCTACAAACACATCCAAGAACAATGTTAGGTTTGGTTGATAAAACTAATCTTTCATAGAATCATAGAGCCTGACTACACAAATAATTCTGTTTTTAAATATTTTATGAAATTAATCTCATCTAATTTTCCCCATTATTTTATTCAGTCAATGATAACCAATGTTAGGAATAAGCTTGATGAAGCATTTGCCTTTTGCTAGGACTACACGAACACTCTTCCAGACTTCAACATCTGGACTAGCAGCCAGAGATCTTAATTTATATTCAGTAGTTTTAGAAGAAATCTATAATCTGGGTCTTAGGTTTTAAAACAGAATGTATACAGACTGTTTTTTGTTTTTTTTTTTCCTCTCCTTTTACATCTAAATATTGCTTGTACTCTGCTGGTCAAATATCATGGGAATGGAAGACACGATATACAAATTGGATGATCTTTCCACTGAACTTTTTCTCCTCGGTCCATTTAGGCCTAATCTCTCATGCCTGATTTAAAAAAAGAAAAAAAAAGTGAATAAAGGTTTTAGAAGAAAAATATTTTAGACAGAGAAGCATAGTTAAAATTGAATTAAAATTGAAGCATAGCAAGAGA